>OU342630.1:28726418-29326418 GCA_910589415.1 Malachius bipustulatus | reverse complement strand
AAAAATTTACAAATTATTTTAAGATTAAAAAAAGAATGCAACATTTTAAATAATTGCGAGATTGATGGGATCTCCGAACAAAAACCAACCGATTTTGATGCATGATTTGAGAAAAATAGTGTACCTATATAAGGTGCCCTTTCATAGAGATAACTTCTCCTTATGTATGTTGGTTTCCTTTTTGTTCGGCACACTGCTTTGGTGCTGATAATACGCCAGACTGATGAGACTGAAATAACCAGTGAAACATCGATGTATCTGTCTTTATCATACCATTAGGGTTATGTCGTTCAGAAAACGTTATTGTTTCTCAATAATCGGATTGCTGTAGTTGATATGATTTATTATTGTATCAATTTGTTTCATCTAAATATGAATAAATATTTAATGGGAATATGGAAATAACTCTTATTTATACGCTTATTTCTCATAGAAATTTTATTAAAATGAACTGAATGAAATGCATAAAAAATGCAAAATATGCAAAAAAAAAAACATTTTGCATGTAATCCAAGCTCTACCCATAACCTACCCAATTTAAACTGCATCCTCATTGGACTTTTTTTTAAATTCAAAAATGCAATACTTAATACAGGGTGTTCCTTAATGTGAGCAATCTCCCGGATGTGGGTAAATGTAGTAAAAATAAATAAAAAATAGCTTTAACGTTTATTTCTACGAGACACCTGGTATTACCCTGGTATAGGGGTAGATATTACCCCTATAAGTTAAGGGTTGAAAATCTATTTTTCGCAATAACTTTTTATTAGTTGGCCAATATTTTTGAAATACGGCAGTGTTATTTGTGGTAATAAGGAGTCCCTTAAACCCTATGTACACTAAAATTATCAAGTCAAGTGGTATCCAAGGGGACACCCTCATCAATATTATTGCAAAAAACAAGTAAACGCCAGTGAGTTTTTTGAAATTTTGATATTTTTTCAGATTATGCAACTAATAATACAACTTTTTTGTCTCTCGAGTTTTTTCGTATCTTGGTTGGTTTTTGAAATAATAAATAGAGTCCACTTAATTTCATATCACTGGACCAACCAAGAAACATGGGGAAAAAAATTAAAAAATAAAAGTCGTTAGTTTAAATGTTAAAAAAAATATACTTTTAGTGTTTACTTGTTGTTATTGTTACATATTAGTGTTAAAAAATACAAAAAATTATTAATTAAAAAAATGTTTCCCATGTGGACTCTGTTTTTTTTTTATTTCGAAAAGGAACCAAGATACGACAAAAATTCAAGAGAAAAAAAGTTGTATTATTAGTTGCATAATCTGAAAAAATCAAAATTTTAAAAAGTCACTGGCGAAAATTTTTTTTGCAATAATATTGGTGAACGTGTCCCCTGGACACCACTGAACTTACTAATTTTAACTTACACGGGGTTAAAGGGGCCCCTAAACGTTATAGCAATTTTTTATTTATTTTAATTAAGTTTACCCAAATCAGGGAGATTGCCCACGTATTATAGGACACATTGTATATGGGTCATTCCAAAAAAAAAAAAAATAACAAAGATGGTAGCCAATTTCGGTAAGTAAGTAAACTTTATTGTCAAAGTGAGCTGCCTGCGAATGGCAGGTTGCATTAATACACATCGTACTGATCAATCATTTGGACATAGTTTAAAATACATGAATTTAATTTTTTTATAAAGCAGAAGTGCCACAATCTTGAAAATATTTTCATTCAACGGATCATATGCCGTTAGGGCCGTAACCAAAATTTCAAATCGATTCCTTCCTTTGTAGTAAGATTATGCACCAGAAATTTTATCGTAAGGGAGGTGAAGAAGATGAGTCGTTATACACTAATGCCCGTATTCACAAACCGTTCTGGCCTTGTAATATCTCGAAAATAATTAAATGAATGAGATGGAGATATACAGTTTTTTTGCATTAGGTAACTGATTACGTAATTATTTGGTAATTATCGTTTGTGAATACGGGCATAAGTAATCTAAACGAAAATGTTGATTAAAAGAAGGTTCTTGCCCAGTTCTTGAAAGACAAATAAAATCATTCCTCCCTTCAAAAAATTCAGTAAAGTTAGTTGGGGCCTTCTCAGCTCAAATTACATATCAGTAGAGAACGGATTATAGGCAAAGAAAAAATGCAAAATAGGCGCCTTTATAGGCACATTTATCGGGGGTAATTACACGAGAGCTTATTTTTTATCCGGATAAAGATGCAGTTTTAACGAAAATTTGTTTTTTATTGGCAATTTAACGAGTCAAATTGTCTGATAAAACGACGAGTCCGAAGGACGAGTCGTTTTATCTGACAATTTGACGAGTTGAATTGCCAAAGAAAAAACAAATTTGAGTTTAAAAGTGCATCTTTATCCGGATAAAAAATATAAGCTCGTGTGTAATTTAGGGAGATAATTTAACGAATAACAAAATTTATTTATTCAATTAATATCACCTTGGTAACTACTTACTTGATTTTGCGTCTAAAAAGCTAGCTTACATTTTATCCAGATGCAAAGTTAGGGCTAACTTTATCCGATGTCAAAGTGACAAAAACACTATTCCTTATGTCATTTTTAATACATGAGTTAAATTATCGGGATAAAAAGGCTTAAACTTGAACAAAATAGGCAATAAAATAGGCAAATTTTACTACCAAATTTTCATTACATAGAAAAAATGAGTAACACAAATTTACGTTTATATGTGCCTTAAAAATTCCTGCCGATTTCCAAAAATTTACAGCAATTTTCCTAAAATTTTGTTTTACATTAAACACCTTGTTTGATAAATAAAACAATAATTACAAATATTATACACTTAACATTTTGCTACAAGCTCGGAAAAATATTGTGTCGCCATCCAAGAATTCAGGATATGGTTTAATCCACGAAGAAATTTGGCTTCATTTACTCATTTAAAATTTTATGCCAGCGAATTCTGGTCTACCAGTACCTTCATATTCATTCATGAGAAGTAAGAAAGTAACAGATACATCTGGGAATCATTAAAACCAGATATGTGTAGTAAATAGAAACAATATTAATTTGAGAACTTGAAAAGATATGCCTCAGCCTTCACCACAGGTGTCCGGGTCAGTTATTATTTCTATAAGGGGTTGTAGCTATTGACTTAGGGCCTATAATAAATTATCTCAAGTAGGGTAGTAAAATTTTTAAATATTCTTTCAAAGTTAATAATTATTATAATGAAATGTATTTTGAGGTGGATAAATTTAAATTTATTTGAATAGGCAAGAATAGGCATTTTTTGTGAAAATAAGCACCAGATACTCAAATAGGCAAAAAAGGCACAGATAGGCACTTTGCCTATAATCCGTTCTCTACATATCAGGATAAAAATAAATCGTTATCAGAGAATAATCATCATAGGTTTTCATTGAGTTATCGGTGAAGGTGTGTAGTACCTAGCTTCGTTATAACATTGGTCGCTATGTCGTCAAATAAAATTAAAGTGGCGTCATTGTGAATTGGTAGAATCACTTTAAACCAGGATTCTTGAAAAAATATACCGTAATTTGACGCTCGATTTGACGTTAAAAGTCTTAAAATAAAATAAATTCTTATATTATTTATTATATTATTATTATAGGTAAGTACCAAATTAAATTATTAGTTTTTCTTTTTTCTTTTCAACATTATTCAGGAAATCAGATACGTAAAACCTGTAACTAAACATAAAACATCATCTTTATCTCATGACATTAATACCATTCTCTTAAATTAAAAACCCCTCCAACACAAGAAGCAGTCACCGCAATATACCTACCGCCAAATGCAAAGGTTAAACACCCACCGAGCACTGCAACCCTCCAACACCTCGTCCCTGCAGGCACGCATGTGTCCTTACAGAAATCCAGACAATTCTTCCTCGCCGCCGACCGTCGCGACGTCGACCGACGCGCTGGACGTCCCTCTCACGCCTTATCGATCGCCCGGCGTCGCGACTTGCCCGCTGCTGCCCGACGAGCGCCAGCGCCATTTGCTTTGTTTACCGTGCCGTGGAGACGACGGTAGTGCCCGGACTTTTCCAAATTGGCGACTTCGGGTAGGTAGGTAATGGTGAACAATTTTATTTATGTGGTGGTGGTGATTTGACTGAATACGGGATTGAATTTCGATTGTGTCTTCAGAATTGGTGCCTTGCCAGGGAGGTGAGTCTTTGAAATGCTTCGTTGTTAGGTTAGGAATGGATGTACCGGCATTTGATGTTTTGACTGGAATTCCGGGGAGGGGGTGTGGATTTAAATTCTCTTGTTGTTGAGCCTGTGCGGTGAATTTTTAAATGAGAGGGTGATTATTGGATTTATGAAGACCTCTTATCTTTGCTTAACTGGCAAATAATGAAGTTGGTCAATTTTTGATGCATGTCACCTTTATTGACACTGCTTCCGGAATAACAATCTTCATTCGAAAGTAAAAACATCGATGACGGAAAGTTAATTTTGTTGATGGGAACATTTGAATTATATGAATAGTTTTTGTTTGAAGACAAAATTGTTACCAACAAAGACCAGAGGACCTGAATTTTTTAAATTATAGTTATACCTTGAATTTTTTTAATTCAATCCCAAGAATTAATTACCTATTTTTGTTGATGTAAATAATTATAAAAACTCCAACCGCACGTACCTCTAAATATAAGATCCATTTAAACTGTAAATTTGAAACTGACACATTGATACACCTACTACCTACAACACTACAAGATCTTCGGGGAGATCTTGAACTCTCTATCATACCGACCTTAGAATTAGAATTACTTGCTAATTATAATAATATACAGGGTACCCGTCTTTAGAGAACACGCATGTCGATATCAGTTCAGTTATCTTGTCTGATACCAGTTATCAGAGCTAGTAAATGGGACAGAGCTTCAATCTTTGCGGAAATATGCTGAGAAAACTCAAAAATATAAAAAAAAAATTTTAAAAGTATAAAACTGGCCCTCCAAAGTGTGAATTTAAAGATAAAAAAAAATTATTAGGAAAAAAGTTATGGAAAAAAAACTTTTAGGGGTAGTATGATTCACACCTTTGCAGAGAACAAGGGTGGATAAAATTATGTAATTATGGAGGCTTCATGGTAGTAATATTCGAATATCTAGCCGTCTTTTTTTTATTGCAAGTCATTTCAGATAAAAATCGATAAATATGAATTTTTTACCCTACTTTAAGGGGCTGTAACTTCTTAGGGGAGGCTATAAGAATTTTTTTTATGACAAACCTCGTGACAAACCATCCTTAAAATTCAGCAAGGAATCTCCAGTTGAATTTTCTGCACTGATTAATGAAACCTCGAATGAAACACACTTTATATTGTATTTTATGTATTGATTCAATTATGAATATTTTCATCATTTTGAAAAATTGATTTTTAAAATTATTTAAGCTCATAATCATTTTAAGTTGTCAACTGTTGAAATTTCAGTTCAATTCCTCTGAAAATGTGCAATAAAGAGATATACAGGTTGTTCCTAAAGATCAGGTACATACGAAAGGAGGTAATTCTATGGCTTATTTTATCCTGAAAGTTCATAGAAACATAGGTCCGCAACCTATGTTGCGGATCTATCTCATTATCGATCTACCTCATTACCGATCTACAGGGTGTTGAAATTTGAAGATTTTTTATTTTTCTTCTTTATAGCTGCTTGAGGTAAGTCAAACTATAGTCGAACAGTTAGTCACGCAGGGTCATCCCAGATTTAATTTTTAACAGGCAGTCTCGACCAAACTGTCAAAATTAATGTAAATGAAAAATTATAAAAAAAAAAAAAATCTGTGGGTCTTTTACCATTTTAAAAATTTAAATTTCGTTCAACGAATCAGAGGATACTGTGTCTTTTTTATTGATAACGGTTGCGAATGCAAAAAAAAACATAGACTAAAATGTTCCAGAAATGTTTACGTACATAACTTGTATTCCAAATAACTTTTAGGCATAAAATAAGTTTAAAAATTACCAAATTTCGTATGTATCTGGTATTTAGGAACACCCTGTAGAAATTTAACAAGTTGGACCTTTTTTCGCTTGCGTTACTGGTAAACTAATAACAAAAAAACTACATTTTTTTGTAACAGGTGTAAAGCTTGGGATACGTTCTTCTTATTTTGTTATTAACTTGGTTGAACAGTATGTTTACTTTAGCAAGTGTTCAAAAATAGCTGTTTTTACGAAAATTTAAATGGCCGCCATTTTGAAACGATTTAACCAATGTTTAGCTAATTCAGTATCAGACAACTCCCTCCAGATATTTAACTAATAAAAAAATTCCATTCCCTATAGATTGAAAACTGCGACCTGTAACCGAGTGACAAAAACTTGTTTTTGCGAAATTTGAAGGGACACTTTGTACAAACCACGTTTTTTAGATAGGTTTAAAAAAAAATCCACAGTCATGCTGAACAAAAAAGTAAATGACCTGCCCTAATCTACAATGAGTGGTACTATCTGTGCTCGCTATTTCGCACCCTGTATAACTAAGTTTTTCTTTTATTTATATAGTTAGCTGATAATCGAAATGGTAATTATAATAAACTATCGGCGATATATGTATTGTGTTATAATATAGCAATAATATTATAATACCTCTTCCTACCTGTACACATAAATAATTTATTGCAAAAATTATCTCGTTAGATATAAATAAATGTAAGTAACACTTAAACTTATAATAGCACGTATTTGTCCATAATTTTCACCATATCTTACGCCACCTCCCGTAGTTGGATCAATATAGTCCTTAGCGATTTCACAAATTCCACTTTCGTCACATTTACCATCGTCTACGATTCGCTGCATATTCCCTAGCGCCACCTCACAGTTAGTAAAAGAACACTTATTTTTATTAGCAAAATTTTTGAGATCATCATAAAACTGTCCAACTAAAGACTTATTAGCAGAAATCCACTCTTGACACGTGCAACTGAGGATATTATTGGTGACATCATATCTTGAAGTTTCCTCTTTGTAATCTGTAAGATCTGGGGTGATTCCTCCAATTTCGCTACTTTCGATTAAGTTTTCTTTGAAAGTATAGATGAATTCTGGAGGAGCATCACCCATTAGAGATTCTTCGGGATATTTCATAGGTAATATTTTGTTGAAGGCGTCGACTTCCAGGCGAGAGAATTTATTTCTGACTATATTCACATGTTTAGAACGTATCGAGAAGGAGTTCAGGTGCATAATTCCAACTGAGTTTTCCTCAAAATTAAATGCTTTGCTGGTTCCATTTATTCCATTTGATGAAATTTCCGAAAAACGATTACCAGTGATGCTTATATCAAAGCTATCAACATTCATGGAGAAGTGTCCCAGTTTCTCAATCTTACTATTCTGGATTGAGAACCAAACTCCGTGACCCATTGTTATAGCATTTTCTTTAACTTCATAAACATGTACGTCTTCGAATTTAAATTCGATAGTGTGGTTTAGAAAGAAAGCTAGGCTGTCGATGATTCCAATAGTTAAGTTTCTAAAAGTTACGTATTCAATTATTGAGGCTGGTTCCTCTTGATTGTTAAAGATCCCTCGTTGGATTGTATCAATGATTCCAATGTTTTCGAATATGATATTTCTAGGTAAGAAGTAACTTGAAGTTGTTTCAATAGTCAGGTTCGCAACGTTTGAGATTTTGAGCATTTCTAAGGAGAGATCTTCAGTGCGCAGGCTTTCAAGTGATAAAATTAGATTAGAGCAATTGCTTACTGTTAAGCCTGATATGTCTGGATAGAAGAATAACCATGTCTGCAGTTTCAGGACCTGGAAAATAAATAAAATATTAGAAAGTGCTTTTGGGTGAATTCCTTCATCAATGAACATCTCTGCTTTATCCGAGGCTTTATCTTAACATTCTAAAAATTTGATATGCAATATGAGTCGGTATCTTTGTTAAATTCAGAAGATCAGTCTCTCTAATTGCTTGGAAGTTTCGTTACTTAAGAAAAATCGAATCAAGATCATATAACTACTTTGTGTTACAAGGAGTGATATAAATGATTGGCTAAAATGGCTAAAATTGCGAAACCGTTACTTAAACTACTGAAGTTAAAAGAAAAATCTAAATACTTAATATAAAAGGGTATAAAAGGTGGAAAAAAAGACCATGGGAAAATAAAATTATTTCTTATTTTTGAAAGACAACCATTTGGTGAATCCTCGATGTTCCTGTCTAGAGAAGGGAGAGAGAGAGGGATGTGTGTGAGGTCTTTTGTAGTAAAGATGCGTCCAGAATGAGCGATTGAGAGAGTTTGAGCAACATATTCCCATGCAGCTTCAGATTTTCCTATCTGGATAAGCCAGCTGTAAAATTCTTTGAGGAGCAGAATCCATTGAAAAATCTCTAAAACGGCGAAAAATCCAAAATAGCGCTAATGGAACCACGTATCTAGTTTTTTGAGTCACCTACCTATTTTATTCAGAGTCAAGTTAAGCTTGAAGAGTTGAAGAAGCTCCTTATTATTTCAGAGATCGAATTTATTTGATCTTCTCTTCTTCTCTTCTTCTTCTCTTTATTTGATAATTTGAAATTCTCGGGAATACACTGAAAATAATGTCTGTCGGTCTGTTCGCTTTTTCGCTTTTCTAAGAAACAGCCTAGGCCCCAATTATTCGTCGTATAGGGTTGAAATTTAGCACGATTAAAAAGGCGCACGCTCCCGCTACGCCTACTGAAATTTAGCGGGATCTGTTGATAGGAAGTATAATTTTTTTTTAGGAATTTAGGGATTATTCGGGAATAGCTCAGGGAACAATTTCAGTGTCTGGTGTCTGAAAGTTGCACCGATCGGGAATAAATTTGGCAGGGCAACGCAAATAACTTGAACTTGATAATTAATTATTATTTTGGAAATTTAAAAACACAAAAAAGCAGTCCCGAAGTATGACAGCTGTCAAATGACGTATGATACAAAACGTAAAAATGCGGATTTCAGGACGCGGCTTTCGGTTCACGATGCGAGGGAAGAGGGAAGTTCGGCTGGTAATAAAATTAGGTGGGGGCGAGGGGATTTTCGCGCCGTTTCTCTCCCAACTCTGTACAATATTTTGTTAACATTACATTTTCATTAGTAAAATTTGGACGCCTTATTTCTACTTTTATGCGGAAGTTATACCGGGCTCCCATATTGGCCCGGGAGCCATCTGGCGGAAAAAACCTTGGTTAGCGGGCTGCTAAACCTTGTCAAAGGAACGGAGCTCTTCTAATCAAGGAGAATCTAAATGTGAGAAATACAATAAGCCCGCTGGCTTCAGTGTTTGGGACCTAATAAACCATCTCTCACATTTAGTTAAAATACCAAATACCAAATACCCATATTGGCCTTCCAGGAGCAAGATATGGGAAGGAGCATGTTGTGGTAAACTTCAGTTTTTAAGAGAAGCAAAATTTCTAACTTCAGGGCTGTAAGTTTTTTTTCAAAAGATATGACCATTCCTGTAAAAATAGAGCGTCAACCTGCTGTATTGAACATGTGAATAAGTTCGGGGTAGATGCATTTCCACTATTTTGATTTCCATGGTAATGAAGGAATTTCAATATTTTATATGCTAAGGTAACCTTGCACGATTGCCAAATATAAAATTTCTTTCACATTTAGGTATGTCGTTAATTTTTAACAATTTCTCTATAATAGAGGGTTAGTCGGAAAAAACTTGAATAATAAATTATTTGATTCAGATACTGTAACAGCCTGAGTTATTCACACACATACTAACCATCTGATTAATTTTTTTTGGTGGGTTATCCCTCATTTTAATGGACCTTTAACGTTCTGTATTCGAGTTGGAGTGTGCGAGTTTCTGATCATGTTGTTTAGAAAAAACACACAAAAAAATGACAGATTTTAATTTTCACGGGAAATCTACTGATTTAATGCCGAAGTAATATGGACAAAAGGAAGGTAACAAATTTTTAAGTTTGACGAGCAATCTACTGAAACTGGAGGGCGGAAGACCCAAAGCCGCCGGCAGGCCGAGATCTCGGAATTCTGTTAGTTGTCAAAGAAGATTTAGGACTATAAAAAGGAGTACCTATTGGATTTAGGGGTTCTAAATTAGAATACGATTTCTTTCCTGCACACTACACACTGCAGTCGCCCATGAGAAAATATTTTCGTGTAAAAGAAGGTTAATTCTGTATAATTCAAAGACCAGATAGAAGCATGAATAAGTCCCTGCACCGCAGAATAAGTTGATGAAAGGTGATAGGGGAGACTTTCATAGGGGAGATTTTCTACACAGGGTGTTAAGAAAATGACGGATAAACTCTTCAGTACATTGTAGGGGACACTCAGTAGAGTACGGCAAAAATAATTAAAAAAATTCTGGTCTTCAATTTGGTGAGATAAAAAATGCCAAAGTTAACATTTTACTATCTTTGTTTTTCAGTATTTGCAAAAAATAAATGATTTTACAGGTATAAAAAGGGTACTTTAATCGTTATCAATTAAAAAAATTGCTCAAGATATATTACTGGCTTGGGAAATTTAATAAGATTTTTTTTTCTTTTCTAAGATGCTGAAAAAAAAGCATTTGGCAACAACGGGTTTGATACCTTGACTACCTGGATTGTTAGAAATTAGACGAAATTACCAAATACCAACTGTTATCGTGTTAAACGTTGCCAAATTTAAAGTTCAATATTTTGCTTATATCTTTTAAAATGTAGCTCTGGATTTTTTAAAATTATTTTTCCCGTACTTTACTGAGTGTCCCCTACAATGTACTGAAGAGTTTATCCGTCATTTTCTTAACACCCTGTATAGGAGAATTTCTTAAATAGTCTAGGCAATGGGTAGGCTTTGACTTAAAAAATGTCAAGTTATACAGCGCCTTCGAGAGTTTTTTTTGCGGGTAGAGACCCGAATCATTACGAACATCTGTCAGTCGTCATGCTCAGAGGAAATACCGAGAGAAATACGTCAGTGTCAGCAAATACGCCCAACTAAGCGTAGTGTCAGCAAATACTGGACACTCCTATACCTAACGCATTGTGTTGATTTAGGACAACTGCACAGCGCCACCATAGTATGTGGGTGACACTAAAAGCCATACTTACTTGGTGAAACAAGAAGGGAGGTTTACATAATAACATTGAAAACAAAACTCGTGAGCGTATTTTGATGGATGACATTAGTATTACGAATTTGTGAAACAATAAGCGACAATATGCACACTTAGCTATTTTTAACCTAGGTGGTGCTGGAGAGAAGATATTATCAAAAAAGTGGTTTTCGGTACCATTTTTCCAATATGGCGGCGCGAGCGGCGATCGCTCAAGGTCTATAACTTGCAATATTAATGAGGACACCGAACTGTACAGATCTACCAAACTAGAACTCCGCTTGTCCTTTTGTAGCAAAAGCCTCTAGTTTAAGTCTATATGACTGCACTAAAACGACTATAATAATTCAAAATCTGGGCTAAACGGCGCTACACTTGCATAAAGTCTTCCAGCTCAGGAAGTTTTCCAACCGGTCGGAAAAACTTAACACTGAAAAGCAAGCAGCAATGACAAGTGAAGCAAGCTCATTTTTTAGCAAGTTTTTTTCAGTAGTAAAACGTCAATTTGGTCAAAGTCGGAAACTTTTCCGAAATCGAGGCTCGAAAGAATTTGCGCATCTACTTAACCCCTAATTTAATGCTAAATCCTAATGAATTTTGTGAGAGACATTAGTTCTGATGGATGCTGCTTATGGAAACGGCTTATATGTTCCTGTCTTGAGTTTTCACGTGGTATTCTATTGTGTAGATGAAAAATGTAAATACCTACCAGACAGGTGATGAAAATTATAACATTTTGCATTAGTCTTAATAAAAATTTCGACTACGCAGTTGACAACCTGGAAAATAGCAATGTTTACTTGTTCAAAGTAGTTATTGTTTTTACATTGTTCACTTCAACTCTAAAAATCAATCATTTTTTGCATTTTCTCAGGAAATATGAAAATACAATAATATACAATGTGTCCGATTAAAAAAATAGACGATGACGCCCTTAGTGAGACAAGGAACACTCTTTATATAAAATACGTCGAAAAAAATTCATTTTGAAGTTAATCAAAATTACCTGTGTTTGGATCTTTTGAAAAATTAGGATTTATTGACTTATTGCATTTCTTTTGCATCCCTCCCACTGTATTTATTGGACACTTCTGACACTTCTTTACAAAGCAAATTGTCTGTCAATATATACAGGGTGGGCCACGGTATACGAAACGGAAGATTATGGCAGTGTCTCTGGATTTTAGGATATTTTTATTTTTGGAGTGGATAGAGACCAGGCAGAGGTACGTTTTAAAGTTATATTCATAATGTACAGGGTGTCCCAAAAGCATAAAACATATCAAAGTAATGTTTATTTAAATGGAATGCTCCTATGTTAGTGCATTTTTAGATTGTCTGAAAAAAGAAAATAAAAATGGCTTTTACAGTTGGTGTGTAAATTCAGAAGTTTTTGAGTTATAAACAAGTGAAAATCGTCATTTTTCAAGTTCAAGGCCCTGTACAACAAAAACGGTTGAAGATAGAGAAAAACGGCTTACATGTCCCTATTTCAACTTTTTATGTACTATCCTATGGTATAGAAACATTTGTGCTTTCTTTGATTTTTTTATTTGGCGACGCGTGGAGAAATCTCAGAATTTTTCAATTTTTTTATCACCCTGTATAAACATTTCATCTACATCGTAGGATAGTACATGACAAGTTAAAATAGGGACATGTAAGCCGTTTTTCTCTATCTTCAGCCGTTTTCGTTGTACAGGGCCATGAACTTGAAAAATGACGATTTTCACTTGTTTACAACTCAAAAACTTCTGAATTTAAGCACCAACTGTAAAAGCCAATCTTATTTTCTATTTTCAGACAATCTAAAAATGCAATAACATAGGAGCATTCAATTTAAAAAAAACATAACTTTGATATTTTTTATGCTTTTGGGACACCCTGTACATTATGAATATAATTTTAAAACGTACCTCTGCCGGGTCTCTATCCACTCCAAAAATAAAAACATCCTAAAATCCAGAGACACGGCCATAATCTTCCGTTTCGTATACCGTGGCCCACCCTGTATGAATATAATTTTAAAACGTACCTCTGCCGGGTCTCTATCCACTCCAAAAATAAAAAGATCCTAAAATCCAGAGACACGGCCATAATCTTCCGTTTCGTATACCGTGGCCCACCCTGTATAGGGTGTCCATTTGAAAACTTGCCACCCCCAAATTCTCTCCCTTGAAAAATGTTTCTCAAAGAAATCCCGAAACAGGTCAATTTTTTCAATTTTTGTATTTCATTTATGTTCTATTGACGTAAAAAAACTATACAGGTTGTTCCTTGACTCAGTAATGACGATATTGCCTATTTTTTAAAACGGGACACCCTATATATTTATACATTTTCAGATTGTCTGAGAAAATCCAGTACGAATGGTTTTTACAGCTGCAGATTAATTGAGTAGGTAGGTTATGAGTTATAAACAAATGAAAATCGCAATTTTCCATTTTGAAAGCAGAGTACATCGAAAACTGCTCTAAATATCGAAAACCGGCTTACATGTTCCTATTTTAACTTTTTATGCACTCTCTATGATAAAATTTTCATACAGGGTGACAGAAAAAAATATATTTTTCGTCAGCCTGTATAAAAATTTCATCGACACAATAGGATACCGCTTGAAAAGTTAAGATAGGAACTATAAACCGTTTTTCCATATCTCGAGCCGTTTTCAATATAAGCTGCTTTGAAAATGCGAATAAAACTGCGATTTTCACTCGTTTATAACTCATAAGCTACTTAGTTTAAACTGCACCTGTAAAAACCGCTCTTACTGTATTTTCTCAGACAATCTGAGAATGTATTAATATACAGAGTGTCCTATTTAAAAAAATAGACAATGTCGTCATTAATGAGTCAAGGAACATCTTGTAATAAGTTTTTTTACGTCAGTAAATCATAAATTAAATTAAAAATTTGACATGTTTGGGATTACTTTGAGAAACATTTCAGGGGAGAATTCGGGGGTGGCAAGTTTTCAAATTGACACCCTGTATATATATTTTTTAACGATTTTGAATACTTTCCGAAATCCAATTTAAATAATAACCGAAGTTATAGTAAACGGTTTTCGTACAGTTTTAAACTAATAAACCATATCTTTGCCATTTTGTAATGCATTTTTTAACATAATGTCATTTTTTCCCTAATAAATTTTTCACGATGTTAAAAGCTTTATTAGTGTTAACGAAATTCTTAAAGGTACAGAAATAAAAATTAAATTGAATAGAAGAAATAGAAGTTTTTGAAAGGACACAAAAATTTGATTAGGAATATCAAAAATCTATCTGAGAATCCCTCTTCTAATAAAGAAATTAATGGGAAATTTCGTTAATAAAGATTATAAATGAGAAGCTAAAAATGAACCGTTTAGTAAAAACGGCTTTAATATGAATAAACAGATTAGTTATTAAACTTACTTGAGTTTTATTGGTACAACGTCTCTCCACCTCATAGGTACCGCTAGGAAGTTCCAAACAACTATAATTCTCTAACTCACAAAAATCTGGTTTCACAAATTGCTGGGAGAAAGGCAACACACTTAAAATCATAAATAAAAAAGCACCGGTATACGAAAAAAACATTTTTAATAAATGAAACATTTTATTGATTGAAGAATTGAAATTGAAGTACCTACTAGCCGAGTGACGGTGTATTAAAGAAAGAGCCTGAGTATGTATATTTCTTTCGTTGGTTTAGGAACTCGGTGTGATAACGTACAGTATTTTGCACCATAGGTGAATAATATTATGTGGATGGGTACCTATATAGTTTGTCCAGCGAGAGTTGTCCTTTGTGGTAACTGAGGATACATTACATTGTCGCTCAATGATAATTTTTTTACTTAAGAATGAAAGTGAAGGGTTCTTGCTGATGTTTTTGGTGGTTGCAAAGAGGGAGGTAATGCTAATTCTAGGCATTATAATGATAGGAATCCGTAAATTTATTTATTAATGTGTTTTTTTTTATTGTCCACTGCTGTGACTTGTACACCTGTATTCAATGTACTTAGATTCAAAGTTGCTACTGTTTTCTTAGTCTGATGTCAAATAGGTTTTGTATTGTTTTTTTTTTGTATGATTTCTTTATCTTTAGATCTAACTTAGCTCGTTAAGTAGGTTTAGCGAATATATTCACGGGGGTTAAGTGGTAGATCAGCTTGAGCTTATATAATGCTCAAGTTGAACTTCGCCTCTTAGTTTGCCGTCACTACTGTAGTGTATGTAATACTTTGCTGATATTGTAAGTATGATGGCAAATAAAGGTGTTTATAGTCCAATAAAGTCTAAAAAGTCATACGTATCGATTAAGAATACACCTCCATTTGATAGTTCGATTTATTTTGTTTCATATACGTGGTTTTTATAGTAACCGTCCAGTTTGTCTAAACACTCCATCCCGCATAAATAAGTATACGTCAACATTGGTTTTGAATGAGAATTAAATGCACAACACAGAGGATATAGAATGTCATTACGTGAATAAATTTTATGTAGTTGTCAGTGGCTCTCAAACTGACGTAAGCGCTTCAATTCATTGTTTGAATGATTCCTTCAATAATTTACGCTCGTTCACAACTTGACAATTAACTGTTTGACATTTTCTGGTGAAATTAAAAATATTAATTCGGACGGTTAGTGTGACGTCCCATCTGACTTTTTAAAGTTAATCCTACTATATTATTATTATTATTATTATTATTATTATTATCTCTTTATACAGGGTGTATCTAAATAACACCGAAAAAATTTAGGGGAGGATTCTTTGATAAAAAATAAACAAAAAATTTCCTATTAACGTGTGTCTGGATATGCACCCTTTTTGAGATACATACCTGTCAAAAAAAGATTGTTTTTCGAGTTTTTTGAAGATATCTCGGGAACCGCATAAGACACAGAATCCAGCTTTTGTACAGATCTTATCATTGATATTAGCAACTATTTTAATGCTAATTACCTTTTTTAAGTATGCCAGTGCCAGAGAAGAGGGTTGGGGGGATTTTTTTGCCCCTAATATCTACGACACTGGGCAAATTGATATTTTAAAAGCACACTTTTAACCGTCAATGTTTTCTACACAAAAAGATACTCTTGGTTATAACTGCTAACGTGAGCCATTTTCGAGAAAAACGGGCATTTACGATGATAAACTCGCTTTGAATGTTTCAAGACAAGTGTCGAAAAATTAACGGCAAAAAAACTTCGCTCATTTCTGAGATCTCCGCTATAATGACACATGAAAAAACTCAGTATTAAAAAAGTAGCTATAAATATCAATGATATGACATTTACAAAAGGTGAGTTTCATATCTCAAACGGTTCCCCAAATATCTTAAAAAAACTGGTAAAATAATTTTTTTTGACATCCTGTATCTCAAAAAGGGTGCATTTCTAGACACACGTTTATACGAAATTTTTTGTTTATTTTTGACCAAAGAATCAGCTCTTAAATTTTTTCGGTGTTATTTAGATACACCCTGTATATTATCTTACTCCTTCTATTATAGCATAGCACAGTCAATCGAGTTAAATTGAGTCGTATTGCCGAAAAACGTTTAAATCGTCGTTAATTGTAGAAAGATGAGCGAGAGTGAGACGGAAGTACAACTCGCGTCTTGAGAGTTTGTTTCAGAAATTATGTGATTTATAAGTTAAGACTGACGTTCAGCTGACGGGACAGTGACAGTGACGCGTAAAATATACTGATATGGTCGTTCGCTTGTGATTTGAAACGTTTTTAATATGGAATCTGCAAAATTACCTGTGGTATTTTTGTGGAATAAATAAACTTAATTAATTAATTCCGTAAATATCCTAAAAATCTATTGTCATGTTTTTCTAACTTTGTAACAAGGATATAACAACTTTTTAATATAACAAGGATATATTTAATATATTTTCGTAAATAACTACAAAACTTTGCTAAAAATCGATGGGAAATGATTGCACTCCCCAAGGACGTATGGTCTTGTGGTTAAATTGCTAGAATATTTTACTGCAGAAAAATAAAACGGAGGTCCTATGCTTTCTTTAAATGTCATCGCAGCAGGTAGGCTAATGCCTTGATATTTATAATCATGATCATAAGAATGATCATTCTTACTTACTTACACTATAACTTTAAGTCAATGCATTATATTGCATTATATATTTTTTTATCAAAAAAGTTTCAAGGCTCTACTTTGTCAACAACTCGTCGAAATAATATAATTGTAGGATATTCATTTGTCCTCAACACACGCCACTGACACGAGCGTGATACCACATCTGGTTCGACTTAAAAATAATTGTACGAACCAAATCATAACAATTAAAATTGTTTAGTTAGGATCAGTGTGGCATCAAACCGGACAACACTCTCTGGACAAACTATATCTTTTTTAACATCGCTTAACTTCGAGACTCTTCCTCAGGCAGTTGATTTATATAATGCAACCCGAGATTGTAGAAGCATTCTTGAATTTCAGTCTAGAATTATATGATATCGTTATACGATTAATTTATTCGTAGAATTTATAGAACAAATTAACGAGTCACCGAAATTGTGATGTTACTTCCTACGATTCTAACACATCTGCGGTGACTCAGCGTCGTTCCGTATGTATTCCCCTGAAAAAAGAAGTAGTTTGATTAAGGGATGAAATCTATGGAGAATGATTTTTAGCCACATTCTATAGCTGCCGTACTTTTGTACGCTACATCACCGCAAGAATCAATTTATTTCATACTAATACATTATAACTAGATAAACGCTTGGTTACGGTAACTATAAACATATTCATAACTCCATTGGGAGTTATACTGGGCTCCTTAACTCCCTCTATTATTACTATTTGTTTAATTCTGGTAACCATTGGATGTTGGTTTTGTTATTGCATTGTTGGTTGAATATTTGGATTTTATATGTCATTTTCTACAAACTTTTCAGTTGATATATTCATGGTAATCAATAATCATGGTTACTCAATTATTAAAAACATTCGTTTAATTTTAAAAACCAACAGATTTCGTTTTTATATTTCATTTTGTATGAAATAAAATAAATTATGTATCACATGCGTTATTCGATGTTAATAACCTCGGGCAACTTAACAATCCCTCGGGACTAACGTCCTCCGGGATTGCAATATGTTGCCCTCTGTAATTAACATCCTCATAACTCCCTTGATACATAAATAACTATTAAAGTGCAAACGTCTTAATACCACAAACAAAACGCGTCCTTCGTTGTGGCACATCAGCTTAATTATTGTCATGATTATAGTTTGCTAGTAGGCTCTATCTGTGATTTTATTACATTATTGTGACAGGATTTTTCTGCTCCTGTTAATAGTACCTCTATTGGTTCACCACTTGGAGAAAATGGAGGAAATGTTTTCTAAAAACTGATATAAATTTCCTCTCTTACAGTGTGACCAAAGTTTTTATAAACTACCTACCCAGAAATACTCAGGTAGGTAGGTATATCAATTTTTCTGTTTCTGTTATATGGTATGAAATCAGTTTTTTTTTTTTTTTGTAAAATTAATTTTCTGCGTTTGATGGACGAAAGATAGAAAAGAAGAGAGATATACATTTATGTTGTTTTCTAATCTTCTAAAATTTTCAAAACTTTGGTGTTATTTCGAGTGTCATTTCTAATACAGATGACTGTATAAATCGAGTTTATCGAACGTTTCACTTATCCTGGGTTACGTAGGTTTTTAGTGATACCACAAAGATATCGCAGGAATCTGTCATAATGATTAAGAAGTTAAATTTAACTACAGCACTCACAACTCACCACACATCCCTTTCATTGACTTGCTTATTTATTCAAAGTAATACAAATATTTATTTATTGTTTCGTGTCTGATATAAACTGCCATGCGTCATGGAATGTCGTATCATATTCTCAGCAAGAATTATTGTTGTATTTTTTACTGAAAATTGTATGAAATATTTATGATAAGACTAAATTTGATAAGATTAAATAAGAGCAAAAATAATAACGCCTAATTTAACTTGGGTCTTGCTTGAATATTGTGGTTGGGTGTAAAAAGAGATAAAAAAGAGGTAATGTAACAGCCAGTTTAAGCCAACTCTGCATAAGTACCTAAACAAAATTCTGAAAACGTCAATTTTGGATTATAAAATGACATCCTGCAGCGTACAAATTTCGTTCTCTATTCAAAAATGCTGTATAAAAAAAAGTGCAAAAATTTGAAATAAAAAATAAAAAAAATTATTCATTTGCGATACACCATTTTATTAAGAAGAATAACGGAGATGTGGTTAAGTCGATCACGCCTCAGACATTGGAAAACTTTGGAAGATATTTTTGTTTGCGGAGTTATTATTATTATTTTTCTGCAGCGAATTACGTCAAGCTCAAGCACATGAAATATTAAAACCACGTCAGTTATGAGTAGAGAATGAAAATAGCTTCCAAAGGAGGTATCACAAGCCCCTATTTGCCATTTAAAATTTAGGGATCGCAACTGTTACTCTAATTGGGTTGACTTAAGGGATGAAATTTGTACGCTGCAGAATGTCATTTTATAATCTATTGAGGTGTTTCGGGATTTTTTAAAGTATATTCCATTCCAGATGTTTTTAAATTAGAGTTGGAAATGGAAAATTTGAATTATGTTAGTACAAAAGGACCAGAATAACTTGGCCTCTGGTTCTGTGAATTATACTGTTGAATACGGGTTGTATTAGAAATGTGCTGTATTGGTCATTGCAGATTTCAGGCGTGGCTATAGCAAGGGATAGCTAGTCCAGTTAATAATTTGTAAAAGTTTTCCAGATATTGCAGGTAAAAGGCAAAATATTCCCTCCTCAAACGGCCAACTTATTTTGGACGTATTGTACCTACTCTTTGAAATGCTGAGCTTTCATTTGAACTACCTTTGGCAAGCTAAATTTTAAAGGGTTGTAAGGATATTTCTGATCACATTTGACTTTGATTGCATATGTTAACTATGCTGCGCTGTCAAAATAGCGAAATATTTTTTGGAGTATGTACTATTAAATTATTTGTTTTCGTTTTCAAAGATTTTTAATTATTTCTAATATGTATAGAAAAATTATTCTTAATGGCATATGAGCAAAGTGCTCATTTGAAGTTTTTTAGCTCAAATCGGCTCTCGCAGGGTTTACAACTTTAAGAAAAAATATCACAGTCAACTCTAATTTAAAAACATCAGGAATGGGATATTATTGAAATAATGAATTTATTCAATCTGGCTGTTCCACACTATAGCAGGGTTCCCAAAACCTATCTCCCAATATGGACAACTTTCTTTTTTTGCTAGGTATAAAGTCGGTTAAATGTGCATAGTCCGACACAATTGGAAGCTGAATGCGTACCGTTTTGCAAAATTGCTTATTCTCAACATTTTCAGTTATTTTGAAAAACCAAAAAACTGTCTTTTTTTATTTTTTGATAACTACTTTTTACTTTGAGGTAAGTTAAAATTATAAAGTTATTATTACTGTAGTTTTTACGGACAGTTCAACGATCTAGATATAAATTTTACAAATTTTGCATATTTTCGAAGATACATACTTACAAAACAAAATTGGATTTTTAAAAATGGAATACATAGTAGGCTAAGGCAACATTAAATTGCGTATTTTATTTTGATTACAATAATTAATATGTCCAGGAAAGTACACTAATATAAGTATTGAATTATTGTGGAAGCTCAACTTATTCCTATTAATACCCCAAGGTGTAAACATCCACAAGGCTCAGTCTCAGTTGGTGTGCACGTGCTACTCTGACCATGTAAGGTCAAAGCTCGGCATGATTGATAGCTGACTTGGTGATAAGCGTGGTCACAGACATACCAGCCGCTAGATGGCGCGGTTGATATTAGGGTTTCAGGACTCGGCCCTTTATTGCAACTTTTTTGTCATTTACCCGCCGGACGCGTCTTGGCGTCTTGGCTCTGAAATTTCTGTACCGTCATTGCAATCGATAGACGAGAAGGATATTCCGGCCGATACTTACGCTGACACTACAGAAACATTCGATAAATTATGCGCCTGGGCTTCGCCCAGGATATAAATAAGCATAAGGGTGACAGGATAGAAGAAATATTACTTGTTTTGAATTTTATCAATGGTAGGTTATCTATGGGAAAGTAGAAAAGTGAGTGTATTGGTTTGTTGAATGATATATGAAAAAGTTTGGAAGGAATTTATTATAATGAATTTTGCCTTCTCAAGATATGCATAATATCATTCTGTTCATGGTTGATATTATAAGTAGTGCTAGTGTATGCATATTTAGAAGATTTGAAAGAAAACCAAATAAAAATGAGTGAAATTCTTGCAAACAAAGTGATTCAAGATGCCGACAGAGTCGAAGCTTTAGGACTCAGGAGCTGCACTCGTTATAAATATAAAGTAGCCAACATCCCCCTGTCTTACCTCCGGCTTATTCCTCAATATTCCGTTCCTGAGTCGATGTTCCTACACAGTCGAGTGTTGTTCCATATTTTCGTCATAGCACGTGACTGGAATGATAACTGTCTGTTAGGACATGCTTAAAAACTACCCCACCGTAATTTATTCTGCTTGTTTTGTTCTCAAGTAACAATATTGCAGGCACGCAGGTAAAAAGGCAGATTATAAAATATGTTAATTTAGTTTGTTTTCATACAAATGGTTGGAATATGACTAAGTATACAGGGTGATACCTGTATGTCGGACACGGATAGCACCACGGCATTTATTGTGGATTGAGGATTCTAAATTTATTTAGTGTTTTCTCCAGCGTGGCTTCCTTAAGAAGATATGAGCTATTTTGTAGAAAAAAATGACAACACTGCAATGGATATACAAGGTGGTCCAATAAAAACTTAACAGGCCTTTAAAACAAAAGATATGCTCGAAAAACGCCAAGACAGGTCCATTTTGCTATCGAGGGGGACATATTTCGGTGACAAATTTAACCACCCAAGTTCATCTCCTTGGCATGATCATAGAGAACAGATATCGAGTTATCATTATCATTAACAGATATCATCATTTGAAGTCACTTTTCTCTGTACAACGATGTATCACTTTCGGAGTTTAGCTTAAATACATGAGACCCAAAACCCAAAATGATAAAAAAACAAAAACGTAGCAGTTCTAATAACTTGGAAACTGAAGATGCCGTAAAACGCCGGCATTTATTGTTTTAGGAAAAAAAAGAGTTTAGGATATCTAAATTAAGATGTTTTATCATGCAAACATGAACTGACTGAATTGCATCAGACAGCAATGAACTGACAAGTAGTGCAACAAAGTTTGATGGAATTAGGTAGGTACTATGTTTGCGAGGACACATAAATATCCAATAATTATTCAAAATCTATTTTAGTTCCTTTATTAATTCCCTGCACTTGAACTTGAACTTTAACAATAATGCCACATTGAGATATTTTTTTGGAACACTGGACTAGCGGAATCGATAGAATTTGAATGCTTGGTTGTAACTCCGTTATTGATAATAAGAATATAAAAAGCAAACTCTGTCTTGTTAGTTATGTGATATCATGTGCTTTGCCAGTGGGAGTTGTTCAAATTTGAGTGCCGTGTTGATTTTAATTTTCGAAAAAAGACACGCTATATCTCGGTAACGAAGCCGAGGAAACAGTTTTTGTTTTGTATTTACATTCTTTCTGAACATCCTCTGCAACATTCTGTATACCGTGTCTGCTATTTCCGGATCACCCTGTATATAGAATGCACCTGAAAACAACACCCCGTGGCATGAATTATTACAGACTTTTGTACCGGCCACAACAGATGCTTTTTTTCAAGCAGTAGGGAAGATCGGTGACCGTCTGAAAAGAAATAATCGCGTACTCGCAGCGTGCTGTGATTGCTGTGAAACTTTTTAAGCGTAGTAAATTTTCTTACCGCAGTGATGTAAGTTATTTTGTCTCAAAGAAATGACCACTTGAACATTTACATTGAAAATGTTTATACATAATAATTATAATGAGGTATTATTTGCAAATACGAATTTGCACTAAAATGTACTTTTGCATCGCAGCTATTCTGTTAAGGAAATCGAGTGAATCAGACAGACCGCATACATCGATAAAAAAAATATTGCTGGTGGAACTTCCGCTGCATTTTATGGCGGTTTATGCGAATACCATGAAATTATGCAACAATCTATCATAGCTATATTTGGATTATTGTACGTATTATACAGATTAACCTTACATAAGCGTGGTCTCGAAGGAAAATCAAATTTTCTTAATTCTTATTTCTTATTTGGAGTCGTTCATGTATTAAACAAATAACAATTATTGGAAAGGCTTTTACATTTAGGCCCTTCGTCCGCGGAGAAAACCGATAAGTATATTATTATACACGGCAACTGGTCGCAATCGCAAGTGACTAGAGGTACACGAGTGTTCCTTAATGACATTCTATCGCTAATATTTCAGGATTTGATTCTTCAGGTCATTTGATAAAGAAAAGTTCATATGAACATAATGTCCGCAACGACTTAAGTTTTTTGCTACGCCGCGTGTTGAATTTTTGTTTCCTTAAGAGTTATTTTTTATTATCTCCGAAAGTAGTTAAGCTATTTTTTTCAATTTTGATATGAGTTAATAGGATATAAAACCATTATTTTCGTTAGAAAAGTTTTTCCATTGCTCCACCAGCAGCGTCCTTGCAAACATGTCTTCTAGTATTTTTTTTACAAAAAAAGTGGTACGCTACCAACGTTCTACCATGTGATTATTTTTTCTGATTAGTCTGATCAATTCTACATGAAAACGGTTTCTTGCGTTTTTTTTTTTTTTTTTTTTTTTTTGGACGCCTAATTTAACAGTACCTATTAGGGAACAATTTTTGAAAACAGAAAATATCAGAGTAGGGCAACAGAAAAACTTTTCTTAGACTAAATATGTGATTTTATATCCTATTAACACAGATACCAAAATTGAAAATATGATATCTAAACTACGTTCGGAAATAATAAAAAATAATTCTTAAAAATACAAAAATTCAGTAAAAAAAGTAGGTATAGCAAAAAATTTAGGCCGTTGCGCACATTTGTTTTTTTTAAATCGAATCATAAAGTTTTAATTTTTATTGTCATTTTAGTTTAGAAAAAAACATTCTTTTAGGCACAACAACTGCCTAATTACAGTGACATACTTTTACATACTTGTGCTTAAATGTGACATAAATGACAATTTAAAGCAAATTTTCGGGAAGTCTGTCACTTTGCCAATATAAAATACCAATCTCTAGAGTTCTTAAATTTATATTTATTGGCGACTTAGAATTCATAAATGATTGTTGTTTTGGGCGATTAACAAAAAAATCTTGTGTGACACACGTTGCAAAAGTAATGTTAAGCACTTGAAGATGATTGTCAAACTCGACATTCGGCTTCGGTTGGCCGTTTTGAATTTTTTAATGAAAATATTATGTTTTTTGTTTATTCATTTAAAATTTGTTGGATACAAAATAACAGAAACTAAACTTAATTCCATTTCCTACAATTTTACTTATCACAGTTTTCTTTTTCTCTGGTATTTTTTTTTTAATGAAACCTGAAAAACGTGAAAGACATTTGACAAATACCCACCAAGTGCCCCGTTAAAGCTGTCCATGCACCAGGAGCTATGTTTTTTAAGAAAAAAATTTGTTTTTTGAAAATAAGTGATCACGAGAAATTCAATGAAAATATTTTCAAGATGGCCGTACTTCCGGAAATACCGGAAGTTGACACCCACTTCGATGTTTTAACTATACAGTGTGTCACAGGCATGGTACACCCCCTTTTTTTTTCTTTTTTTTTTTGAGATAATTTTTTGAAATTTGGTAGGTACGTCGCATATTCTTGATAGAGCGCACTTTTTAGCAGAAAATTGAATTTTTTCCCTCATCCGGTTTTTCCGGAAATGTTACCAACTTTTTATTTTTAAATGGGACACCCTATATATTATTATATTTTTGGATTCTATACATTTGTACGAATCCAACAATACCACATAAGTACCATTTTAAATGTCAAATTTGTTTTTATTTAATTTTTTATTTCTGAATTATAGTGTGCCATGACTTCAGTTGTGTTCGTCACAGATGCAAAATGGGTACACCAAAATGTCCCTTATTAAGAGTACTAGTAGATGGTACCTCGGTACCAATATGATACCATGTGAAAAAAATGAATCCAGCTCAAAAAATCATTCCGGCGCGCATAATTTATCCATAAATCACTTAATTTAGTACTTTGAACAAAAATTCGATTTTTCTAGCATTAGATGATCCAATTCGAGTAAAACGAAATAGTCATGGCACAATATAATTGAGAAATAAAAAATTGAATAAAAACAAATTTGACATTTAAAATGGTACTTATGTGGTATTGTTGGATTCGTACAAATGTATAGAATCCAAAAATATAACAATATATAGGGTGTCCCATTTAAAAATAAAAAGTTGGTAACATTTCCGGAAAAACCGGATGTGGGAAAAAATTCAATTTTCTGCTAAAAAGTGCCCTCTATCGAGAATATGCGACGTACCAAATTTCAAAAAATTATCTCAGAAAATAAAGAAAAAAAAGGGGGTGTACCATGCCTGTGACACACACTGTATATTTTTAAATTGTCTGAGAAAATGGAATAGTTATTTATGTACCAACGGCGTTACTTAGATGATAAAGCTCGGAGGTCAACGTGATCCAGCCTGAAGACCTTTGGACCAAGGCAAGGATGTCGACCGATGGGCATTATCATTTAGTAACGCGAGTAAGGGCATCCAAGACTTCATTTTTCAATTAAATCCCGAAATAAAACTAAATGCAATACTTTTTTTTAACATAATGATTATTGTTGTATAGGTAGGAATTGTAGGATATCTAGTAACTTTTACGTTGCTATAGGAAAGCTGCTTGATGTGTATTTGCCATTATTATAATCCGGGGCGTTTTAGAGGGCTTATGGATATAACGCCCGCTAGATTGCCCTGGTTATTATGCAGTGGTTTTTGTATCTCGTATACTAGGTATTATTGACGTATAATGAGTAATTGAAAAATAAAAATATGATTGTATGAGACCAGGCAGGTTAATCGGAAACGACTGGATGTCACTTTGATTGGTGTTACTCGCCCTGGTGACGTCCAAGCGTGAATTATAAAGAAATGAAAATGTAGTGATGGGAGATTTTTTTACCGACAGGCGATTTCAGTCATCAATAGTTTCTCAGTCGAATCATAGGCGATCGCATAGATATCCGTAACTAAATCACAGTTCGATAAATAACGCCCATCACTCGTGAGCAACTAGTGACCTTGTATAGGTTTTCTCGGTGGACAAGGGCCTTACCTATAGTCCGGTAGGCAGCAACATTTTGAAAGAACATTTTGAAAGTACCTTTTTTTTGTAAAGGAGGAAACACCGGTGTTAACTATGTAGATAAGACAAAGTCGCTCCACTCCAGTAATTTTGAGCTTCGAGACTCGCTCATTCTACCCATATACAAGTTTGCCATTTGAATGGGTAACTAGATGAACACAAACAACCAAGGCGAGACTGGGACTCGAACCCAGGCGTTGGTAGTCTCAACGCTACGCAACATTGCTACTCTAACCCGCCGTGTACCGCCGGTTCCTTTGATAATGCAGGTTAAATGACAGTCTACCCTGTCGGAAGTGTCATCATGCACCCATACAAGATGTAAAAAAGGCTGAAATTTTTTCTCAAATGTTAAATATTAACATTACATAATTTTATTGTTAAATTAAAATCTAATGATCTGTTTTTTGTTTGCAAGTAGTTTACCTGAATTATTGTTAAATAGTCGTCGTCTACTTTTGACACAAGGGGGCAAGGGCTCTGGTAGACGTGACTGAAGTTGTAGCGCAGAAATTGGATTGAAACCGTACCTAATCCAAATGCGCGAGTAAAATTCATAATTTACCTAAATAGGTATTGAAACAATTCACAAGCTCGACTTATTTCTACAAGGCAGAAATTTATTTTCTCAAATATTCTTTGGTTAATAAAAGAGCAAAAAAGTAGTCTACAGATCATCTATTAAAGCCTTGGTAAACGCAATGGAGATCGTGCAGTTTTATTAAATGTATACTCGTATTAGGTATGTTGAATCTAATAAATTTTACATTTCTTATTAAAATACCTACCTACCTACCTATTTAATATATTTTTTCTTCAGTAACAGCCTGATTATTTTACACTGTTGCTTCTTCCGATACGAGCATATAGAGATCGCAGGTATAGAACGTAACGATATGTAAACATGCAGTAATTTTATTATGTTTGCCATCGGGCGGCATATTTAGAAGCAGTATAAAGGTTTGTTAAATACGGTCGCACGTGAGAGGCTAATAAAGATTAGCTTGTTTGCATCAAACGTTTAATTATTAAAATACACTCATTAAAGTTATATATTACCAAGTTCTTTGATCTTTTATATTTATCGGTCCGACAAATACTAAGAAATGCGTTAGCATTATTAGCATTATTTAGATTGCAGATGGTAATGTGGGTAAAACAATGAAAGAAACAATTCAATACATATTTGTCTATTGAATTTATTAGACACGTATCTGGGTACTAAGAATTTTTTTGTTTGCGCTTTTTATAAATGTAGACAAACTAAGTAAAATTTGAAAAAAAAAATAGCCACATAATAAGGGAGGAATAATGAGGGAAAAACTGAAGATAATTAAATCCAAGAATCACTATTACCTCTCAGACATTCATTTATGTGATTATACCTGATACAGCTAAGCTAGAAAAATTACATAAAATCGCTCTTGATGCCCTTATTATTATTATTATTACTTCTAGGGTAGGTTCAAATCCCTTGTACTCAAGCTTGCGTTTATTGTACCCCTTTGGATAATTATCTCATCAGTCCCATCTCCCAAAAGTATGTCAGTATGAGTCCAATGGGTGCTTGTGTCCTGTTAGAAGTCCAATTGCCCATCTCAGCTGGTGTTTACTCAGCTTTTTCAGTTACATCTTCTCTGCTCCCTCTTCCCTTTACCCACCTAGTCGCTTGAACAGCACCCCAGGTAGGTTTAGGTAAGGTCTGCATTGAAGTTGCTCTATTTTCTCCCATGAGAAAAATTAGTTGTTGGTCTTTTGTGTCAGGTTTTCTGTCCATTAGGATCCACGTTTTTGGTTTTTAATTCCTGGTTTTGAATTAGTTTTGAATTCTGGTTCCTCTTGGATCCCTGGTATCCACACTAGTGCTCTTATAGGTTTCGGAACGTCCCTGGTGTCGAGTTTCGCTCCTGACCAGGGTTCCATTTCCCTGACCACTCGCTGCACTCCTGAGAACCTTGGTGCAGGTTATCCTGCTTCTACGTTGTTCTGGTTTCTTGCTGGTCCCGGGTTTTGTGATTGATGGTGGTGGGAAGAAAGAAGGGTCACGTTTTTTTTTTAAGCGCAAGTGGGAAGTTTTGACTGTAAGGTAGATGAAGAATCGTGTTTACTATCTTTATAAAGGGTGTGATTAAATATTGATAAGGCAGCAGGTTACCGCCTGTTCTGACAAAAACCATGAAATAAAGACGCTTGGAGTGGTACAACGCTTGCTAGATGAGATACAAGGAGGTAGGTACTATCTTTCTTTCTCTTGCCGCTTAGGCAATGGAGGAAGAGCATGACCGATGGACCAGTCACCATGTTGGTCTCAACTGCTGCTTGATATAAGAAGCGTCGAGTCCAATCATTTTAGACGAAATTGGTCTCGAGCACGGGGTAAGATATCTCGAGAAAAAATCCTTGAAGTTTCCTATGATTCTATAATTTGTACGTTAATTTTGCTTTTTTCAACGAAAAAGGTAGGATTCAAATTTGTAGTGAATTAAATTCCGTACGTTTTCCATTCGGAGAATCAAAAAAATCAATATTTATATTACCTATCTTAAAAAGGCAAAAAGAGCGAAAAGTTTATAAAATAGCGCAGTTTCTGCAATTTTTAGACAATTTCAGTTGAAAATAAGTATCGTATTTAAATGACACAATTGTAAAGAAAATTCTGTACAAATTTTCATATTAAGCAAGTTTCCGTACGTTGGGTTGATCACGACTGGGAATGCGCTAAACATATGATTTACTTAAAACCCTTTTCCACACATTTCAGGAAAGACTCCTCTCAAATGGCAAAAACTATATAGACTTGTTTTATTGAAATATTGGTCGAGTTTTTCGGGGGACACAACATAAGAGCGGAAAAAGCAATCGAAGATCCTGATAACATGATCGTTTACCACTTTTCAAGCAACTACCGAACCGTTTTCATCGTTGGCGTGGGTATGGATTTGTGAATAAGTTTTATTGACAGAATTAAGAAAAATGGTACACAACGTTTATTTACAAGAACCAGCAAAATTAAAAAACGGAAGAAGCTTATTCGAGCCATAGTTTTCAAATAAATATGGATCACAAGTCTCGGAGAATTTATTATACAGGGTGTCGCTAAAAGGTACCACCAACGCTCTACCATAGATTCCTGAGTAAAAAATATGACGACTCAACCGAAATTATCTATGTCCAAAAAGGCACCCTTCTCAAGATACTTAGAGCCCTTAAAACTTGGTCAATCAAAAACACGTTTTCCAGAATAAGTCAAAAATGGATTAACTGAGAAATTTCAAAATTTCAGCGCTTTCTACTATTGTTAAAACCAATAAACTGACATAGTCTTGCAAACATTGACATACAGGACCTGTTTTTGATGTCACGTCTCACTTTTTTCTCCATAACCTTTTCATCAGCACGCCACTGATTGATTCTGTATTTTTTGTCCAAAACCGTAAGTATTTCTAAAGTTTTTGTCCTGTTTTAAAAGTTTTGTATCATGCAAGGTTTTCCCATAATTAGTTTTTAATGATGAACTTGCCCCACGAAAACGCATTTGTAAAAATCTCATTTTAATTAAAATAGTTTTTTTTTATTTCACAGCAACGGTTTTTTAATATTTATTGGCTTTGAGAATAATCGTAGTAGGCGATGAAACTAAAGTTTCTAATTTTAATCAATTTTTTACTTATTTTGGAAAACATAATTTTGGTTGACCCTCTTTAAAGGATTTGGAACATAAATAATTTTGGTTAAATGGCCAAATTTTTAGCCCAGAAGTCCGTGGTGGAACGTTGTTATTAAAATTATTCTTTAGATTAAAAAAGAGATTTTCGCAAATACGTTTTTAGTAGTGTAGGTCCATCATAAAAAATTAATTACGGAAAACGATGCAAGATACGAAACTTTCATATAACGTCAAAAACTTTAGTAGAACTTTAACCTTTTGATAAAAAATACAGAATCAATCAATGCCGTGCGGATGAAAAAGTTCTGGAGTTAAAAAGTGAGACATGACATCAAAAACAGGAACACCCTGTAGGTCAATGTTTGCAAGACTATGTCAGTTTATTGGTTTTAACAATAGTAGTAAGCGCTGGAATTTTGAAGTTTCTTAATTTATCAATTTCTGACTTATTCTGGAAAACGTGTTTTTGATTGACCCCCTTTTAAGTGCTGTATCTTGAAAAGGGTGATTTGTAGGCTTGCGTAAGTATTTTCACGGACAAAAAGACAAGTACAAAAAGAATCGTGAATTTTGGGAAATAAATTCTCATAACGAATTTTTTTCGCTATCGAAAAAATTCGCTATGAGAATTATTATTTCTTTATCGATTGAAAATATATTTTTTGGAAAATTAAACAAGAAACTCTCAATCACCTCAGGTATCAATCGTCTTTACCGTCGGCCGCAGAAAATAAGAATGTCATGTTGAAATTAACGCCAAAAAGACTAAGATCTCAGTAAACAAAAAAAACCTTATCTTGTCTGTTTGCTCCCAAGAAAAATGCTGCCCGTGAATTAGGCCCACCGGGGAATTATAAAAGTACGTTAAAAAAAAACGCGTCTCTGCGGTTGTGTGAAAATGAGTTTTAAGTAGTTTCCACTCACATTTTAAGCGAGTTCCCGATCGTGATCAATGCAACGTACCGAAAACTTGCTTTTACGAAATTGTAGAGAATTTAGTCCTCTAGAATTTTCCATTCAAATATGCCATTTATTTACAAATGAAATGATCGAAAAATTGAAAATACTACATAACCTGGTCAATGTTTCTCACTTCTTGATACTTTTTAGCCATAAAATGATTTTTAATGCCTAGAATGAAAAATGTAGAAAATTTAAATCACTTATTTGTATTCTACCTTTTTAAGGTCTATTTACATCTAATGACACGGACAGAGGCCGGGAGTTCAACGTGGAAGTGCTTTTTATTAATAAGTGAATTTTGAATGGCTGATACATTTACATCTAATTTCACAGGGACGAGTTGACAACCCCGTTAGATCTAAACCATTCAAAATCCATTTATTACTAAAAATGCACGTCCACGTTTAACACCCAGTACCGTTAGATGTAAAATAGACCTTTAATCTCTTATGTAGCTGTTCGCTGTTTCTAATAAGATAGTTTTAAATATCACATGCTAACAGACAGCTGTTTTACGAAATTTTTATCGCATGACGCTGTATAGAAATTGATGTAACTAAGCCTATTTTTGTTATTTAAACTAGGCTTGAGTTAATGAGCAACTTGTACATTTTTTGACTATTAATAAAACACCAATGAATTGGAAAAACTATTTTTTTCTAATTTTAAACGATACCAGTCTTCAGAAAATAAATAACATTAACTGACACTAACTCGAAACATAACTAATTATTACAAAAAAAAAAATAATAAATAAAAAAAATTATAGAATTAGGTATAATTCATTATTATTATTGGCAGTTCTCTATGCCATTACACACTTCTATCTCAGTTGATTAATTTTACTTACATAAATTAGTCCTTACTGCTAACTGTTTATCAGATTTTAGGTTTTGTCATTATAATAGCCAGAGACCTGGCTACACGGCGGCATCGGTAGTGATCGTGTAACAATTGATGATTATAACATTTTAAGACAGGACCGTCCCGGCAGGGCGGGAGGCATTTGTGTATATATAAAAAAAAATATAAAATATGCGGTTGTCATTGGTCAGTGTGCAGAATTTTTTGAACACATATGGATAAAGATAACTCATGCTAGGGTAGATTACATGTTGGGGGTTATCTACAGGCCATCTACAGATCCTCGATATAATGATTTTTTAACTGACATTGAACACACAATGATTGGTCTTTATCCTTCATATGATAAAATTATCTGCCTTGGTGATTTTAACATAGATCTTTTCAAATATGACTGGCACGTATCCAAACAACTATTACACATCATGAATACGTTTGGGCTTACACAATTAATAAATGAGCCAACGCGCATTACACCTACCTCTGAGACACTAATTGATTTGTTGTTTGTAAATTTTGATATTCAAGATGCGGGTACGGGGGACGTTCTTATAGCAGATCATTCATGGATATACTGTACAATTAATATAGATAGACGAGAAGTTATAAAAGAGATGCCAGAGTTATACACTTACAGACCAATTAAACAGATCAATTTGGCGCACTTTCAGAGTGATCTTGAGTCACTTTCGTGGAACTTAATTTATCAAATTGATAGCATCGATGACATGGTCAAATTTATTACAGATAATATATTGTACCTGTTGAACATACATGCTCCTGTAAAAAGGATGAGAAATAATAACAAACATGCTCAGTCACCTTGGATAACTGAAAATATTAGAAAAATGCAGAAACTGCGGGACAGAGCACGAGATAGATTCAGACAGACCTCAAGACAGGAACATTGGGATTACTACAAACAACTCAGAAATTTTACAACAACTGCTATCAAATCAGAGAAAAAAGCATATTTAAATTATAGACTGAGGAATGCTGGTGATAGGGAGATTTGGAAAGAAGTTGGAAAATTGAATATTATGAAAAAGAAAAGTAACATACTGCCGACTTGTTTGATGAATGATCTAAACAAAGTGAATGAATTCTTTACTGATGTGACAACTACAAAACAACCTGCATCTGAAGATGTCATTAAGTTCTATGAATCAAATGTAAGGACAGGTATTTATCAGAAGTTTTCATTTAAAATTGTTACTGAAGATATTATTGCGAATATTTTACTGGGAATAAAAACTCAATCTACCGGCTTTGATGGTTTGAATGATACTGTGATAAAGCTGTGCTGTCCATTTATTGTACCATACATAACTTTTATTGTCAACAAATGTATTGAAAACTCCTACTTTCCAGCCATGTGGAAGAAAGCAAATGTAATTGCTATGCCAAAAAAGGTAAACGTATCTGAGTTGAAGCATATAAGGTCAATAAGCATTTTACCGATTTTGTCGAAGGTCTTAGAGAGGGTTATGGCAGCTCAGATGGGGTCATTTTTGGAGGAAAACCAAATCTTGCCGAGGAACCAGTCAGGTTTCAGACGTGGCTACAATTGTAATACCGCTTTGTCGTATATCACGAATGATATCATTCAAGGTCTTGACAGGGACAAGGCCACTATTTTGATCCTCCTTGATTATACCAGGGCATTTGATTTGATTGACCACAGGGTCCTGATTTCTCTCTTGCACTACCTTAGGTTTGCTCCTCATTCTATAGGATTATTAAGATCATTCTTAACTGGTAGACAGCAGCGTGTCGTTTATCGGGGTAGAGATTCAGATTTCCTGACTGTTCACAGCGGAGTCCCTCAAGGGAGTGTGCTGGGACCATTATTGTATGCTCTATATACCTCTCAATTCGAGACAAACATTATACATTGTAAATATCACTTTTATGCAGACGATACGCAGCTTTACCTTGAATTCAAACCAGAAGATGTTCTCGAGGTTAATCAATGTATCAATGATGATTTAAGCAGGTTACTCAGCACTTCCACAGAGCATTCGTTGAAAATCAATCCAGGAAAAACAACTGCTGTTCTTTTTTGCAGTGATAAACACTATGATTTTTTGAAATCTCAGTTGGAAATTGTTCTAGATGAGCAGAAAATTGATATCATGCCTTGTGGAAGAAGCCTCGGTCTAATGATTGACCGGAAACTAAGATTTAAGGACCATATATCCAGTTTACTGAGATCTGCATATTCTGCCCTGAAGGCGATTTATCCGCATAGGCACTACTTCAATGGGGAAACGAAAAAAAGATTGTGTGATTCTTTGGTTCTCTCCAGGCTGAACTATTGTGACAACATATATGGTCCATGCATCGACAGTACAGATGTGAGAAGAATTCAAAAGGTTCAGAATTCATGCCTGAGGCTCATCTTTGGAATACGAAGACGGCAAAGAGTTTCACATAGACTTAGGGATATTGGTTGGTTGAATATGTACAACAGGCGACAGTTGCATTCCGCTTGTTATTTTTATAAAGTAATAAAGTACAAGATGCCTCCTTACCTGCTAGAAAGATTGACATTCAGGACAGATGTGCATAACCTGAACATACGACGACGTAACATCCTAACTATACCAATTCATAGTAAAGAATTGTATAAAAGATCATTTTCCTATAATGTTGCGTCGACTATGAACAGGTTAAAGGTAACAACATTCGGACTGTCATGTGTGTCATTTAAGAAAAAAATCCATAAACAGTTGTTTGTGGGTCAGTGCCGTGCGGAAGTGTGTGGTTGAAGCAATCCCCTTTCCAGATTTCAAAATTATATCTAACATGTGAGAGAGACTGGAGTGTCTGATCCAGAAGCAAAGGGAAAAATGTATTAAAGCTTAAGGTAATTTATTATGCTGGCTGTAGGTTATAGATTAGTAGGAATTATATACATTTTTTTTTTCTTGTTGTGAGATTATATAAATTAATAATAATAGGCCGTAAGCCTTATGTGTTATAATGTTTTTTTATATTATATTAAAGGTGCAGATGGTAGATCAGATGTCATAATTTATTATGATAGTCTGAATCTGAACCTACTTTCCACTTAGTATTTATTTATTTGTTGCTACTTTATGAGCTTAAAGGGTTGTTAAAAAGTGGATAATAAAGGATTATTATTATTATTATTATTATTAATATTCTCTCGGAAAAATTTTACTTTTTTGTGGGATCTACCTAAATAGTGCTTCTATTATTTTCAGGTCGACTATAAACTTTAAACTTTGGATTTGACGAATCAGATTTGATGGTTAATTTACTGCGGCGATTGAGATTAATAATTTCGAAAAAATATTCCAGTTACCTATAATATTTTCCAAAATTTTGCCATTAAAAAAGTTATTGAAAATTATTGAAATTATATATAAGTTATTGAAAAAGAAAACAAGGTAAACAAAAAAGAAAGAACTATTATTATCGTAATTACTATGTACAAGCAGTTTTGAGCCATAACTTGTGACAGTAAACAGCTATCCTAGCTTTCAAATTACTAGAGAAATGTATCCTTAATTTCACCTTATTTCAGAACACCCAGTAGTGAACCTCACTCTACAGGTTTACTTCTTATTAGGAATATGAACAAACATACCAAGATTCTCACGAATATTCATTCCAGAAATGAAATAAATATCACTCAACGCTTTGAGATATAAAAATAAGGTGGCGCCACCCTGCAAGTCCCGCCAGAGCTCTTCCCGTCACATCCAAGTCCTGGGATAGCTATTCGGGTTGTCAGCGAGGCCCTTCATCAACCGTCAAAGCCAGCTGCAGACCTCCAGTGTGGACAGATGAGGGACATCGGTTATGATCATCTTCAAGAGCTTAAGGAAATAAAGCTAAATCTGGCTAAGAACTTAATGAGTAATTTATATTTAATAGTTAATATACACAGTGACTTTAAATTTCAGTCATTTTTTAATACCTGTAGTATTTAACGCAAAAACTTTTTCAAATAACTTTTCTCAATCAAATCAAAAACAAAAGAGATATAATCTTTGGTAGTTCTCAACAATCTAAAATCATGCCCGTGGCAAATTTTCAATGAAGGGTTGATAGAAAAACAAAACTTGAGTCTGATAAGATGATTTTATTCTAAACTTTTGTTACAATAAATCACACTTACAATCAACCCTATCGTCAAATCGCTTAAATCGGAATTAAATATTTGGTACTTAGATGACGGAACTACTGGTGGTGATGTTGATACAGTGTTAAATGACCTGAAAACTATTTCTGAGGCTGCGTCTAAATTAGGTTTATTTCCAAACCCTTTTAAATATGAAATTATTTTCCTTGGTGATCATGAAGATTATCTATCTTGAACGACTTTAGATCTTTTCTACCTGTAATTACATATTATAAGAGCTTGGAAAACGCAACACTTCTTGGGGCCCCACTTGCTGATGAGATTATTCTAACTATATTTTGACAGATTGGAACTAACAGATTGGACTGGATTTTTTCTCATTCAGCTTATTTTCCATTATAAATTTCCCTTTCAATATCGCGTCTTATATATTTTCTACGCTGTTCTCCTTCGTGGCGAAAACTGCAAGCTCTGCAAGTTTACGACACTATTTTAAAATCAACCCTTGAAAACATCTTGAATTGCGCTCTTTCTCACAAAGCTTGGATACAATCTTCCCTCCCCATAAAGATGGGCGGTATCGGAATCAGACATGCTGTGGACTCAGCGATTCCATGTTTTCTCGCTTCCTACCACAGCTGTCTCGAACTGGTGACATCTCTTCTTCCTTTTGGAATGATACAAACTGATTCATTGATCCTAGAAGCTTTGAGTATTTGGCATGATCGCAATCTAATTATTACTCCGGAAAATATGTTGTCGCAATCTTCATGAGAGACAATTACTTTTCAAAAAAGTTTGGATTCCTTGATCCATGAAACAACCTCTCAACAAGACAAAGCTATAGACTTTTGCTAATTCCCAACCACATACCGGTAACTGGCTAAATGCTCTTCCATCTCCTCAACGTGGAACCCACCTTTCAGATGAGTGCTTTCGAATTTCCATCACATTTCGCTTAGGCTGTGATTTCTGTTATCCCCATGATTGCCGCTGCGGAAACGAAGTAACTTCGAAAGGATTGCATGGTCTGTCGTGTCTATTCAGTGCTGATCGTCTTTCGCGACATGCCGAGGCGAACGAGATTATCTCCCGAGCTCTAAGATCTGCCCAAATTCCGATAATTAGAGAACCTGTGGGATGCTCTAGAGATGAAGGAAAAAAACCCAATGGAATGACATTGACTCCATGGCAAAGAGGCAAATGCTTGCTGTGGGATTATACCTGTGCAGACACCTATGCAGCATCTTACCTTCATTCCACTTCTTCTAATCCTGCGGTTCTGCGGCAAATACTGCAGAATCAAAAAAATAAACAAATACAGAAATCTTGAAGATCGTTCCATTTTTGTTCCTGTCGGACAAGAAACTTCAGGAGTATGGGGTAATGAAGCCTTGAGATTTCTGACATCGGTTGGTCATAAAATTACGAATGTCACGGAGGAATCGCGTGCGACGCATTTTCTTTTCCAACCTATGAGCATTGCAATTGACCACGGCGCAACAGCCCGGAATCAATTGCGATCGCTAAAGAATCGGGCCATGAAAACCTACATACATTAAGTGCAATTTGGTTCATTTTCGTATTTGTTTTTTCATTTAACTTACCTATATTAGGAAAATTTTTGGTTCTTTAATTATTGTTTATGTTTGAAATTATTTAATTAAGCTTATACTAATAATTAATAATTATATTTAAGTCACATGACTACATACAATATCACAGGGCGGGATATCTTTTTTTACTATTAAAGGCTAATATCTCTTTTATTTTTTGAGTTAATTGAGAAAAGTGTTATTTAAGAAGGTTGTTTGCCTTAATGAGTTCTACATGGTGTAAAAAAATGACCCTGTATTAACCAATAAAATGATGAAGCATAACCTGGATAAAATATATAAAATTTAATCATCTGATACGAAGAGGAAGAACCAGTAAAGCTGAATTTTTAAAAGAATCTGAAATCCAAATACTTAGATTTTTTATATTTCACTATGGCTTCCGCTTGAATTTTCGTGCAAATTGGAATATTTTGGAACTTATGTATGTGCAAGATGGAAAAACTTTTAAGTCACATTGATAGGATAAGCAGAAGCTTTTCGAACTTAACATTAGTGTAAGAAAAATGCGGTGCTATCATCAGGTAGCTGACAGCATGGATACTAATAGAGCAAAAGCCCGCGACTACCAGAACCTTGGTTATTTTATAAAACCTGAAAATTTCCCTACGGATGTCTTCAACACAGGTAGGAACGATGCAGCGACTACGAAATTTGGATCATCGTGGCTTCGGCAGGTTAACAGCTGAAGCAGGTGCATAAAATCACTCCTCAAAATTTGAAAGAATAATTAAAAAAATAATAATAAATTTTAGTAGTATAGATTTCATGTCGTTACCATTTTTGAATTCATTACATGAATTACTTGTGCACTTTATTCATTTCTCTTGTTTTTTCGACTTTACCTCTTTCCACATACATCCGACAATTAAAACAGCACCACTTTATCTCGGAATTCCGAGTTTAAAGTCGGAATTCCGAGTTTAAACTCGGAATTTTAAAAATAAAACTCGTGTGGCGCTTCTACGCCTTCGTAAAAAATACACTTATTAAGAATTCTTTTTTTACTTTTTAACAAATTAAATGAACTTTGTTTTAGTTCAAAATTTTTGATGATAATAATGAAAAATTTATATTCGGTAGTAAAAGTTGTGATATACCAATATATTCCAATCGAATAATATCGTCGTGAACAGGAAAACTCTCAATCACTTCTGTTTGTACATATCATTGCTGAGCTCAATGAAGTTTTGGCACCCTTCTAAGTGTGTCTTTTTATAAAATGCACACGGTATTGGTTTGACCGTGATTTGGTCACATTTGCCCAACCGAATTTTCGTTTGTTCATCCTCCAAAAAAAAAGTTTATTTTTTTAAATTTAATTTGCCGTAACTTTTTTTTATGTTCGACAAGCGAAAATTTTGGTTGAATAAACGTGGACAAACCGTGGACAAACGAAAACCGTTTGAAAATTAATGAAATATGTTCATGGGGCGCTGATGACAAATTTTTTTATTTTAATGTAACTTTTCTTGAAGGATGTGGACAAACGAAAATTTTCCTTGGACAAACTTAGAAAAATCGTGGATAAACGAATTGCATTTTATAAAAATTCGGACTTAGGGGTGCCAATCATCACTAAAGCGTCATTGCTGATATTGTTAACTTTTTTCATCATTGATCAATCAACGGTAATTATAATTGCTTAATATTAATTTGTATACCTGTTTTGTTTCTATTTAGGGAAATTAGGAAATGTAAAAACGAGTAATTAGGTACCTAAGTACTTAATAATAATTATTGCTGATGACAAATCTACTGATTGTAGACACGATAGATGTTTTTAAAAATTAAAATAATACCACTAAAACAAAAGTAGCTAATTGCAGTTTTTGCAATCTAGCCATCTGATTTAATGACTTTATAAATAGCAGCTTATAACTAATTAAAATAAAAAAGCAATCAAAAAAATAATTGTTTTTGAATTCAGTTAGGTACCTACTTAATCAATTTAAGTAATCGAATGTAGGTAGACAACAAAATTTACATTATACTCTGTACAAAAATATTTAATTGATCAAATCACGTACAACTTGGTTCCTCTTATCTATGAGAGGATTCCTAAAAACTGCCTTATCTCTAGATCATATAAAAGAAAAAGCGACACGGAGGAATTTTAGTGCAGTGCAGAGTAACCGGCTAATGACGCATGATGCTAAAATGCAAAAATTCGTTACGTTAACATTTCTAGTTTCTATGGGCATCGCCCTCGAAACTGTTGACACCAGTCGCGCAGGTAAGGAATTAAAAATTAAGTTCTGAAACCTGAAATTAATCAACTATAAAGTACTTTAACACAACACAATATATTAATCTGCTTCTACATTTCATTGCTTATGAAGTTCAGTTTTTGGTTACCGCCAGTGGTATATTATCATCTCATGCTTTGTCATTGCTCTTCGGAACAGGTAACAGGTCTATACGTAGTCATAACTACCCTCGAAAGTTTCTAATCCATGAATAATTCTTAGACATCTTCGATCTTTTTGACATGAAATCTTTCCATACATTTTTTATCCACTAGGTAGGTACTAGACGTAATATCATACAGTAAGTTCGAAAAGAGTAAAGTACATTCATTTTCACAATTTTTCCAAATAATACTGCAAAATCACCTATAACGTTGCCATTTAAAACAAATCCCATCCTTTAACGTAATTTCTATTGATAGGTAAACAAACCCCTTCGAGTTTTAAAAGAGCATGAACCGATAATAAATCAATCCAAAGAGAATTAAATTATCTACAGCGTGTTCAGTTAAGGGTACGGAGCGGCCATATCTCGGTAACTATTGGTCCTAGAGCCTCAAATTAAAAATTTTCCAGACATAAGTGACCATGATAAATTCATAGAAGATATTTTCAAGATGGCCGCACTTTCGGAAATACCGGAAGTAGACACCTAGTTCGTTATTTTAACGGGAACACCCTGTAAAATATTATATTTTTTAAATGTCTGAAGAAATCTAATACAGGTGGTTTTCACCACTGGAATTTAGATTGAGCGGTTTATGAGTTATAAACAAGTGAAAATCGAAAATTTTCAACTTCAAAGCAGTCTAGAACTAGAATGACTCAAGATATCTAAGAACGGTTTACATGTCCCTATCCTAACTTTTAATGTTTCATCCCACTATGTGGAGTAAATTTTAATACAGGGTGATGAAAATTATCCGATTTTTCATCACCCTGTATTAAAATTTAAACCACATAGTAGGATACAATGTGAAAAGTTAGGATAGGGACATGTAAACCGTTTTTAGATATCTTGAGCCGTTCTAGTTCTAGACTGCTTTGAAGTTGAAAATTTTCGATTTTCACTTGTTTATAACTCATAAACCGCTCAATCTAAATTCCAGTGGTGAAAACCACCTGTATTAGATTTCTTCAGACATTTAAAAAATATAATATTTTACAGGGTGTTCCCGTTAAAATAACGAACTAGGTGTCTACTTCCGGTATTTCCGAAAGTGCGGCCATCTTGAAAATATTTTCTATGAATTTTTCATGGTCACTTCTGTCTGGAAAATTTTTAATTTGAGGCTCTAGGACCAATAGTTACCGAGATATGGCCGCTCCGTACCCTTAACTGAACACGCTGTATAAATAATTAGTACGCCTTATTATAGGTAAGCCTTTTTAGTTTTTAGAGTAAATTATTTAAAAAAAATTACTATAAACATGAAGAGAAAGAGATTGAACTAAAGTATGCCCTTTTTTGGAAAATGCAGTCTTGGACAAATTTTGGACGGTTTCAGTGGTTGTAGAAATGTTTTCGTTAAAAAGTCGACATTTCATGAGAAAAACAATTTTTTTACGCGACGTCTCTGAAAGTCTACTTTTCGATAGGCAATAGCCGGCCGAATGACACCTATTCCAGATTTAAGGGGCTCGCTTCAAAGTATAGAAAAATTTCCAGCTCGCTAACGCCTACTTTCTAGCCTAAGGGCCGACAACTTTTCTCAGTTGTTTCTATTAGTTATACTGATAATGGGAGATGAGAGCTCCGCAGTTGAGCAGCTGCCGAGATGATACCACGGTACTATTATTTTCAGTGTTATGACGCGATCTCGCTAAAAAATACCGTCTATATCTCGGCCGTACCGAAGCACATTAATTTATGACATCGTCCCTCGCTTAAGGCTCGGGCCGATATTACGCATACTCGCTAAAATTCGCTTAGTTCCGCCCTTGATTTTCAATATATGTATTTTACTATATTGACTTCGAAAATGAGTTGTACAAGTGATGGATGATAAAATAAAAACACTACCTACTCTTTTTTAAAAAGCTATCCAAGTATACATTTTTCGCATCATTATTTTCATTTGTAAATTTTTATAGAAGATTCAGGTTTTTCCTAATAATTGTTACTAGTGATTTTGGGTTAAGTGAAGGTATTTTTGACATATCTACGTCGTTATAAAAATCCATACCTATACTATACGAAAAAGTAAATGGTTTTTTATTAAAGTGTGTGAAATTTTGAATTTGGTATTTTTGTCAAATTTGTATTGTTTTATACGTTATGACTGAACTTAAGAAACAACCTCTAAGAAAGGCGTCATCACTATTCCATTGCACAATAAAGTTATTTTTCCCTGCCAGGTTCGTCGTTTAAGGTTCAAAATTTTGAGGTTTTTGTGGAATCATATAGCGACTGGTGCACTATGAGAGGTGGAAAAAGCTGATAAACTCGCAAAGAGGACCCCAGTATGGTGAATTTTACTGAAACCGTTTTTGTGAAAAATTACTTCATTGGTCATTATATTATGCAAAATTAGCGACGATTTTATCTAAAGAGGCAAAATATTTTGGTAAAATGTGCACTTTTAAAATACGGGTTTTGCAATTTTTCGACAACAATTTTTTAGCGATTGAATAGGAGGTTGTATAAGTAGAAATTAAAAAAAAAAATACTTGGAATATTTATTTAACGCTGCGCGGCAGTTTTGTTGTTTCAAAATTCCTGCGTTACAGAATTCAGATTCAAGTTCCCCAAAAATTAGGTATAAGATGACGTACTTTTAATGAAAAAATTTGTAAAAGTTGGAAGGAGTGGAACAATAGGCTTGAAATTAAAGGTAAATTATTATCAATCACAAAGTATCTTATTTCATTATTATCACTTTCAACTGACTCACCATTGAGATCTCCTAAACCATAGGATATATGTACAGAGTCGGTTAAATTAGAGAAAAGTTGCACAATTTTATGCTTAATGAAAAAAAAATAAAGATTACTCCAGTCGTTGCTGAAATATCGGAATATCAGAAATTTTGACAAAGGTTGAGGGAACTCCCGTAGATCCTGTAAGATCGAGCATGCCTGACACAATAGTGGAACTCTTTTCCTACACCAATATTTATCAACTAGAGTTAGAGTAGTTAGTTTTGAAATCAATGCTATTATATTACTTATGTTGAATTGTATTAGTTTTGCAACAAATTTGTTAGCGCATAATTGTCTTCTATGTATTAGCGGGAGTTCGCCCGACTCTGCCAGGAGAGTGGGACACGGAGTGCTCCTCATCGCCCCCAGGACTATTCTAAGGCATTTGAACTGAATGCGTTCGACGTGCAGTAGATTCGTTTTAGATGCTGTACCGTAGAGGAATTGACCGTAGTCAACTATGGATCTAACATATGCTCTGTAGAACATCAGAGAAGTGTGAACATCTGCTCCCCAGGAATGTTTGGTAGTACTTTTGAGTATGTTACAGGCACTCTCAGTTCGCTTTTTAATATAACTTATGTGCTCTGACCATAGTAGCTTATTGTCGATAACTAGTCCAAGATACTTGAGTTTTCTTACAACTGGGAAAGTCATGCCATTTAATGTTACTGTTGTTTGTGCACTGCGGTGGTAGTTTCTGGATCTTGTGCAAATCATCACCGCGCTTTTTTGTGGCGACAGCTCGAAACCATGTTCTGTCATCCAAGTTTTGAGATCGACTACAATATGGTCATGTTGTTAAATGGAAATAATTGGGGGGAACAATTTCCTACATATTTTCAACCGGATTTGCAAAAAGAAAATGTGTTCTTATTTAAGTTTTTCCCCTCCCATCCCTAGAGAGTGGCGACGAGTTTGGTATTATTGGATGTCGTCTTCCAGACGAACAACTTGCATCAACAATCTTTTTTATCCAATACGTATAGTTTTTTTATAATATTTTAATGTCTCCTGATAAAATGAGCAGCCTGAAGGTATACGTATAGTGATATAATATATGTAGATTACCAGACTTTGGTATAGTTATTAACCGTAAAATTAAGATACGTACTGTTATGAAAATTCAGTTCAGATATAGAAAAATGATAATCTCTGATCTGAATAAAATTTAAATATTATGACAAACAATTGATGACTTGTAACAATAAGAATATGTAATAATAATATAGAATTGAAAATTAGAAATTTCAAGATGAAAATATTTGGTGATTGTTTAAAAAATCAACAAAACAGAAATTAAAAAAAAGAGGGGATGTTTGGATAGGAACGAGAATGAGGAGAAAATTATTAGAAGGGAATTTGAAAGGATCTGTCAGAAAGAAAGTTAGAAAAAGAAAAATAATTATTTGTAAGAGCTAATATTGGAAATTGATCTGTAAAAAAAGTAAAAAAAAGTTTATGTAAAGGAAAATGAAGCAGCAAGAAAATGAGAAAGAGAAGATGAGACAGTTTTTTTGAGAGAGCAGACAAGATGCAAACAAGACACTCGGGACTCCCCATGGTGTTCGACTGTGCTGTTCCATAGTTCCGTTAGGTAGGTGAGGAGGCTCCCAGTAAATCTCTGTTTGCGTAAGCCGTACTGGCGATCGCTGATTACATTAGCTACTTCCAAGTACTTTAAAAGGTGTTGGTTAATGATTTTCTCCATGATCTTAGATATTACTGAGAGCAGTGCCACAGGCCGGCTATTATTTGGTATGGACTTTTTGCCTTTTTTTGGGAATAGGCTAAACCCGCGCGCATATCCAACATGAAGGAAATAATCCTTTTCTATCAGACATGTTGAAGAGTCGACCAAAAATGACAACTCAGTCGCGCAATTTTGAAGTACGGTAACTGGTACGTCATCGAGACCAGAAGCTTTGTTTGGGTCCAAGGCTAGCATAATGCTCTGATGACCCGCTGTCGGAATACAATATTTGATATTTTGAATTTTACGCAAGGGATAATTGACGGGGGTTTTCCCTGAAAATCGACGAAAGAGTATGAAGAAAATCATTGCGTCAACAGGTTGGCCTTTTCAGAAGGCCTCAATGCAATAGTCCCGTAGATCCGTGTAAGTGGTGGAATGGTGGATTTGGTGAAATTCTGCCTAAGTGCCTTAGTGACCGACCAAAAAGATTTCGAACCGTTGGGGCAGGAGAGAAGTTTATATATAATCAGAGAATCGGGTTCTCTGGTTATGAGCTTCTTTAGTGAGTTGGTTATCTAAGTTTTACAACAAAAAATTTATGTGCATTAAACAACATTACCATAAAAGCTATTTAGGAGTAACGACAAGCAGAAACTTATATTTCGAAGATGATTTCTCTGCTTGTCGTTTAATGTAATCAGTTAATGCACATAATTTCCGTACTGAGGTATAACAACACCCAAAGTTTCAGCTTGTTTCGGAAAATTCCGATCACTAAGATTGATTTTTAAGTCTAGTATTACCGTACTTAAAAAATGAAAATGATGCCCTAGCCAGATAATTTGTTTGCTATTTCCTATAGGTGGGTAACACAACACTCCCGTTGATATTGTTATTTTGATTGCTTAAATGCTTACAATTATTCCGCCTGATTTAGAGAAAATACAATACATTATAGATTCATAACGGGACAAGTAAAACCATCCTATTTAGTTCGCTGATTTTCTATTAAGATATTAATTATGTTTGTTTTTTTTTACATCCTCAGGATATTAAATTATCTACTTCAAAACACAAGCAGTGATTTATAAATTAAATGTATACTGATAACGAAATAATATAATTATGTATTATGTGACAACAAACTTTATCATGCATGCATTGCTTACAAACTACACACTTCATCTTCAAAGAGATGCCGCTTAATAAAAAAATCCATATCATTCCCATAATGTATTCTAGGAATTAAAAATGTTTCATTTATATCTCAATTTCAGGTCCAATACGTGCGGCAGTTCAAATAGGTCAAAATCCATGTCATCAAAGTGACAACAATGCTCTAACGTTAGACCCTTCAGATTGCTCAAAAGGCTACGCATGTGTTGGTATCAATAATAAGATCTCAATCACCTATTCCTGTGAGCAATCCTGTTTGGATCCTTACACCGGAACTTGTGATATATCAAACGATGACATTAAAATATCTAAGCCTGTCGGACAGTGTCCCAAAGAGGACCCATCAACTCCTGTATACCTCCCAGATGACACGGATAAACACAAATTCTATGAGTGTTCCTACGGGGTCCCAATTCCTCTCTACTGTCCAGGAGACCAATGCTTCAATCCTGACCAGAATGTCTGTGGGGCGCCTTGTGACGGCTTTTTGCCAATTTTCATAATGAAGCCGCTGATTAATTTCAAGTGTTCCAGTGATGGCTCTTATCTTAACTATCCAGATAATAAAGATAGTCATGTGTTTTACCGGTGCTCTAATGGTTTCGTGAAGAAGGAACGATGTCCTAAAGGTCTTTGTTTCTTGAGAAATCTCAGAAAATGTGGAAGATGTGAAGATAAGAAATAAGATGAAATTCATGAAGCAAATTCCAGGAGGAAAATTCTTCGGGAGAACTAAGTCAACGTTTGCGTCATTGACTGTCTCTCGCAAGAAAAAAACACTTCCCCAGTGTCAGATTTATTTCATGTTCCTAGTATACATAGTTAAATATTTCAGTCACAGTTTATTCTTATAATTTAGATATTATCCTTAAAATAATAGATACTAAACATTCTATGTTATACTTAGAAAATTGAGTCCATTTTTAGGACTAAATATTATAAGAATTTGTTTGAAAAAATATTGAATGTTTAGAAAAATAAATTAATTGAAAGATTTTAAAATAACATCCTACCCACTGATGGATGATAAATAAAACACTAATGTTTTAAAAAATTCTACTATACCTAATATTGATGGATAATATAAACGTTACACGTGTTTCGCTACTTTTAAAATAGCATCTTCAGACGTATGTAAATAACATTATTGATATAGTAACATAGCAACAGTATGGTAACCTAAGTGATGATAGAACAAGTAACTAGATTTAAATTAATTTTTAACAGAACTAACTAGATCATAATATAATTTCTTCAGAATATTCTTAGTTGTTGATATCAAGAAGAAAATCAAGTAGTGGAGAACGATACGTATCTAGCTGTTCATGTATTACTGTGTATTGTTGATTAAATGTCTGTGGATTTCTAGAGATTCGAGAAAATTTAATTTAAAATAATGATCACAATGATGTAGTAATTCAATTTTGTTGTTTGCTGTTAGAATGTGATTGTTTTCTATTAAGTGTTTTGCAAAATTTGATCATTTTGGATATTTGAGTCTGTAAGAGTTTAGGTGTTCGTTGTATCTAATTTCTATAGGTTTCTACAAGTTTTTCCTATATGAACTGAATTACAATGAGAACAGTTTAATCGATAAATTCCAGGTTTCTGTAATTTAGATAACTTTTCCTTTGCATTCAGCAATATAGAACCATTGCTCATAAAAGATTTGAATGAAATATTAAATGTAGTGGTGTTATAAATTATCTTTAATATTTGTGTTGAAATGTTTCCAAAGTACGTTAGCCATGAATATTTTCTGATTTCATTGTTTTGTTGAGGATAATATTTTGTGTTGTTTTTTGAGTAATAAGTTGTCTATTAATGTTTTCAGATAACTATTCTCTTTTGAAAGACAATAGAAATTTATCTGTTAAAGTTGTTTAATGACATTGGTATCGTAACACAGCTCTACATACAGTGTGTCGCATTTAAGATGAATACACCCCTGTATTTTCGCTATTTGAAGGAGTCGAGGTTCGAAATTTTGCACAGTCATGCAGACCGATGAGCCACACTTTTTACGATATCTAACTTAAATTTGGTCTTTAAACCCCGCCTACTACGTCTTTGCAAAGAGAGCCAATTGTCGATATTTTGATTCGCGTTAGAGATATTGAAAAAAGTGACTCGAAAAAGTTGTTCTAAATTGTTTTCTAACCTCGGATACTGAGTTTAATGGCAAAATTAGCATTTTCAATTTTCCATTATTTCAAATAAAATTTTCAAAAATTTCTTGTGACGAAAATAATGGAAAATTTAAAGTTCTATTTAAAAATGGGTTATACAAACCAAGAAAGAGTCTTTATGGTGAAAACCTACTACAGTGTAGCCAGTTACAGGAGGGAATAGAACCAGACTTTATTATTACCTACTGACTTATAAAGTTTTATTATTGGATTGTCAAAACGTAGAAACGTCATTATTGTTTAGGCAAGGCATGCTATTTTGTGATTAAACATTAACAATTACTTGAATTTTTACTGAAGAATTTTAGAAAACAACGTGAAATTAAATTAATTTCTGATGTCAAGCGTTATGCGCAATAATTTCAGCTTCATTTTGATACCAAAACCATTTCTGTCAGTTCAAACGGCGAGCAGGAATCCTCAAAAACCACTTTCGCAATGCTGATCCCCTATGGCCCGCTTTGAAAATCAACACCCTGTATAAGCAGAGCATCTCAAAAGCACTGGCAGCGTAGCTGGGCATTGACCAGTAACATTCAGTCCCTCTGCGAGGTTTACTGAGCTTTGCAGGAAGGAAATCTCCGTCATGAATGTATTGAGTTCACCGAAGGACAGCTGACAGCCGGATGTGAGCTGGGTAAAGCGAACATTCCATTTGTCGTCGAGGTGTATTGAACCTTGAGGGGAACAGGACTTTCGAGTGAACGTATTGAGTTCACCCAGGTAGGACACGGCTGATGTAGGTACTGAGTCAGCCGAGGCCCTTTTACCTCCCTTCGACTCGTCGATTCACCCTCGACTCGTCGAGGATCACCGGATCACCCTTCGACTGCCGTCGAGATTTTATTGAGCTCTAGGCTGGAGCCCACATCGACGCCCAGACTGGAGCTGTATTGAGGCGCGGTTCAATTATCCAGCAAGCAAGAAGGAAACTACCAGATTCGCACCGCCAGCCGGAAAAACGCAGCGATACGCATGGGTCAATGAACAGGACATACTAAAGGAGTCGACAAGGAGTCCTAGGACGGCGATAGCCCCACCGTTAGACAAGCTCACTGGGTAGGTCCAGCTTAGACCCTTTCAGTACACTGACCCACAGAACAATAAAACTGTGTTAAACCATCTAACGGGTTACTTGGGACTCGAACCTACCCTGCGAATATTTATTACCGACAGATAAGAAAAACCCGTTACAGTTCATAAACTTTCAGTATTGTGCCCTGAAATAATTAGAAATACACAGGCAAATTGACCTGTATGATTACGCTGAATACCGAACTTTTATTCATAGGGAAATTGTTAGACTCTGTTCCAATAAGGTACCATAAATACCTACTTTCAATTTTTGGTATTGTTAGAAACAATCCCATTGAAACAGTTTCCTAACACAACCATTAATTGCAATTATCCTATGTGCAAAGACTCACACTCAGTATTCACAAGGTATTATACAGGGTGCACCATGGTTAGTGACAGGCCAGTTAAAAATAATAAAATTTTTATAAAACTGGAGTAGTCATCTAGTCGCTGCGCGATGCAGTTACAAACAATGTTTTTATTCGAATAAAAATGTAAGTACTGAATAGAGGGTGTCAAGCTCTATGACAAACTTTGACAGATGGTAGGTTGCTTGATTTTAAACATTATTTTTTCAATAAACATGGGTCCGTTTTAAAATAAACACGTTTTTATTTAGAAGTTACAAGTATTTAACTTTTATTAACAATGAAAAATAAAAATGTAAATTAAATGATAATCACAACACTTAAGACTATAAAAGTTGTTCGAAATGTCCACCCTCAGCTTGAATGCAAGCCTCACATCGACGAACTAAAGATTCGGTCACTCGAAGAATGAGATTTGGATCATTTCTTATTTGGTTAGCTGCATCTTGAATTCTTTCAAGTAACTGCTGATGGGTATAGCGATTTCAACACGGTAGACCAGCTGCTTCATGTGTCCCCATAAATAAAAATACAGAGGATTCAGATCGGAAGAACGAGGTGGCAATGATATCGGACCTCTAACCTATCGACTTATTCGGAAAATGTTCATTTAGCCAAGCAGCAACTTGTCTTCCTCCATGTAGTGGTGCACCATCGTGCACCACATATTTTGAATAATATTAAGTTGTACGTCATTGACTAACTCTAAAAGATCGTGTCCTAAGAAATGCCTATAAAGATCTGCATTTAAACGATCATTTTTAGAACATGCACAGGTAATAAATTATTATTGGAAATGTCCCCCCAAACGTTGATACTGAATCGTTGCTGAAATCGTCTTGGTCTAATTGCATGTGGATTTTGCAGCGCCTGTACATGTTCATTATAATTATTATTTATGCCATCCCTAGAAAAGCACACTTCATCAGATCACATGACGACGAAATGAATCATTTTGTGCTTGTTGCTGAAGTAACCAGAGACAAAATCTTAATCGCTGTGGGGCATCTCCAGCATGCAACGCCTGTACATTTTGGCGATGAAACGGATGTAACATTTCTCTGTTCAATACACGCCAGACAAAATTCGGTGATACATGACGGTTACTAGATATACGTCGACCACTGATTGAAGGGTTATCAAGAACCACAGATCACATTTTCTTCATCTTGTACATCTACTTCAGTAGGGCGAATGGCCTTCTTTGGAGCGGGATTAGCTGCTTCCCTAAGTCCAAAGTCTACAAAACGACGCACTAAACACCGTGTGGCCAGTCGAGAATAAATGCATTTTTTATTTAGAACTTTCACACGAAATATCTAATAAATAATTAAAATGACACTAACAATAATTATTGTCAAAACAACCGATATTTCTATTCATCAGCCTACGTTTTTGATTGAATTAGGTGTATATTTTATAAGTGTGCATTGTTTAACATGCTAAGTGACTTTGTGTCACTTCCTGGTTGAATTCCGATTCTTTAAATGCTTGTAACTTATAAACAAAAACGAATCGGACCCATGTTTATTAAAAAAAATTTTTAAATCAAATGACCTACCATCTGTCAAAGTTTGTCATAGAGCTTGTAGAAGAGCCTGTATAAATCTTTATAAATATCACAAAATATTAATTAACCCCTAGAATGATACTACTATTTCTAACAGACGTAAAATTGGTTGTATTGGAAGCTATATTTCTAACCATTCCCCATAAGGATACATGGTGCACCCATTATGTTACTAGGTTTTTGTTTTGATAAAATATTAAAAAATATATACATATATTTTTTTAAATTGTTTTCGTATCCAATATACGAGTATGTAATATTTATTTCAAAATTTGAATAGGTTAGTGAAGTCACCGCAGTTATGCCCACTTCAAGGCTTCTTTATTTTGGCAAAATTGATAGGTGACGATTGATAACTACCAACCAAATCGTGGATGTCTCGGTGAGTAATGAACGGATTTGGGATTGCGCTAAACCAGGTTATGCGCTCTCGCGAGATCTCGGTTTTTTTGGCAGAATTTTTTTTGTTCGAAGACTCGCAGCTAACATAGGGGCAAAAAACCGTTTCTCTCCTTTTTATAGCTTATCCCCTCCTCAACACCTACAAGACTTACAGCAAAATGCAACATACCAAGAGTGGTCCACTAAGTTGAATGAAAAAAAAAACAAGAATGCAGCGACGGAGATTTTGGAGTTTAGACTTTGATACAAATATTGTCTATATTTTTTCTGTTTTGTTACACATACCTATTCGAATAATCTAAAAATGATTGTAACAAGACAAAAAAGTACATCCCTTCCTACACAGACATTCCAAAGTTTGTACCAGTTGGCACTCCATCAGATCTTTTTTAATTTTTCAATTCTTAGACTGAATAAAGCTTAACACAACTTGGTTTAATGAAATTTTAGCTCATCAAACAAGACATGATAGTCTAGACATTACACTTTCTACAGAACCTATAGTTTTAGGATCACTACTCCTAAAATGGTTTGACAAAGACAAAGCTGATGAGCTTTCGTGGCAATCTCCTTCAGCAGTCTTACCAATTCAGTGGGCACTGATTCAGAGTGCTGCTACTGTTTTGTTTGAAAATGTTTTGAAAATTTTGATCTTCCTTGAAGTTCCAGAAATGTCTATAAAAGAATTTAGATGTTCGTTGTGTTCAAGGTTTTCAGGGATTTTACAGGTTTGTCATATACAGTGTGACCCATTTGTTCTTGAAACACCCTGTAGAATCTTAATTTATGGTGCGATTTTAAAGAAATTTCTTTTAAGTCATAGAGCTTGATAAACTATATTTTGGGAGCAAAAAGCGTCTCATTCCTACAAAATCCAGGGCCTACTAGATCAGTGTTTACTTGTAAAATCTCAAAAATTCATATTAGCGATTTTTTTAGAAAAAAACTGTGCACGCTACTGAATTCACCAGCCCTCAAAACGGTACTGTACTAAATTTTATTGGAAATTTCAGAGTAATAAGAATCTTGCAGTTATTTTAGAAATTCATAATAGAACTCCGAATTTTCATTAATTTATTCGAAAAGGTCAAGAGAGACAAAATAGAAATTGTATGTCTAATTGGTGGTAATGTAGGTACTTTAATTTTTTAATTATAATTTTTTATTAATTTATTTTTTTTTATTTTTTTTATTTTTTTTTTATTTATTTTTTTTTTACTCTTTTTAATTTTAATTTTTACTTATGATAGCTTTTGACCTTTTTCAAATTAATTTATGAAAATTCGGAGTATTATCAGAATTTCTAAAATAACTGCAAGATCCTTTTTACTCTGACATTTCCAATAAAATTTAGTACAGTATATACCGTTTTGAGGGCTGGTGAATCCAGTGGCATGCACTTTTTTTTTCTAAAAAAATCGCTAAAATGAATTTTTGAGATTTTATAAGTAAACACTGATCTAGTAGGCCTTGGATTTTGTAGGAATGAGACGCTTTTTGCTCCCAGAATATAGTTTATCAAGCTCTATATGATTTAAAAGAAATTTCTTTAAAATCGCACCATAAATTAAGATTCTACAGGGTGTTTCAAGAACAAATGGGTCACACTGTAGATTATGTTTCAGGCTATTTAACTTCTCCTGTTGAAAGCTTCAATGCCTTTTTCGATACCTTAACCTCGATAAGGCCTTTCTGGAGACCTTGACCTCGATGGAGCAATAATTATTGTAATAATTGAATATGATTTAGGTTCGAAGGTTGCATGCTACCTCACTTATTGCTTGGGCGCTAGATTTAGGTTTATAGCTAGTGTGTCTACCGCAATTAGCTTACTTCTGAAGTTCTATTGGTTCCTTTACTAGATACCTGGAATAGGTACATTGTGTCATTTGATAGTCACAACTGAATTTTCATCGCGGTTTAATTACGTTAATCCATTTGTTGACTTTGTGAATTAACTGAATTGTATGCCTGAATGAACTGAACTGAATCGAAGTACCTAAATTATTTCCATGTGTTACTGCTGAATTAAAATTTAGTATCTAGTTATAAATCTCACAATTCAATGTTTAGGATGATTTTTATAATCCACTCAAAACCGCAATTCTATCACTGAATTTAACGAGTGGACAATTGTTATTGGAAACGTAAAAACAGAAATAAATTACTCTCCCCATCGCATCCAATAACACTGGATGCACTCAACACAAACAACATAATGCATGAATCATTGATTCGTCCACCGGATTACTGCATGCTGCATGTCCCTCTCTATGAACCCATCCCTCTCCCGTCTACCACCACAGTATGTTCTAGCAATTTAGCCGCGACAATAAATCCGGAGTGCTGGGGTGACTACGATTTGTCTGCCTAGGAATATATGGGAATATAATTGAGTAAACAGCTATGTAATGCGGCCAGCGTGTGGCTCCATCGCACCCCGCGATTATGGAACTATTATCGGATAAATATAGAAAGCAGTATACACGGTGTTGCCTTGTTAGCATTAGCAGGGAATTGGAGGAAAGTATGGTCTTCTTGGGTAAGGAATTTTCTAAAGCTGGAGGTCTTTCAGATTTTTTAACCTTAATCCTGATTTGCTGTCGGTGGTTAAAGTTCTTTTTACCTCCATTCTTTAAAAAACCAATTAGCTAAATTGCTGTACAAATTTACATAAATAAATTACTTGCTATCTTTGATTTGATATCAACTTTGTTAACATTATGAATCCAGGAATACAAGGATTTCATTCACCAAGTAAATTTGGTATACAGTTACTCACACAAAGTCCTCGCGAAAAACCGCGAAATGCGGAAGAGAATTAGAAAAACCCGACAACGCAGGACAGAGAAGCATAGATCATACATCACAGTAAACATAGAACCCTCGTTCGTTGTCTTTGTCTAGCAGTGGAGGTCTTGCCCGTCTTGTAGCTCCCGTTCCATGTTCCATTCCAGGCGAGCGTTTCTCATTCCGCAGCACGCTGCGCTAGTAAAACACGTCGTAAACTAGCGCCAGCAATCAAATAATTAAACCATAAAACAACCGGATAACCCTAATGACTTTATTTTATGATTGTTACGATTGACGGAATTAATGAGGATTTTTTAACTAGTAACGACCGCGAGATTTATAGGTTTCCGCGGAATCTATTTATTTGAACAGGCCACATGTAGTTATGGGGCCTGTTATACATACATTTGGGGTGGGGGTTTGAGAAGGAGGTCGGACTATCTGACTTAGGTAGGTATAGTTTTTAGTACCTAGTTAATTATTAAACATTAGACTTTTTTCTTCCTGTATAATGATAATCTCTAGATCTATCACTTTTGCATTTTGACACAAGAAGTATTTACTGTTCCCAGTTTAGCCTTTTCATGGCTTGCTCTCTATTATGACGATCTCTATCAAACACGAGGCGCCATGAAAAGTGTCATTTTACCTCCGTATAAAATAATATACAATTTACTGTCAGTGAATCAAAATGGTCCTACTTATGCTTGAAAAATTATTTTTTACTTGTCTAATCTTTTGACTTAATCCTATTGTTCCAGAGCTGTCAATAGTATGTTCGACAGAAAGGTAACTACGAAGAATTGATTATAGACGAAACTGCTAAGTAAGTCACTAATGAAACTAAATAATCTTGTTTCGATTAACAAACTAAACTGGTGAGATGATTGGTTTAGAAAGGTAGGTAGGTACCTACTAAAGAGCAAAAGCTAAAACTTTCAAGGAGCTTTAAAGTCGATGTAGCTTTAGAAGTTTCTTTGGTAAAGCTCGAGTGGATGCAAAGTACAAGACAGGCTGATTAGCATACATGCAACTACTACTAAGCCCTCACTGATCCTTCCACTAACAGATCTGTAATTTCACAGATTCTCGGCACGAACTCCACGTTATCCAACATGAAAAAAAGCAATTAAAAATCTTCAAACATTTTCAGGAATGCTGGAAATTATAATTATTTTCCTAACCCAATAATACTGACTCTGATAGTACCTACCCGTATTTCGAGTGCTCCACAATCGTTCAATTTCGTCCCCACTCGCTCAGACGATCTCGACATAGATAATTGCATTTGTGTACTATTAATTCGACAATTGCGGAAGGGCTAGCCAGAGAGGGTAACTGTCACCTGCCCCAACGGAGAGGGAAGCCCTTTGTGATGGAGATGTCATTTCGAACACACAGTTGCGCTCCCATCAGGGAGTCTCGTCAGTCGATCAAGCCTGCGAACTACCCTTAAAAGTTAGGGATGGAACTCGTGTGTAGTAACTGGGGTGTTTCGCGCTGCAAGATGGATGTCGGCTGTTCGGGGAAGACAAAGCAATCAGGTGTAAAGAGATTCGAATACGGGAGTTATTGTAGATTAACTCCATAATGGAGTTTTAAAACAATGTGAACAATGATAATAGATTTGGAAAGATCTGAGATGAAAAGATTTGTGGAAGGATTTAGGAATGAGGCAACCTAATAAATATGAAAGAAGACTGTTTTGTGTAGTTATTTTATTTTCCTGGAACATTGTTAACTGCTAATATACCCACATTATGTTGAGATTCTCCGAGTACAGGCCATGATTAATTATTAAAAAATTCACCAGGTTTATAAATAGTCGAATATAAAATTTCAGAAAAAACGTAGGAATTTGAAAAAATACTTTTTCACATTTTTTGTATTTTTTTTCTAATTCGACTGTTATTTATTGATTACTTTTACTTATACATACTTACTTATGCAGTTAGCTTTACGATAAGTTTTATTATACAGGAAGTTTCAAAGAAAAAATAAAGTCCGATATAAACAGTTAAACAATAAGTCCTGCTAAAAATTCTTCATTTTCCATATTTCTGTCTCAGATTTTGTAAATTTCAAAATATTTTATAGCAATAAATAATCTTAAGACGTACAGGATGACGTTTTTGAAAGTTTCCATTGGCGATATTTTCAAAACAAAATAAAAAAAATATCAAAAATCCTTTAGGTTTATATCGAATAGGGACCAAAATTACTTAGTAAATGACTCACTCCCACCAACCCTTAGAGCCCCACCCTATCCAATTATAACATATTAGATAGCAACTCAGTAATACTAAACAATGTAATATTTTGTCGGATATACAGGATGTCCCAGCTTATTCGAAGCGGTCTCTGTAGACCAAACGATGAACTTTTTCAAAAAACTTTTTAAAATTCAAGTACAGAATCACAATGGCCATAATTTAAAATTATTTTGGAGTATAAAGAGTGTCCCATATCACAGTGACATATCAAAGTTATGTTTTTTTTTAATGGAAAGCTCCTATGTTATTGCATTTTTAGATTGTCTGAGAAGAGAAAATAAGATTGGCTTTTACAGTTGGTGTTTAAATTCATAAGTTTTTGAGTTATAAACATGTGAAAATCGTCATTTTTGAAGTTCAACGCCCTGTACAACGAAAACGGTTCAAGATAGAGAAAAACGGCTTACATATCCCTATTTTAACTTTTTATGTACTATCCTATGGTATAGAAACATTTGTACTTTCTTTGATTTTTTTATTTGGCGACCCGTGGAGAATTTTTCAAATTTTTTATCACCCTGTATAAACATTTCACATCATAGGATAGTACATGAAAAGTTAAAATAGGGACATGTAAGCCGTTTTTCTCTATCTTTAGCCGTTTTCGTTGTACTTGAACTTCAAAAATGACGATATTCACTTGTTTATAACTCAAAAACTTCTGAATTTAAACACCAACTGTAAAAGCCAATTTTATTTCCTCTTCACAGACAATCTAAAAATGCAATAACATAGGAGCTTTCCATTAAAAAAAAAACATAACTTTGATATGTCACTGTCATATGGGACACTCTTTATACTCCAAAATAATTTTAAATTATGGCCATTGTGATTCTGTACTTGAATTTTCAAAAAGTATTTCGAAAAAGTCCATCGTTTGGCCTACAGAGATCGCTTCGAATAAGCTGGGACACCCTGTATAGGCTGAACATATTACACTTTAATTTGCGCATCTTTAAAGCAAAAAAAAAATACATAAAAAATATCAAAAACTCGTTTGAGTTACAATACGAAAGAGAAACCAAAATCAACTGGTAAATCACTCACCCTCATGAACACCCTGCTTTGGCTTCACAATCAAAAATCGCAAAAAAGTCATTTGAGTTACAATACGTAAGGGGAACCAAAATCAGTTAGTAAATGACTCATCCTCACCAACCCTTGAGCTTCACCCACCCAATTATAAAATTTACAATGGCATTGCTACTTGTGATACATGATTCGAAAGCCATTGAAAAAAGCATTTCATTAATACACCAGACAAACCAATACACCTGAACTTTTTTTAAATTGCAAAAGCTATTTCAAGCAATACAGAATCAGAAGCATAATAAATTAGTAAATCACTCACCCTCACCAACCCTGCTTAAGCTGCACCCAATTCAATTTTTTAAATGATAACCCCGAATATTCGACATAATGTCACTATTTGATATTATTGAAAAGGATTTTTGTAAAGTAAGTGGGTGTGGAGCTTTAAGAGTTGATAAAAGTGAGTTATTTGATTTGCCACAAATTTTAGTTTCCCTTCCATATCACCCAAAGGGGTTTTTGTAATTTTGATATCTTTTTTAGTATTAAAGATATCGGTAATTGCAACTTTAAATGTCACCCAGTATACATATTCGTCACAATGTCACTTTATCTGTAATTGCTGAAGAGCATTTTTCAAGATCTTTCCAATGATGTATCAAAAGTGGAGGGTTTCTATTTAATATTTTATAATTGGAGTGGCAGGAGCTTTAAGGGTTGGTGGGGGTGAATCATTTACTAAGTCATTTTAGTTCCCCTTCCATACTACCGATTTATGTCATAAAATTTGAATTAATAAACAGTTAAAATATTTTCAAATTACCTTTATGAAACAATAACACAAGAGAAATAATATTTTTTATTGAAAAGTTGAAATTAAGTCTTCACATTATCATATTATTTCGATATGGATTATAAATTCATTAGTCGATCCGAAAAGAATTCGCTCATTTTTCGTTCACTTCATTAATAAGGTATAAGTACAAGAGGCTGCTGGCTGCTTGAAAAAAATTACAATAGATAGATAGACTGTATTGGTTCACTAAAATTGCCCAGTAGCGTAGAACAGGTCAGTATATAAATTCAGTTCATATACAGTGTTATATAATAATATCAAAAATAAACACACATGAAAAAATATCACATGAATTATGACAATGATATTATTACCACTACCAATAATACCACTATACAGGCTGTCCCAGACTTAATTGACCAGACCATTTCTAATATACAGGTTGAGATAATCGTACCGAATAAAGAGGATTTTATTATAGTTTTTAAAGCTCTATAACATGACAGAATGAAAACAACCCCCACCTTTACATCCCCTAAGTTACAGCCACCACCCTTAAAAAATGAATAGCACCCTGTATATATTTCCGTATTTTCAAAACAAGTATTTGGTTCTCTATTCAGCTATTTTTTCAGTTTTAAAATTGGTTCAGATATAACCAAGAAAATGTTCATCAAGGTGGTCATGACTATTTATCTGAACTTTCTCTGAAAGACTTTAGCTGTCAAAATTTATCAATAATTTGGTCATAGTTTTTAATTGACAGGTGATAGTCATTATTAAGTTCATGATAAAGTGATTTAATTGGTTCTTGTTTTATTTTTTTAAATTTCCCCATAAATCAGAATTAAGTATTTAAAAACTGGACTTGAATTGAAATAATGACTATAACCTGCCTGTTAAAAATTATGACTAAATTATTGATAAATTTTGACAGCGTAAGTCATTCAGAGAAAGTTCAGATAAAAAGTCATGACCATATTGATGAACCTTTTTTGGTTATTTCTCAACCAATTTTGAATCTGAAAAACAGCTGAATAGAAATCATATACTTGTTTTAAAAATATGAAAATATATACAGGGTGATCCCGAAATGGAGGACACGGACAGCACCACAGCATCTATTGTGGATTAAAGATTCAAAGTTTTATTTACTATTTTCTCCAGTATGGCTCCCTTAAGAAGATATGTATTACCACTTTTGTAGAAAATAAAGTCACAACACTGCACTGGATACCATTCTTCAGGTAGAAAAATAATGTGTAGGTCTACAATACCCAGATAGATGTTACCATGGAAACATATGAAATGGAAACACAACAAAGCTTAAAACAATAATCGTTGCGCAGATACAAATTCGATATTATTATTCAAAATCTCGAATTCGAACAACGATGCCACATGGAAAAATTTTGTTGAACACAGGGAATAGGTAAACTGTGAATGCCTGTAATTCCGTTCCCGAAAATAAAAATAATAAAAAGCAAACACTATCGTTATAGTTATGTGAAGCCATGTGTTTTGCCAGTGGAGGTTGTTTAAATTTGACCGCCATTTCGATTTAAAATTTATAAAAAGGACACCCTATATCTCGGTAACGAAGCCGAGGAACCCATTTTTGTTTTAAATTTACAGTCTTTCTGAACATCCTCTACAACGTGTCTTCAACGGGACACGTGTATTCCGTGTCCGCCATTTCGGGATCATCCTGTATATAGGATGCTAGTCATTTTTTAAGGTTGGGGAGTATATCTAAGGAGATGCTGAAGTGGGGGTTGTTTTCATGCTGTCAAGTTACAGAGCTTTTTACAAAAATTGTAATACATTACCTGTTTGTAAAGTTTGTCTTTCCTTAGAAACAGATTGCTTTTCAATTCGCTTTTTTGCACTATTTCATGTGTAATCCAGTTTACTTCATGATTCAACCCTTTATTAAATTTTCTTTTTGGACAGTTAAAATCTACTGCAGTAGTTCATGAAGCAGTTCATGAAGTAGTTCAGGTAGTTTCGATTCCATTCCTTAATCTTCAATAATTTTCTCCTTATTTTTTGAGATCGTTCTCTTGCTGGCGATGAGACTGCAAACTTACCTGATCTCCACAGCAGCGGATGGCGCTGTTGTATTTTGTATTTTCACCTTTATTAACTTTTATGGCTTCTCAATTTACATTTTTTCTTGGAACACTTCTTAATTTTACATCTTCAGTTTTATTCATAAACTCTATATTTTCTCGTATAATAGACCAATTTTGTCTTTTAAGTCTTCTATTATATTTTCCTTGCATTGAATAATTGATTTCAAATATCCTACCTCTTAATTTTCAACGCGATATTCCTCTGTTCCGGCTACAATAACGGTTAAATTAAGAGTGTCGTCTTCATTTTCATTATCTTCCGATTCTTCTATGACTTTGCAGCATTATTACCTCGTCTGTTCTGTTCCATTCAACTTGATGTATTTAAAATATTTTAAGCTGCCTGGGTGATTCAAAATACCACATATCACACCACATTAGTCCACTTGAAGGTAATTTTGTAAAACTTTTACAAGGTTTATTTTTCTACTTTACATTCACCGCTACCTCGGTCGGCGTCATGATGGTAATGAATACAATGCGCTTACTTACTTTGTAAAACTCTTAAATCGTAGTGAAGTTGCAAGTTGTTAAAAAAAATTAGTTAAAGAGACAATAATTAAGGTAATGCTGTAGTTATTACACATTCAAAAAAAGACATAGGGTCCTAATCCTAAATGGTAGCTAATAGGACGAAAAGAAACTCATCAAAGAAATCATTAATAATTATAGGCGTCAGCCTGTCTGGCATCTCGTCTTGCATCAAAGTATCTGTGTTTAGATGGCAATCAAATGTCCGGCAATCAAATACCTTCAAATAATTTGGATTAATTACCTATACAGCCTGAATTCTTTCATAGTTTTCTATTCTTAAATGAATACTGTAGAAATCTTTAAACGTTCCCTAACTAAAACTCTATTCCCTCTGTCAGTTTTCAAGCCGAAACTATAACAGTGATCAGTTATTTAGAACTTCGTCGTGAATAATTTCACTCTTAAACTCTTTGCCTGCAATTGTTTTGTCTACGAATATATCCCCGAGGTAAGAATATATCAATTTTTATGCATTTATGAGTTCAAAAAATTCGGGAAAACTTAACTTAACTAACTTATTATATTATAGAAGTCTGTCCGATCAGATGGATTTTTCTTCTTTTTGTGGAACTTGGGATGACAAAGAGTTTTTTTGGTCACTTCTTTACAAAAATTAGGAGAGGTTGGAGCTTATTTTCAATTCGTAGAGTGCAAGTAGATTTTTGGTAGAGAAGCATTTTCTGACTCTGAATAACAAGCATAAGTATTTGGACAATAACTAAGTCTAAGTACCTGTTTGTGACTTTGTTTAGATCCTTAGTGAAAGAGGTGCAAAAAGTAACTTGTATATTGTTAGGAGAAGGATAAAATACGAAACTTATTGGGTTCTCGGAGCATCAAAGTGTACAAGATTGTTGAGACCCTAGTTTTGACAAAACAATGAGATGGTTTATAATTGTTCGACGTTTCACATGTGAAATATATCTGCTTGCCAGGGATCGGATTGATTGTAGTGTAGGGTAACAAATAATCGTCCGCCAATCTGTGACTTAATAATATCTTTTAGGTAACGAAATGATGCAGTAGGTGCTTGACAAAATTTTGTGCAACTTCTATGTGATCTCATGGATATAAGATGAACACTTGTTTAAAATATTTTTCTAAGGAGATGCTTGTTTGTTCTCCTGTGGAAATGCCTTAAGCCAGTACAAGTTGTATCAAAGCTGAATAGAATAATTTTTATAAGTACTTACTAAACATAATTATAAACTATGAATGAAGTTTAGATAACCTCCACCTGATATACTAAAGGGAAGTCATATTATAGAGGTGAATAAAATTTGTTAGTGTAACAAATAAAACAATACCGCCTCTATAATAATATAATGAAAACGAGGGACGAGATTGGAGTTTCTATAGACCTTCATCCAGTGCACACATAAAATGTCATCGTCAGACCTTATAACTATGATGAAAGGCACCACATCAGGTTTGTAAGTAATTAAAATTTCACAAAAACAAACGAACGAACTCGGTAAGCAATTAAGCCTTAATTGACTGAGTGCGGGGTGTAGTATTCATAATGCGTTAGAAAACAGAGTTTGTAAATTCATGGAGACTTACTACTAGGGAACGTACTATATCATATTAGATTCGTTTGTCAACAGAGGTGGAAGAAATAATATAAAACAGAAAAGTAAGTTGACGTGTCATATCTTTTTTCAAAAATAGTTTTCAATTATTTTTGAATTGACAATAACTAATTTAATTCAATAAGAGTGAAGAGAGTAACTACCACTTTTTCAATTAGCAATTCATCACCCTATATATTGAAAACTTGAGGTGAAAATCAACTTTCACCCCACTTCCTAGGTATTCTCATACTCGTAAATAAGTGAAAATCTGGACCGTTTATTATATCCAGCAAAAACACGGTAGGCTGTCCTAAAAAAATGATCACAATAGTGGAGGGAAGACAATAAGGGAAAAACTCAAATTGAGACTTGTTCATTTTCAATTTAAAAATTTTATTCCATAACAGAGTAGTTACTGCACTTTCGGGCTATAGTGTATTGGAAACGGGCTACAGTATATTGGAAACGATAAACTTTCAACTTACTTAAAGTAGGTATACCATGTGTATCTAATAAAGTTAAAATTGGGACATGTAAGCCGTTTTCCAATATTTTGTGCCGTTTCCGATGTACACTGCTTTCCAAATGAAAACTTACGATTTTGAGCACTTATAACTTTAAAGCACTCAATCTAAAATAATTCCAATAGTGGAAACCACCTGTACTCAACTTCCTCGGTCAATTTAAAAATATAATCATATACAGAATTTGTGAAGTACGAGGGCGGTCCGATAAGTACTTAGCCTCACTGCCCGATGGCGCCACTATCGCAAGATAAATTTACTATCGTGTAGTACATTCTCGTAGACGGCTACTGTCAAAATTTCAGCCGAATCGGACTCCTAGTTTTGTATTCACCGCGTGTGGAAGCGGGTGTGCACCGATTTTCCGCGGAAATGGAAAAAGAGCAATATCGGTCGGTGATTCGATTCTTGTTTTTGGAAGGGAAATCACGCAGCGAAATCAAAGAACGCTTGGATGCTGTGTACGGTGACTCTTCTCCTTCGATGGCGACCGTCAAAAATTGATTTAACGAATTTCAGCGTGGTTGCACGTCGGTTTTTGATGAATCACCCTCAGGTGCCCCGAAAACGGCTACTACGGAGGATACCGTGACAAAAATCCTTGACCTCGTATTGGCAGACCGTCGATTGAAGGTACGCGAGAGAGCTGAGACAGTAGGCATCTCAAAAAACCGCGTGGGTCATGTCCTGAATGAAATTTTGGGCATGAGAAAGCTGTCGGCGCGATGGGTGCCGCGTTTGCTCACTCCGGACAACAAGCGCAACCGTGAGACCACTTCAGAGAAGTGTTTGACGTTGTTTAAGCGCAATCCGAAGGAGTTTCTGCGTCGTTTCATGACCGTCGACGAAACATGGATCCACTGGTACACGCCAGAGACCAAGGAACAGTCGAAACAGTGGCCTTCATCCGGCGAACGTGCTCCGAAGAAGGCGAAGACTGTACTATCGGCCGGAAAGGTGATGGCCACCGTTTTCTGGGATTCAGAAGGTGTGATCTACATCGACTACCTGGAGAAGGGGAAAACGATCACAGGGCTGTACTATGGCGAATTATTGGGCCGACTCGACGCCTAATTGTAGAAAAACCGGCCCCATTTGGCGAAGAAAAAAGTGCTCTTCCATCATGACAACGCACCGGCCCACACCTCCGCCGTCGTCACGGCCAAATTGGTCGAATTGGGCTACGAACTGCTGCCCCATCCACCATATTCCCCAGATTTGGCCCCGTGCGACTTCTATTTATTTCCAAACTTGAAAAAGTCACTCGGCGGGCAGAAATTTGAGTCGAATGAGGAGGTCATCGCCGCCACGGAGGCATACTTTGCAGACCTCGAGAAAACGTATTTTTCAGACGGGTTAAAGAAGTTAGAGCATCGCTGGGTCAAGTGTATCGAGCTAAAAGGACACTACGTTGAGAAATAAATCGCCACGTTTCCAAAATTTTCGTTTTTCTTTTGTAGGCTAAGTACTTATCGGACCGCCCTCGTATGTAGGTATCTTGAAATACAAGGTATTTGCATTCATTTTCACTTATAGTTCGACTTATCACTAGACTTCGTCTCATACCGCAACATTTTCACACTCGTGAGAAATATGCTACTTTGTGCACTTGTTTTACAATATGTATATTATTTTCAGCTTACATTTACATTTACAAGAGGAATTACCTGTTTAAATTTGTCCCTATATCTCTGAAACATTTTGTAGATTGAACTTAGATTTTGAGTATCATTTAGCGCTATTTCTTGTTTTAACGAAGCTGCAACTAACTTGAAATTTAGTAAAAATTGGAAATTGATTATCTTCTACATCGTGACAACTCCCTTCAATTTTAATTAAATTCAATTTACTTTTTGCAAATTCTCCATCCACTCCACTGCCGAGCGTTTCCGATATCTTATTGACAGCCCATCGCCGTTTCGCTGATAATTGATCAAAATTTAAAATTACATTTTCAAGTGACGTTTCTAATTAACGACTACAAACCGAATCAGTGAATTTAATTTTAAATTTAATTAAAATTTTTATCCTTTCCTGCCGATCAAATAAATGTTTGGGTATATGTTCCTGCGGCAAACTCGATTCCATCCACTTCAAACACTGCGCAAAGAAAATTTTAAGAACAAACAATTAAACTCCAATCAAAATTAAATTACGACCGGCAAAATTAAATTCCCATCACCCCTTAAGTGACTGCCGGTTTTGCGAAGTTTTCTAAATCTCACGTTGAAAAATTAGCAGGCAGGAGTTCTCGGTTACGGTGGATTTAAATTGAAGTGGCGAGAAAGAGATTTCAATATGCAATTTTGTACTTGGAGAGGGGATTAAATTTGGGTTTTAAATTTGATGAAACTTACAAGATAATAAGGATGTTTTCATTATTTCATCTTTAATCACGAACTTCTATATCGTCTATAGAAATTTCAACAGCATGGTTTCCCAAAAGGCTTATCTTTAAAGGTAGTATTTATCAAAATTTTGTCTCTCTCTTGTATACAGGGTGTCGTTAAAAGGTACCACCAACGCTCTACACCACAGATTCCCGGGTAAAAAATATGACGTTTTAACCGAAATTGTCTATGTCCAAAAAGGCACCCTTTTCAAGATAATTCCGTAAAATGGGGCTAACCAAAATTACGTTTTCCAGAATAGTCAAAAAAGGATTAACTAAGAAACTTCAAAACTGTACCGTCTACTTTTACTGTTAAGAGTAACAAACTGATATAGTTTTAAAAAACATTGACGTACAGGGTGTTCCTGTTTTTGATGTCACGTCTCACTTTTTACTTCAGAGCATTTTTATCCGCACGCCACTGATCGATTATGTATTTTTTATACAAAAACTAAAGTATTGACAAACTCTGTGTATTTTTATAAAAGTTTCGTATCTTGCATCGTTTTCCCGTAATTAATTTTTAATGATAGACCTACACTACTGAAAAATAACCTATTTCTGAAAATCTCTTTTTTATTTAAATAAGAATTTCAACAATAACGTTTCATGAATTTCTGGGTAAAAAATATGTCGATTTAACCGAAATGATTCAAATATGGAATGGCCCTTTTATAAAGGGCCGTTTAAGACGCTAAAGAAAGGATCGAAAGCTTGGGTTTATTAAAAGAAAAAAGAGTAATATAAATCTGTGTAATTGGCTGCAATTCCAACACAATTTTCAATATTTCGTAGGTATATTACCTACAGCCAAAACAAATCAAATATTTTTAAATAATATTATGTATACAGAGTGATCCCGAAATGGCGGACATGGTATACAGGGTGTTGTAGAGGATGTTCAGAAAGACTGTAAATTTAAAACAAAAATTGTCTCCTCGCCTTCGTTACTGATATATAGGGTGTCCTTTTTCTAAACTTTAAATCAAAACGGCAGTCAAATTTAAACAACCTCCAATGGCAAAGCACATGATTTGACATAACTATTACGATAGCGTTTGCGTTTTATTTTTATTATTATCAGGAACGGAATTACAGGCATTCAAAGTTTACCTATTCCCTGAGTTCGACAAAATTTTTCAATGTGGCATCGTTGTTCAAATTCGAGCTCAACAATGCAACTAAAATAGATTTTGAATAATATTATCGGATATGTTTCCTTGCAACGATTATTATTTTGAACATTGTTGAACATTTCATATGTTTCCATGGTAATATCTATCTGGGTATTATTGTAGACCTACACATTATTTTTGCCTTAAGAACGGTAGTGCAGTGTTGTGACTTTTTTTTCCACAAAAGTGGTCATATCTTCTTAAGGGAGCCATACTGGAGAAAACAGTAAATAAAACTTAATCCACAATGGATGCTGTGGTGCTGTCCGTGTCCGCCATTTCGGGATCACCCTGTATAAACAAAACTTATACAGGACTTATCTATTTACAATATTTGGATCGATTAATGATAAGTTTATACAGTGTGAACCATATGTACCTACCTAATTAATAAATACATTTTCTCAGTTAATGTTTGAAGAATAAAAAAAAAAGATAAGCTTGTGACACCTCACATCTCATTTGAAAGGTATTTTCAATCTTTATTCGGGAGTGTCAATTTTTTTTTCCTACGATCACTATACAAAATACCACTTTGCGCATCGTTATTTTTACGCAAACTATAAAATTTCTCACATTTATAAAAGTGTGCGGGAAAGTGACATAAGGCATACCCAAAGTTCGTTACCGTACAGTTTTGCAGTTATGACAATGACGTTGACGTTTAAAAATAGCGATCTATATTCAAACCATAGACTAAGCACTATGTAAGATCTATAAAATAGACAACATTCGATGACAACAATAGTGATGGGTAACAGTCGCTTTTGAAACAGTATTTACTTTTACTATTAAATCACATATACGTACATTCTTATGCTGATTTATGTACAAGTAATATTTACTTATACACTCAAGACACATAGTGAACCGTATTGGGAGGGCGGCGGGTATTATAAAACTCTAAAATCAGTTCAATTGGGGATATTGGTACCGCGCAACTCTATTAAATCATACGTAAACACATAAATCTGTCAATTTTCACGCACTCGCGTAAATGGAAATGGATAGACTGCAGATCAAAATCTTAGGTCTAAGCAAGATGCACCGAAATTCACAGGACTCAGAATGGCGTCATTTACTACTCTTGGGGGCGACGAATTCGAACACCAGCTTAGTCTGGGTAGTAGTTGCCAGTCTGGTTCTGGGCCACTTAACCACTATTGAACCATATGTTAGCATAGGCCTGATGACGGTTATGCACAGCAATAGGGGCAATCTTTGGAGCTAGCCCCCAGGTCCATCCGACGGCACTGCCACAGAGCCCTACTAGTCTTTTCGATTCTTTCGCTAACGTGTCTTGCCCACGTCAGTTTGTCATCAAGTAAAATGTCAAGATATTTTATTCGGATTACAGCTTTAAGGTGCCGCTAAAGAGGCATGGCCGATTCATGATGTTTCGTTTGCGTTTCCATGCGGAGAGTACAACCCTTGTTTTCTGTGGATTTACATCACGGGTTATCTCTTCGCACGATTTTTTTACTGTCCGAAGTGCGGCCTGCATCCTCTCAAAGAATAAATATTTTCGAATTTGCCAGATATTAAAATGACAATGTCATCCGCATAACCGACGGTGTGCAGATTTTTGTCGTTCAGACTCCTTATCAGATCATCTACCAGGGCTATCAAGAGCAGCGGCGAGAGAATTCCCTCCTGCGGACGGCCTCGCATGACCTTGACAGGTTTTCCAATCGAATCTCTATCATCACTATAGTTACCGACTTCAATCTCAACATATTATTGCCTATCCATATTATGATGGTTTTAGCGACAGCATGACGGCTTAGTGCCAGTTCTATTGATTTGAAGGTCGTATTGTCAAAGGCCCCTTCAAGGACTAGAAACGTCCCAAGGGTGCTTTTTTTTTGATCAAGTGATCTCTCTATGCTGTTGACCACTTGATGTAGTGCAGATTCAGTGGACCTGCCAGTAATGAAGGCGTGCTGGTTTCGATTAATCGATAGGTTTGATTCATCCCTAATTAGTCTATCACATAGCCTTTCCAATGTCTTTAGTAGTAAAGATGTCAAGCTTATTATACGTTTTATCTGAAGAGTCTGACCAGGAAAGGCGGCGGGTACTCCAGACCCCACTGTAGCAGGGCGGGGTAGATGCCGTTCTGTTCCGGGGACTTGTAGGGGAAGAGAGACTTTATTACCCATGGCAATTCTGTTTATTTCCACCACTCGGGAGGCCACATCCCAATCCACCTCAGATCGGACGGGCGGGAGGTAGGTCGCCGGGTGAGAAGTGGTCGGCACCAGATTACAGTCTGGGAAGTGAGTGGTTAGAAGTAGATGGAAGGTTTCTTTCGAGTTGGATGTATAGGTGCCATCTTGTTTGCGAACCTAATAGCATCTTTCTGGACTTTCTGAAAACCTAATAGTTTCTGGAGACTATCCTTTTCAGATGTGCTACCGGACCGATGAATTCGATCCCGCTGCAGAACTCTCTCCAGGACTTCCTTTGTTTTTGACGGGGGAGTTTCTTAAAGGACCTGCGAGCATCTCGATCGTCCTTCCAGTCCATCTCGTTTTTGCTCTTGCTTGCTTTGTTGAACAGTTTCCACGATGCCTTCCTCAAGAGTTTGTTTTTTTCCTACACCACCAAGGTAGTGGTGTTCTGGTTTCTGGGTTCCACCTCCTGAGTGGGCAGGCTTTCTCGTAGAATTGAATTGTTCCCGAACTGAGGATCCTCGTTTCTTGTTCCAATTGGTCGATTGACTTCCAATTCTTTGAAGTTACGAAAATGGTGGCGATACTCATCCCTATTGGTGAGTCTGGGGTGCCTGAAAAATTTGTCTTTGATTGCAGTGTTCTTTAGGTTAAATATTTCAGTGATCTGAAATTGTATCCACCTTGGATACGCTCCAGTCAAGTTTTAGTGTAGATACTTCCTTGGTAGCCAGTGTGAAGTCCACCCGTGATTATGTACCGGGTAGTGACGAAAATTGGTTCTGTTCCTTGGTTGAGTATCTGTAAATTCGTGGTTAGAAGGTATTCGAGCAATGCTTTGCCCCTGACCTTGATGTCGGCGCTACCCCAAACCGTATGGTTGAGTTGGCGTCGCAACCTATTATTAAATGTTGACCTGCATCCTCACAGTCGCCGACCGGTCCCACCATCTCTCCGGGTGGAGGGGAAGACGAGGAGTCGGAGGCCATGTAGACGGAGGCCAGTTTTATTTTTAATTGTTCACCACTCATGTAGCAGCTGATCTCCACAGTAGTTTGATCGGCCCCTGAGTGCTGGTGCACCAGGGTGGCATCTTGCTATATAAATACCTGTTCTGGGTCTGTCCTTCGCCCGGGTGTCAAATAATGGTCGGACACCCGTGTGGAAGGTTCCCTTAAGCAGCCCAAAGCTTCGGGCCGTGCCCTGTACGGCCAGGGCTCCTGTACTAGGGCCACCGTATTTTGGTGCACTGCCAGGTAGCGACAGAGTATTGCCGTCGCCGCCCGGCAGTGTTGGTTGATTTGTATGAAGTCATTTTGGGGCGCCATGCCGAGGGAGAACGGGCTCATACGGCCACAGACATACATATATGTAAAGAAATAAATAGTTATACAGAAATATATAATTATCTTTGTATAGACGAAATAAACAACAAAGCCGAGCTGGGATTCAAACCTCAGACGGTGGCAGCATCAACGGTTTCAGTCAGCGACCTAAAGCATCTCGCTTCGTCAAAACAAATCTGTGAATAGGAACGTTAACTGACATTTCTACAATGAACACACAAGTATCTACCGACACTCTAGACCCATAATCCACACATGCGCAGTCGGTACTAGCAGTTGTTCCAAGCAGTAAAAAATAACAAAAATAAATAAAAAAATATTTTGATTAAATTTTTTTTTGACAAGAGTAGAAAAACATAGTATTACATTCACGATTTGATGATGACAAACATATCGTTAATAATGTCGCCATAATCTCTCATAATAATATAATGTATACTAATTATTATTTAATAAATCACATTTAACGAGTCTATATTTGAATTTTACTCTATAGAAGCTTATAAAATTAATTTCAAGTAAATTGGTTAGAGTGCTGAGAGAACTTTTTAAATGAACTCAGCAAATAAGGGTGGAATTTGTATTAAATTATGAGGTCATAAATAGAACGAGGTCACTTGGTAACATGAATAGTATCTGCTAAAAACTTTATCAAGAACATAAAAGAGAGTTCAAGTCAGACTCGAAGTGTTTATGTTCTTGAGCGACATCTTTCGATACTCCTCCTATTATGAACTTGTTTTAGTTTCTGAAAATGCCTAGGAAAATTTCACTTTTAAAAAACCAATATATGTTTCCAAACGTATGTTGCGCTTTCAAAGACCATGAAGACATTTTTCCGAAGCTTCCATACCAATCGTACCAGTTTATTTTTTTGAGTTTTGTCTTGAGTTTTGCGAATCTTGAGAAGTCTTGAGTGAAATGGGGCGTAATAAGAAAGTGATTTTCAAGCGACACGTTTTCTGATGCACTATTCCATTTCACTCCAGTTTCTATTTCACCTAAATAAAGCGCCACTCCATCTAGATGCCACCTCCAAACGGCGATTACAAGCACACCGACACGACTTCGATGCCGAGCGTCGCTGTGACGACGCCGATCGGGTTGCGTCGCGCACTGAGGGGCCTTATCGCCCGATAAAACCCGCCGGGCCCTTCGACAGAGCGCTCAGTTTGACGTGGACGCGACTAGAAAGGCCCTACCGTTATCTTTTATCACTGAGTACAACGCGAGCTCGAATATATGCCGCAATCAACATAATACACGCTCTAGTCGTGATTATAATAGTATTGTCATCTCATCCTGATCTCTCGGTCTATTCTCTTGAAATTTCCGAGTTTACTCCGTGTCGGGAGTTTAACGACCTGTATTTCGAGAAAAGGGAGTTTCAATTACTTCGTTTATGGTACTGACTGAATAAAGCCTGCTAGTTTTCAGAATAATTATTTAAACGTTTAGAGATAATAACTGTTTATAAATGTTCAACTGTTTATAAGTGTTCTGTGCTACTTTAACGTGTGTAATAAACGTTACAGTAACTTCAATTATTTCGGAAGTTAGACCTTAGAGCCGAGACTTTTTGAGGTTTGTAAGAGATTTATTGAAGATACGAGGAAAGGGATTTTGTCTTCACTTCCATTCCTACATCACACGAGTCCTTAGTCCTGTAAGTTTCAGTATTTAAAAATTATATTTAATGTAGTTTTTATCGGAATATAATTTTAAAAATGCATCAGTTTAGCTCTAAAGTGATGAAAATTTATAGATTACTTATAAATTTCTATAAATTCCTACTATTAGACATTAACTTATCAACGTTAAGGACCTTTTATGAGCTAAAATTGATATTTTCTATAATTTAAAAATTTAAAATAATTTTCTGTTGTCTTGTTCTTGTTCATATATTAGTAAAATCTTGAAATCAATTTTTCTTACAGAGAAGACACTTTTTCATTTTGAGATAGCCAATCATTCACCGATTATCTTTATATGGTCTTCAAAGTATCGACTCCCCTGAATTGCAAACAGTCTATAATCTATTAAATTGTTATCCATAAAATTCTACTGATCCAATAATAAAGTTATAATCGCAAAACTTGAAAAAGTTTCCTTTTTTTACTATAAACAAGCAAGTGAAGTTTTCAGGACCAAAAAATTACTGATTCGATTTTATTGAATTCTAAATATTTTAGGAATATAAAACTATTATTGTATTTGCTTACTGGCTTAAACTAGCTTAAAAAAAGAATAATAAAAACTTTTTTTACACAATGTGTTCTTCAAAATTTTCTCTCGCCTAAAGATGAAATTGATAAATGAACACAGTTTTCTTTAAAATTATCTTTCTCAATATTATTATCACTCAAAAACTGATATTTCAGGAAAGGACGTCAGAAACTTTTGCATTAATTTATAGAAAATGTCTATGCAGTAGATTGTTTAAGAATATTGTTGTAGACTTTCGATTATACATATTATATTATGTATTTTCAAAAATATTTAGGACTTATTATTGCTCTCCTGGATAGAGAAAAATACGTTTATTTAAGAATAAATAGATTGCATGTCCCCTGTATTCTACAGGTTGCTCACTTACACGGCCTTCTAATCTATGCGGAAATGAGAAGAGGAAATTTAAAATAAAAGACATAAAAGTAAAACACACATTTTAACACACAGGTGCGTAAAAAGTATTGCATCAAGTAAAACTACGCAGAAATAGTTTGACATTCACATTTGTCATTTTTGGTGGAATTAAATTATTCACAAATATCCATACTTTGATGTGTTTAATTTGTTTTTTGCAATCGGTGTTATTGTCGGAGGCCGCCATCTCGCATTTTTTTAATGACAGCCTGGGTGTAGTTTGCTGTCATTGACAAATTTATTTAAAACTGATACATTATAATGTTGTTTATTCTAAAATAACGATTTAAATTTACAAACTAAACTACCTGCCTGCTTTAAGTCAAGGAAACAATCAAAAAAATTCAGTTACTTAATTGAAGATATTCACAATAACTGCTCATAAATGTTATCCAATCACTTTCTTAACAATATCTTAGTCTATTAACAAGAGCGCTTAATGCATTATGCGAAGCTACGGCTGAGGAATGTTTGTGATTGCATTCTAATTCGAGCTTTTAATTCATGTAATATTGTTGGCCTATTTTGATACACAACACTTTCCAAATATCCCCAAAAGAAGAAGTCCCTGGGAGTCATGCCTGGAGACTGGGAGGCCAATCAATCGGATCCCTTTCCATAAACAATTTCCTTGGGAAATTGTGATGTGAAAATACACGAACTTGCTGATCGAAATGGGGTGTAAGGCTTGCGTATTTTTATCTCTTTTGTATTTGATACCAGGTCAGCTGATGAGGCCGCCTGAGCCTGAGTCAGTCAGCCGTGGAGAGGTTCATTCATGTACTGCATGCTGTGATACAACCAGATATTGTAATCATTCCCATAGTAACCCCAAGGATGTTAATGAACCACGTCTAAAGGAAAGGCCGATGACGTTCCCTCCGACTAAACAATCCAAACATTGAGTTTTTATGGAAACTACGTGTGAATTAGATTTGCTTCATGGGATGACTGCTTTAATATCTTTCTTATTGATCCTTCACAAACATGATCTGATTCAAGTATCCTGGTTGAAATTTGTGATATATTGAGTAGTAACGTGACATCCAGTACAACTTCTAATGAAATGTCATTATTTGTTATGCTTTTCGGTCTTATCCGAGAGATTTTTACACTTTTTATTTCATCAAATCGCTGAATTATTTGTGATACTGCAGATCCACTAGTTGGTGGTCTATTTGGGTGTATACGAAAATTTCTTTTGGTCGATGAGATAGATAGGTATGGAAGATTTAATTTTTTGTTCTTATTATCAGTTCGAATTGGAAAAGCTTCAAAGAGCATGTATCTCTGTAGACTTGCCATAAACAGCGTAGATAGCACTTCTCCGTTATTTTGGAATAAACAACTTTATAATCTACAATGTTATATGTTGTAATCCTTAAGCATCCTGTATACATATATATATATAGCTGATTCTTAACCTGAAATATCCAAATGTATCTAAAAGTGCGCACCCTGCGGAGAAATGTTTTCTACAAAAGTCGTTTAGTTCGGTGGGGGACAACCCCCACGTTTAAATACTAAAACCGTAATAACTTTGAAATTTTAAACAGTAACTCCAATTTTTTATAGCGAATTCATATTCATTGAAAAAACAAGCTAAAATATGCTTTAGGTAAAACTTAACGATGTCTCCCACCGAACTAAACTACTTTTATAAAAAAAAAACTCCGTATAGAGTGCTTACTTTTTGAGATATTAGGAGAAATAAATAAAATCAAAATTCCTCGATTACAGCGCCATCTACAGGGTGTCCGGGAAAATGTGGGAAATCTCTCGGAATCAGATAGAATATTAAAAAAAAAGATGACAAGATCCCATCATTTTTTTCCCTAGCGCCCCCCCCCCCCCCCTACGGAGATACGGCCTCCTAAAGGACGCCACTGGAAATCAATATTTCTTGAATAACTTTTTAACTAGGTACTTGATTAAATTTAATGAAAATTTTATATATTAAACAGTAGGTACTTAGTAAAGATCTCTTAAAATACTGCCCCAATAAAACATAAATTAGCTTGTTCAGTTTACCAGGGGCGGACTAGGTTATATATTTTAATGCTTACATTTTTAACACCCTGCATGATAAGGAGTTTAAAAAAACAAATTTGGATATCTTGAACATTAAGCTACAGAAAAGGTACTCTTGTTCCTTGTCGATAAAATGAACCATTTTCGAGAAAAAAAAATAATAAAAGAATTATTAATGTTTTATTTCATAATCAATAAAAAATTTCATAAGTGGGTTCAACAATCGTAGTTCTAGTATTAGAAATAAAACATTAATTCTTTTATCATTTTTTTTTTCTCGGAAACGGTTCATTTTATAGACAAGGAACAAGAGTACCTACCTTTTCTGTAGCTTAATGTTCAAGGTATCCAAATTTGTTTTTTTACCCCTTATCATGGCAGGGTGTTAAAAATGTAATTTAATGTAATGTATGTACATTAAAATGTACAGCCTAGTCCGCCCCTGGTAACGTAAACAAGCTAATTGATGTTTTAGGGGCAGTATTTTAAGAGGTCCTTACTACTGTTTAATATTTTAAATTTTCATTAAATTTAATCAAGTAGTTTAAAAGTTATTCAAGAAAAATTGATTTCCAGTGGCGTCCTTTAGGAGGCCCTCCGTAGGGCAGGCCGCTAGGAAAAAAATTATGGGAACTTGTCATCTTTTATTTTTAAGTCGGACACCCTGTATGAATAATCGCAAAAAATGTTTCAGTAAAATTTTACGAATTTGTTGTCGCCGAATACTAATTTGTAATAAAAAATATGGGTTAAGAATCACCCTATATGTATACAGGGTCATCAAAGTTAAGTATCAAATTTAAGTCGGCACTATTGCTAACTTCGTTATTTTTGGATCTAAAATATCGGTTTAATTAGCAAGCTGGTAGTATTTTTTTCGCTGAATAACACGATGAAAACAGAAAAACAATTGAACATCGCGTTTTCGAGTTATGTAAAAAAAATACAAATTTTTAAAATGAGACACCCGGTATATTTTTGTATTTTCATATTTCCTGAGAAAATCCAATAACAATGGTTTTAACAGTTGCGGTTTACATTAATTAGTTTTTTAGTTATGAAATGAAAATAGCAATTCTTAATTTTCAAAACAGTGTAGGTACATCGGAAACGACTCGTTATATCGGAAAACGACTTACTTGCCCCTATTGTAACTTTTTATGTACGTACTATCCTATGATCTACTGGAAATTTTTGTACAGGGTGATAAAAATTATCAGATTTTTCATCACCCTGTATAAAAATTTCATCTACATCATAGGATAATACTTACATAAATAGTTACAATAGGGGCATGTAAGCCGTTTTTCGAATGAGTCGTTTCCGATGTACCTACACTGTTTTGAAAATGAAAAATAGCGATTTTAATTTCTTTATAAAAAACTTTTTTATTTGTTTATAAAAAAAAATATTTTAAAAGACAACTGTAAGAACAGGAAATATGAAAATACAAAAATATCATAAAAAAATGGTGATCATTAAAAAAATAGAACTTTTTGACATAACTCGAAAACGCGATATTCAATATTGTTTTTCTGTTTTCATCGTTTTATTCAGCATTTTTGTAGATCAAAAATAACGAAGTTAGTAATGGTGCCGACTTAACTTCGATGGCCCTTTATACCACGCGAGTACTGGGTCTCTATACATAGACAAATATGGTTTGTCCAGTGAGTGTTGTCCGTTGTGATGGTTCACTCTGATCCTGACTAAACAATTTCATTTAATTCGATTTGATTTGCACACTTATTTCTAAGTGAAACCAAAAAAATGTGGTATCGCAATTTGCGTCAGTGGCGTGTGTTGAGGAATAATGAATATCCTACAAATATATTATTTCGACGAGTTATTGACGACGTAGAGCCTTGAAACTTTTTGACAACAAAAATGTATAATGCAAGTAAATAAGAATGATAATAATTGTTAGAATCATGATTAGTAATATTATGCATTAGCCTACCTGCTGGGTGGTGTTTAAAGAAAGCACACGACCTCCGTTTTCTTTTTCTGCAGTAAAATATTCTAGAAATTTTACCACAAGACCACGTCCTAGGGAGTTCAATCAGTCCCCAAACATTTTTAGTAATTTTTTGTAGTTCGTTGCGAGAATATACCCTGTCCGTTATTTTTCAAACGTTAGAAAAACAAGGCAATATATTTTTAGGCATTCACGCAATTAATAGGTTACTCGTAGTTTATCACATCGCAAAACATCACCGGTAATTCTGCTGATTCATATTAAAAACGTTTCAAATCACAAAGCCTTAATTAGTATATTTAGCGCGTCACTGTCACTGTCACTATCGGATCACCTGGACGACAATCTTATTGTCTTACATAATTTCTGAACTATAACTATAACTATTATAACTAATTATAACTAAGCGCATCAAGACGCGAGTTATACTTCCGTCTCGCACTCTGGCTAATTTTTTTTAGAATTGTAAAATGCTGGTAAGATTTGACTTAGGGTTTTGTTTTACGAGATGTTAATACTTACCTGACATACCGTGGGGGAAGGAGAGGGCGGATCAAAGTTCCCATTCTTAAGTTTTTGGTGCATGTATCACAAACGGTGTGTCGTACAGGAAAGTTTTACTTTCCAAAATTAAACCTTATTAAATTCCCTATAAAATAATATTTTCACATTTTTATCTGCTTCCGTCTAGAGTTATAAGATGCGGAAAATGTAAAATTTCTAGATTCTACTTGTTATTTGACATCTTGCATTTTTTTATTGTCACTTTTATGAAAAATTACACATAATATGAAAAAATGCTTTCTAAAGGGTAAAAAGAAAATTCAGAAAGTGTCTGGAAGACAACGGGGTGAAAAGTGTTTCTAACATTAATAATCGTAACCAATCATTTTTAATGCATATTTTATCTTGAAATAAAAGATCGGTCTTAAAATAATAACTTTATACGACTTCATTCTTTTCCCCTTTACCAAATCAGAAAATTTATGGCCACTATAAGCTCGCATCATTGAAATCAGGAAAAATGCTTTTCCATGTCGTTCCAGATCGATCCGAAGCGAGATTCTAGATAAACACATGCAAACGACTCAATAACTCGCATCTATACTTCCCGTTCCTGGAGTCTGGACCGTCCAATGGCCCTGTTTGGGTTTTCAGACTTCTACGAGATGTAGTTGACGCCGTTAACTATTCAATACTTGTTATCTGAATTGCTTTTTCGTAAAATAATGTTTCAATACTATTCTTAAAAGTCATAAGTTATTCAATATCTGTTGAGGAAATTGTTATTATTGTATATTCTTTATTTAACCTAAAGAAAACTCTGCTACGAGAAACAGGCGGCAAACTTAATAAGGAGAATGAACAATAAATGAGAGAGGTAAGTACTTATGACTCTTTATAGGTAGGTCGACACTGCAATTATTCTTATTGTCTTTATTTTAGTGTAGATATGCTTGCTTAAAAAGATGTAAGGAGTCAGAATGCAGGATGTACATAATGTACCTATACCTGATCTAGATCTCGAGATAGGGAACTGAATTTTTATTTCGTTAATACTTAATAATCAAACATGCGTTTATTCTTTACTAATAATTCAATCAACGCTTATAATAATGGATAATAATTTAACAACTTAGAGCGAACGCTGTTTTATTATCTTCATTTAGCTGTCAAAAAAATCAATAATAATTATTATTCACAGCCTTCTATGACAATAATTAGTAATTACATATGTGATGGGAAAGGTCTAATTATCAATACCATTGATTGATACTTAATTCCCTGTATTTAGATAAAACACTTGAACATTTTCTAGAGCCGACGGTGGCTTGGCGGGTTAGAGGTGCAGCCTACTAATCCGTTGAACTGCTTCGGAATGAGTTCGATTCTCAGTCAAGTTCTGGTTGTCTGCGTGTCGTCTTTTCTACTATTTATTTAATTGACTTGAAGCTGGGTATATGAGAAAGCTCTCACAACCCATAATTACTGGAGTGGAGCGACTTTGCTTACCTACATAGTTAAGTCCGATGTTCCTCCTTTTATAAAAAAAAAAAACATTTTCTTACATTCCCTTAATTTTTTGGTTATTGTTTATCTGATTATAATTTTTTTTTTATTAATTTTTACACTCTATAAGAAACTAAACTGATATAAAAAATAAAATTTACAGGAACAAATTTGCCCTAAAGTTTTGCACTGATAGATTTTGAGTTGTTTCGAGCAATTTATAATAGGTATTATAGGTACCATCACCCAAACTTTGTAAGTACTGGTATTTAACCAAAAAATTTTCTGGATTTCATAAATAAAAAAATAAAAACCGCGAAGATGAACCTCTCAAGTCAAAATTATTTTACAGGGTGATTAAAAAAAAAACTATTTGGTTTTGCGGTGATAATTTTTTACCCGTGAACCGATAAAAGCCCTTGTAAAAGCTAAACCTTCAGGTAACAGAACGCAAGAATGGTGATTCAGTCTTTCTTATGGACGGTCTTATTATTTTTTCATTCGATATAAAATGATGAGTATACATATATGTATATACTCATTGACGATACTATCTCCGTGTTTTATTGAATTTTTGAGTATACCATGACCCGCAACGCTAATTTATGAAATGTCAAATGAATAGCCCACAACGACTTATGAGAACCCACAAAAAATATATAATTTATTTTAAATAATAATAATAATATTTGGCTGTGATATCTGATCGTTAGTTTGTATTATTTAATGTTTTCCTGTAAAAATTCAATTATATTTCATATTGGAGAATAATCAGATACTTACCATGACGCCAAGTAAGCACATTAATTATACAGGCTGTTCCTAAATACCAGTTATCGTATATACGAAATGAGATGCTTCTTTGGCATTTTTCATCCCTAAAAGTTCATAGAAACATAGGCCCGCACCAGCACCGTTACCGATCTGTGTTGTGTTGAATTTTAAGATTTTTCCTTTTCCTGCAGTTATCAAGCTTTAGTCAAACAGTTAGTCACATATGGTCATCTCAGATTTAGTTTTTAACAGGTAGCGCCAAAATAAAAAATAAAATTATCCAAATAAAGTCCCAGCCTGCTTTACCATTATTTTTGTTTTTAATTAATATCGTTTAACGAATGACAGAAAAAAAATTTTTTTCGATAGCGTTCGCAGATACAAAGAAACTATAAGAGCACCTAAAGATTCCAAACAAAATAGAAAACTCACTTCGTATTTCACAATTTACAATCTACCAGTTGCGGACACCAAATAAACTAAGGGAGAGAGTGGGGAAAGAAATCCTTGAAAAAATATCCAAAATGTCTCCCTGGATATTCTGACAACCATTTGGCATGCCAAATGATTTAGGCATTACAACGTAACCTGTATTCTAAATACCTGCATCTAAATACTTCAAAAATAATGGAAGCTATAAATAAGAAAATATTTTTTTAAATTCAACACCCTGAAGAACGGTAACAAAGCGGCGTATGTTTATATGAACTTTTAGGCATAATAAGATTATCTACTTTCGTATGCATCTGGTATTTAGGAACATCCTCTATACCTGGAGTTTTCTGTAAATTATTAATTAAATTGAGAAAACAACTTTTTCCAAAAAACAACGATGATCATTGGCATTCGTTGTATTTTTCTTGTTTACAAAACTAAATTCCTCGATCAGAATAATTATCCTCATATAAATCTTATTTCGGGTGGAGGTAATTTATCTGGATTCTACAATAACTACATATTTGGATTACCTATATTCAGGTTGTGAGTTCGACCAAATCTATTTAGTCTAAATTTCTCATTTATGAATTTCAAATACCAGTTACCCCTCAAAATGCACAAAATGAAGGTTAAGATATTTGATACATTAGAGCTGACAGGTGTGCACTTTTTTGCTCTTAGATATAGTGATTTACATATCAAGTCATGAAAGTTAGCTTTTAAATGAGCCGGAAGCAAATTGTAGCAACGTAGCGATAGCCGAGTCGTAAGCTCACAAAGTTCTGCAGGATAACTTTTATGATGTGTTGTGTGTAAAATTTTATCTGATATTGCTTGAAATCAAATATAATAATTATTTAATAAATTATAAGTTATTCAATAATTATTTTAGAAATGTCTAACGGAATTTATGCCATAAATTCCACAACCAACTGTAGGACGTTCGTGTAGGTGAAATCGAATGAATTGTATATTCTTCAACAAGCTGAGAATGATGGCTATTATTCACAAGGACGAAAAGGCGAGTGTTGGAACGCTTAAGTGAATAATGACCATACTCCGCGAGATGGAAAACGCTATATTTTCTCTACGATATTATGCAAAAATCATCATATCTACAGCTTTCAAAATATTATATTATTTAATAAGGCACCACGTTATTGGGCATAGTCATGCGTGTCCAAAATCGTTTTCTTTGCTGTTGCTCTGGGCGCTGGCGGGTTGACAAGCTGCCAGCTCCCTGATCGCGGCTAATTGAATCTTATGTGTCTTTTGGCTGTGGAATGAAGGCGTTCGATGCGATGCGGTGATTTCTTACATCTGCGGAGTTGTGATTGGCTCTCACTGGTGATTGTTCTTTTATTATTTCACCGACTGAGCTGCGCTTGACTTGACTGCGTGAATGTGCGTCTATTATCTTACCTCAAGAGGAATGTATCATTTAACTGAAATCAGCAAGAAAATAAACGTTACATTTAATATAGTTATAAAGAAAAAGCTTTACTCGGTAGCTCTGTATAATAATATATTATTGTTTGCACTCAACAATCTGTTAATAACGTGCAGGAGATAACGGAAATTGGGATTAAATTTGATTGAATATCAGATTGATTATTTTCTATACCACAGTTCATGATAAATAAATGATAGCTTCTGTCTGATTCCTCGTAACCAATATGAACGAACATATGTGATTAATATTTACATAGTAGGAATTAGGCTTCGATATCAATGATGCTTTATTTCCCTATAAATATTTAGATGTTGTAATGAGTTACCATTACCTAGAACAATAGATAAAGTGACATAATGAAAGATAAAAGATAATACAATGACAGTTGGTTTATTCGTTTGTAACTAGCCTGTTTTTAGATAATACCTAGATCGATAATATTATAATCATATTTTTAGCATTATAATAAAGATCCAGTAATGTAACGACCCTTTTTTAAGTTAATAATATTAGACTGTCATAAACTTCCCCACTGACTATTTGATAAAGAAGAACCCTCTGATATTTGGATTGAGAGTGAACTTTACTGTCAAGAAGGTTTGAATTTCCTCACTCTTTTTGATTTTTGTTTGAAAGACGGAACATTGATCTTACTTAGATCTTACTTAGATAGAATAAGACATAGTCGCTCCACTCTGGTAATTTTGGCTTCGAGAACTAGTTTACAAAGACAAACACAAGTTTTAGGTATAAAAATGGTTTTATAGCCGAACACAACAACCGTGGCGTGACTGGGATTCGAACCCAGTCGGTGTCAGTCTTGATGGTTTAGCAGTCTGCAAGCTAAGCCGCTGAGCTGCCACCCGCTCCACTTAGAAAAATTTGAAATTTATCCTGCCTGAAACCTTTTGATTTGAATTTGAACTCACCCGCTTCTCATTTTTAGATTTGAATATTTTGAAACTGCACAAAATGGCCGACGTTACTTTACCCAGGGTGCGCATATAAAAAAAACCCTTAGGACTCTCTACGATGTCATTTATCGATTTGTACTTTATATACAGACATGAAGTAAAAGTCGAAAGATTTGAGATACAAGAAATGAAAAAGCTTTAATTCACCTACTTTATTTCAAATTTCTAACAAGCCGAATAGTGCCGTACAGTCGACCTAGAACTAACCAAGAACAATGAGCAGAGAGACCTCGGAGCAGAGAAACCTCGGTCTTCCAAAAATGGAAAGAATTAACTGTGGTTTATTAAAAGAAGATGGATGATTTTAACACCTGTTACCAGATCTTGTGAACTTTCTATCATATAGTGAAACCGACTCTCCTACAAATTATTGACGCGAATCATTTTAAGCTGAAGGACATTACCATTTAAACTTAGGTCTGTAAGATAACATCGGGTCTATTAGCTTAGTCGTTTGCACAGAAGGTAACGAGGCTTTATCCAGAAGGCTACTCGCCTAAAGATGTGGGGGTGAAGGTCCCATTTCTGAGATCCTCTACAGGAGGCTACCCGCTGGCTGTTTAATTGGCCCCATGGAAAGCACGAAGATGTTAGTTAGATCGGCGTTTCCGAGTTGGGCCATATTACCTGAGAGACTCGCCAAATCCATGGGTGGCCATATAATCCTAGGGTTCAGTTGGGCTAAGGAATTTCTAAGAACCGTTGAAGCCAGTGAAGACTTGGTTGATTATTTTTCCGAGCTACTTTTACTCTTTGTCTCTCAATACGGAGTAATACAAGAGCTGGACATGTGAATGTAAATCTAGTAGTGCAGGAGGAGCACATAGGAGAGGGTTGTCAGGAGAGATGGAATACGTGGGTCAGTTTTTACGTGGGTCAGTTTTGTGTGTTCTATTCTGATTCTATTTAGTTTAACTTGATGGTGTTTGTTGGATGGGACACGGTAGACACTAGACCATCAGAGGAACGAATGGTAGTGTTTTAATAGATTGATTGATGGCCCAGTTTTGTCTTGACAAAGTACAAGGATTTTTGATTGGTTGAGTGCCTTGAGATCACACGAAAGATGAAGAAATTTTTTGCCACTGAGTCCTTTCAATCATGGGAAGTAGTATATAAGAGGATGATTACATTTGGGAGTAAGTTTGCCTTTTATTTGTGTGAGTGTCAGTTGTTGTGAAGAGAATTTCTTTGATGGCAAGGAGAGGCCATAAAGAGTCGGAAGTGAAGACTACATATCTGATAAGGATGACATACAACTCCACAGAGGTAGTGTTTCATGAGCTACGCAACTTCTAACATGCCCAGTTACCTGGAAGGAGTGGTCACTGCGACACCTTATCGCCAAACTTGGAACTGTCGGTGTATATTGGATTAAGACTTGGATAGTGGGAGATTATCTCTCTGCATTATATTTTGGAAGAGTTGTTGTTGGTCGTATACTTCTTGAACGCATTGAGACTGAGAGTTCGTGCTCAAAGCCAAATTACCAGAGTGGAGCGACTATGTCTTACCTACACAGTTAAGACCGATGCTCCCTCTTTTATAAAAAAAAAAATCATTCGCAGAGGGGGGGGAGGGGGCTGAATCGAGAGGTTTGAATCGAAGAGGGGTTTGAAGCTGTTAGAAGTTATAAGAGAAAAATTGGGGCTATTTGTATTTAGGAATACATTGACGTCATAGTTAAGCGACATAAGTTTGACTCGTAGTTCAAAAGGTATAGTTCACCTGTGAAGGAATAAAATACAATTGGGGCAGTGCAGGAGGCACCAGTTACAATTCTCAGAGCCGTTGACTGAACAACGTTAATAGGCTTGCGATATTAATTCCTGGAGGATGAGTAGTTGGATGATACTGCGATAAATAAGAAGGAGCGTATTTGTGTCAGCCCCCCATGACTCCCATGAGTGACCCGACAATAAGACGTTCATCAGGTTTAGCCCATTAGAACAGCCTCTTTTGATCTCATCGATCTGTAGCGTCCAGTTGAACCAATACTCGAAGCTATACCGAGGTATTTTCTATGATCAGTAACTTTTTTAATGCTTCCGTCATGGAGCCAAAGGAGCGGGAACTCCGTTACTCCCTTGCTGAAACATACATAGCACAATGTGTTTTTAAGGCAGAGACTTTGAAACCCGATTTCTTGCACCACTGTTGCATCTCGGAAAGAGATAATTGAAGAGATTTTGCTGATGGTTTTCTGTTTAAGATAAATGGAAAGATCATCTACATCCGAAAAAATTATATTAAAGTAATTAGTACTCTTGACAATAATGGGATTACTAGATCAGAAATGTTTTATTGCAATACATTTATGGGTGCCACATATTTTAATACTAGAATAATTTAATAAGTGCGTACCTGAACCCTCTGTACATCAAAAGAACCCTTCCCACTCACATCACTTCTCGAGACCAGTCCCGCGAGAGTGCCTTTGTCTCAGTTCCGATTGGTAGGTACAAGCATTATGCCCTGATTGCTACTCTTGATTGTAACATGATCATGCTAACGAGAGGTTACCACTACCACTCTGCCACTATGGCGGTGCTCCATCAAAGCAACAGTGCGACTCCTGATGGCTAGTGAGGAGCTCGCGTGATCGCTTCCCGTACGTCAAGTACGCCCACCCCATAGCCCTTTAAACCAGGGCTGTTTCATGCGAGCTTAATGGGTAATTTAATTCACGGAAAATAGAAGGAATCTTCATGCGTCTAAAAATTTAATTTATCGGATCAGAACCGACATAAACAAAATATTTCTATACTTCTGAACTTCTGTGAACATTTTATTTAGGATCTCCAAGGTTGCAAGAACTGCCCGAGTGCAAGTTGCTGATTTTTATTTCATTATAATAATAGCCCTGATATATTTTTGGTTACTCAGATAGGCAATCATGGTCACTATCTACAGGTGTTCCGTAAAATGGTAGGTGGTAAAATGGAAGATTATTGCGTTTTGAAAGATTTCGATCTGACCCAATTACTCTAAAAAATATTGATGATAAAAAATATACAGAGTGGAAAAGTTAAAACATCAAAATTTATTTACAAATGTATATATAGGTTACAAATGTACACAGGGTGGTTAGTAATTCGAATCTCATCTTGACTCTGAAACAAAATTCATATAACTTCAGACATTGTTGAAATATCCAAAAAAAAAGCCCTGAAAATTCCAGTTTTCTTATTTTATCCATATTTTTTTGCTATTTAAAATAAATGCGTTATGTTATATTTTATAAATCTAACATAGTGTTTACGGTGTGGTTAGGACTATTGATCGCTTTTTTTAAACGTCAACGTCACTGTCATAACTGCAAAACTGTACAGTAATGAACTTTGCGTATGCCTTAGGTCACTTTCCCGCACATATTTATAAACGTGAGAAATCTTATAGTTCAAATAACGATGCGCAAAGTGGTACTTGTATTATAGTGGTCGTAGAAAAAATTTGCCAATGTCTTTAATATGCCACTACATTTTTCTGTCACCTATTTCTACTTGTAGTATTTCTACTTGTAATTTTCTACTCCTTAAAACAACATTTCTTTTTTCATGTCACTTTCTTCTGGGACAGTCACTTTCCATTCATCATTCTGTCTTGGTACCCACTATATTTTAATAATAAAATAAACAATTAAAATTAGAAATAGTTCCAGATCATTTTCTCTATCAGTGCATTACCAAAGGAGAATTAGGACCCCAATGAAACGTTTCATATGTATTTTCTCTAAGGAATTTTAACGGCGAGATCTGCATTGTAGGAAGAATACTGACGGAATACCATCAAACTCGCTAATACCCTTCTTGGGTTAGGTATGCCTATAATAATACGATTTTTTTCTTTTGGTTTTCGTCTTTTGTCATTTGATTTTACAAATTTGTCAAATGTTTTTCCCATTTATCATACGTCAGTGTGATTTTCAATTTAAATTCCTCTTTTGTCAAATTAAATTCCCTTTATACTAATAATTTTCCAATGTTTATAATAATAATGTCACTGTAGTAAATAGTAAAACCAGTTGAGCAATTGACATAAAATGAAGCTCATTTGACATAAAAGCTAGTTACTTGATAATAAAAAAAATCAGTGGAGAAATTAGAAAAAGCAATTGAGAAAAGGGGAAAACCAAAAGAGAAAGACTGTAATAATAATTATTGTAGCATGAGAAATATTATATTAAATGAGACGCCACTGCTTTCAACCCCTAATACACGGCGCTCAAATAGTGAATAATCCCCATACCTACTTGCCGCCGATGAATTTATTAATTTCGCACGCGTGCTGCACTCGTCATTTACGTCACGGTCTTATTTATGCCGCCCCAACAACTGCACCCCTGAGTCGCCGGTTCTGAATGGTTTATGACTTTATTTTCGGTATCGGTAACGTGAGAAAAGCTCAATAAAAATCGTAATAGTTGTAACAAGGATTTCGTTTTTATGTATTTTATGGTGTTTTATGGATGTGTAGAATTGTAGGTAATGGTTTCAAAATACAGGGTGGCCCAGGGAAAACGTACCAGACCTAATAACTTGAAAACTGAAGATGTACGCGAAAAACGCTACAACAGGTCGATTTTGTTACCGAAGTAGGCATATTTTCGTGTCAAATTTAAGTACCCAAGTTTACCCCCTTGGCAGGGGTAGCTACCCCTTTGCTTATCATCACAGGGAGCAGATATCGAGTGATACATCATTTGAAAGCTACTTGAATTCTCTTTACAACGATATTAAACATTTTGGCTTTCGCTTACATACAGGGTGGCCCAACGAAAACGTAACTCGCCGTAATCACTTGTATGTAGGCCACCCTGTATGTAAGCGAAATCCAAAATGTTGGATATCGTTGAAAAGATAATTCAAGTAGCTTTCAAATGATGTATCACTCGATATCTGCTCCCTGTGATGATAAGCAAAGGGGTAGCTACCCCTGCCAAGGGGGTAAACTTGGGTACTTAAATTTGACACGAAAATATGCCTACTTCGGTAACAAAATCGACCTGTTGTAGCGTTTTTCGCGTGCATCTTCAGTTTTCAAGTTATTAAGCCTGGTACGTTTTCGCTGGGCCACCCTGTATAGTAACCAATAAGCGAGTTTTTTTTAGTAAATGTTTTAAGGCATTGCGTTTAATAAAGAAACGAAACCATGGAAGTCAAGCCATCAAAATATACTCGTAAATAGCCTTATTTATTTCCATGGCTGAACGTTAAAAACGGTTAAATGTTACTTTGATACAAGATATACGAGAAACAAGATATAATATCTAGAAATCAAAAGTTATGATAGAAAAATAATAGTAGATTGTAGTCGCAAGGTAAAAAAACCTGTTATAAGTAAATGTGCTGCGATATTATTAAATGATCTGGTGCCTTATTTTGTAAATGCATTATTTACTTAAAACTACAGAGCTTTAGGTAGGATTATGCAAACAATACATCAGTCTTTCTCTTTTGGTTTTCGTCTTTTGTCAATTGTGTTTCAAAATTTGTCAAATGATTTTTCCATTTATCAAATGCTTGTTTATAATCCTGTCACTGTATGTAAATATGAAAATTTATGAAAATTTATTGATAATAAACCAATGACTTGTAATTTGAAAAATAAGAAAATCATTTGACATACTAAGAAAAGCAATTGACATACCTACCTAAAGAGAAAAAGACCGTACAGTCTCTTTCTCTTGGTTTTCTTCTTTTGTCAATTGCTTCACAGTATGGCAAATGATTTTCTTATTTTTATATCTATCAATGACTATAGTCATTGATTTATCAATTCCCCTTTAGGTCAACTTGATTTCACTTTATATCAATTGATTATCCTATTTAGTTGCAGTGACGTTATAATACATATTGGAAAAACATTTAGTATAAAGAGGAATTTAAATTGAAAAATCACATTGACTTTTGATAAATGGTAAAATCGTTTAATAAATTTGGACACACAAAATTGACAAAAGACGAAAACCAAAAGAAAAATACTGTAAGGATAGTGATCCTTACTGTTTGTATCCTGATTGATTCTCATTAATAATCATGGTCATCTACCACATAAAAACTTGTGAACATTTAAAAAGGAATAAGAATATTAAATAAGTAGTTCAGAAATAACATACCGTAAATTTTAAGTCGGCAAAAGCTAAATTTTATAATATTTTTTCAGCAGTGATTTTTTATTCATATAAGAAAACGTATTAAAGGTCTTAGTAAATCTAATTTCCCCGAGAGACAAATTCAAACTTTTCCGGTATGAAAGTCTTTTAAAACTGCGTGTGAAAACACGGAATCTCTGTGGGGATTCTCGAGGCGTCTACCGGCACGCCCTCTGCAGTATAGCCTGGAGACTGATTTCATTAAGTCCGTGAAGCTGGCCTATTGCTTACATCTAATAGATATATCTAGGTTTTTAATTCCTTCATATTTTACCTACATCATATTCTCTTTCTGTTTCTCTTCAATAACGAGATTTTAATTTTATTCTTTTTTTAAACAGAAGAAAAGAAAATATTGAAAATAAGGAAATCTTCTACAATTAAACTAATCAACCGCATGCCTGTTTTATTGAAGAAGAAACATTCATAAAAGAGGTTCTCAGAGTATGAAAGCTCTCCAAAGTATGATGAAAACGATTTGTCTAAATAGTAATGTAACCAAGGGCTCATGTAGGCTGGCAACTATAAGTCTGATAAAGTGTGACAATTTAAACTTAAAAACAGTGGATGAAAAAAGTATACCGGTATACCCGGAAGTACCGCCATCTTGAAAATATTTTATTTACCGGAATCATATGCCATTATTATCGTAACCAAAATTTCAAATTGATTCCTTTCTTCGCTCTCCATATATTTCTAATGTCCCCTCTCAATCAATCACCCTGTATAAATAGTTGAGTAGACGAACACAAAAATTCATGCCGGCGAGACTGAGATTCGAACCCAGTCGGTGGCAGTCTCAATGGCTTATTAAGCTGCACTCTAACACGCCGAGCTACCGTCCGCTCCAAATAATTTATCTTCATAAAAAAGTATGTCGAGTGCAGGACATTGTCACTTTTTTTCACAAAATTGCTCATATTAAAAAAACTAACATAAGTGATGTTGCTAATGAATAAATGAAAAAACGGCAACACCAACATTTGACGTAAATCCATACCTAAGGAAGCGAGGGTCATCAAAATTGTGACCATATTACATATAATAAGACAGGATACTTAGTGTTTATTAGATAGGTAGTATCTACCTATTTAGGTAGGCTCTTCTAACAATCAAGAATCGAATATCTTCGCTCCCTGAACCTGGGACTAGCTCTTCTCTCTGCGTCCCCATCGTCACGAAAATACTTATGTCCTTTCTATTCATTAAGCAGACCATAGCCCCGACGTGCCCTCTACTTCCAGACAGTATTTAAACCTTTCTATGCAGATATTTGATCTCGGACTCGCTTGCCACCCCGAAGAAAGAAAGCTGATCAGTGATGTGGTTCTCTCACTTTTCACTGACGAAACGACATGAAACCAGTGATGGACCCCTTTATTAGATGGACTAGATTTTCTCGGGCTGGAATATTTATTCTACCTTTTTACTCTGAAAGAAGACCGGTTCTTTGGAGTGGTACTCTTCGAAGTGCTTCTTGGTAGAATCGTAGAACTGTGAGCTTGTCTATCTCTTCTTAGCAGGTGTACCTAAATAGGCATAGATTGCAAACTAGAATCAACCAAAAATAAACCGAGCCATACAGAAACAATAGAAAAAAAACTGAATGGCACCTACCTGGTGTCCGGGTCGTATGGAGCTGGACTGGATGAGTGTTTTCTGGTTTCACTAGTACTCTGGCGGGGTGATTTCGTAGACACAAATTTCGGAATAGGTAATCTAATGAGTAATGACACTTTGACTAACGATAGGCGAGAGATTTTTCGAATGTATGTAATGATTTTCGAATGCAATGATACCGTGCCGGTTGGGTCTCCGCCGAGAGGCCTTCCTCTTCTTCTTTTTCATGAGGAGCGGGGATATCTCCTCTTATCTTCTCGGCGCCATTCGGAGATCGAACCTGTATGGCTTTTGATTTACCGCGAATTTACGAATTTAATCTTCAAAGAAATAAACAATACTAATTGCCTGTACATTTTCCGCCCACTAAAACGAATGTTTTATAATCCCAAAGAAACTAATTAAAATATTTCAATATTAGAGAAAACCCAAAAAAAAATATACCATCCTAAAGAACATAAACAAAAGATTAATGATAAGTGATTCAAAGAGTTTACTGTGATTGCAAGGGCAGAGGACACAATTTCACTACCGGACGCTTGAGGAGCCCGGTTTGTGTTCGAACTGTGGCTACGCGAACTTGCTTGTCTTGACCGGGATGTACAGCCACTATCCTAGCCAGTGTCCAATTCAATGGAGATCTGGTTTCATCTTTTATTAAGACCAAAGTACCCAGTTTTATTTCGGTAGATGGCTGTGTCCATTTTGAACGCTGTTGCAGGGTATGCAAATATTCCGTCTTCCAGCGTTTCCAAAAATCTGAGTGAAGACGTTGAACTAACTGCCAACGTGACAAAGTATTTAATTTTAAATGGGAGAGGTCTGGGTCCGGACAAGAATTCAAAGCCTCCATGGTCAAGAAATGACCTGGAGTTAGAGAGGACAAATCGTTCGGATCTGAGCTTTGCTCACAAAGCGGTCGCGAGTTCAACAACGCTTCTATCTGGGCCAAAAGTGTGGAAAGCTCTTCGAATGTTAAAATTTGGTTTCCTATAACCCGATACAAATGAGATTTCACCGACTTGACTCCGGCTTCACTCAAGCCATTAAAGTGGGGAGCAGCGGGTGGATTGAAATGCCAATTTATTTTTAACCTTTCCGAAGCTAACCTTGATAGTTCCTGCAGTTGCCGATTGGCTCCTTGGAAATTTGTTCCGCAATCGCTAAGAATCTGAGAGCAAGTGCCGCGTCGGGCTACAAATCGCCGCAAAGCTGCAATGAAGGCGTCGGCGGTCAAATCAGACACAAGCTCTATATGCATAGCTTTCGTGGCACAACATACAAAAATACACACATAAGCTTTAAGTACTTTGGCACCGCGAAGTCTGCTCATGGTAATATTTAGGGGTCCCGCGTAGTCTAAAGTTACGTGCGAAAAACATTTCAATTGGGAAGCTCGAAATGAGGGTAAATCACCCATGTAGGGAGTATAGGTCTTAGGTTTCACACGGAAGCATTTGAGACATCTTGACAGCACCTTTTGAATGGCTCTACGAGCCGACAGGATCCAAAACTGCTGTCGCAGTAGATACTGCACAGTATTTACTCCCGGATGCAAATTTTCTCGATGAATCTGTTCGATTAGCATCTCTGTGAATCGATGAGTACGAGGTAAGAGTAGAGGATGTTTGGTTTCGAACGGAAGCTCCGCATTGCGTAGGCGTCCGCCCACTCTGACGAAACCTTCTTTATCTAAGAACAAAGCGAGCTTGCGAAGTGGCTTTGGTAAAAGTTGATTGTTTTTGATTTGCGATATTATATCACAAAAAGATTGTTCTTGAACTCTTTTGACAAGAACTAACATAGATTTTTGCAATTCCAAAGAAGAGAGAGAGGACGAATGACGATCAATTGCGTTTCGAACGTTATACGCGAATCGAAGACAATAAGAAACGATTCGTTGAATCTTTGATAGGCTAGAAATTCGATCCAGCAAATGGTCGAGAAAATGATCTTCCATCACTATAGAAAGGACTACCGGCTTTTCTTCGAGACGAACCGCAACTAATTCGTCGTCCTTGGTAGGAATTCTTTTGAATTTCTCTTCAGGAATCATTGAAGACATCCAAGCGGGACCTTTAAACCACAAGGGATGTGTCAATAGATTTCCTGGTGTCAAACCGCGACTGGCACAGTCTGCTGGATTTTCTAAGGAAGCTATGTGGTACCAAGGGACGTTCGGGATCGTCTCTTGAATATGACTTACCCGGTTAGCGACAAAGGTCTTCCAAAGATGTGGTGAAGATGCTATCCATGCTAAGACCACCTGCGAGTCCGAAAAAGCGAAAGATTCGTGTATGGTAACTAATGAAGAAGAATAGGTTCGAATGACAAAATCAAGTAAGTCTGCTAGGAGCGCGGCTCCCAACAACTCGAGTCTAGGTAACGATATCGTGCGAAGTGGTGCGACTTTCGACTTTCCGGCTACCAAGGAAACTTTGACTATGTTTCCCGGAGCCTCTATGCGTAGGTATACTGCGGCTGCATAACCTTTTTCGGATGCATCACAGAACCCAAAAAGTTGACAGCGTTGCATATTATTACTAAAGGAGTGGCGAGGCAGCGATATATGCGAAAGACATGAGAGTTCACTTTGAAAATTGGTCCAAAGATCTATAATAGCTTGTGAAGGAAGTTCGTCCCAATTCACTCCCGAAATCCACAGCCTCTGCATTATGTGCTTAGCTAGGAAGGTCACCGGAGACAAAAATCCTAACGGATCATAGATTCTGGCGATTTCAGAAAGTATATTGCGTTTAGTGCAGGGCTTGTTAGCGGGGTGACATGAATATGAAAATGAACCAGAAGATGGGTTCCACTGCAACCCTAATACCTTGATCGAAGTAGGTTCCTCCTTATCAAGGGAAACCGGCATTTGACAATCCGTGGGGGATAACCCAGAGAGAAATTGTGGGCAGTTGCTAGCCCATTTCCTGAGTTCAAAGCCTCCGGATTTTAGTAGGGCAATTAAATCCTGCTTCAAAGATAAGGCACCATCTACAGTGGAGCTTCCAGCACAAATGTCATCCATAAAGATGTTATCGCGAAGAACTTTTGCCGCCTCTGGATATTTCTCATTTTCACGAGTTGCCAGCTCTTTTATAGTGCGAATGGCTAAATATGGACTGGAACTAACGCCGAAGGTAACACAGTTTAACTCATATTCCTGAATTGGCTGGTCGGGACTAAAACGCCAAAGTAATCGTTGGAACTTTCTATGATTTGTATTCACAAGAATCTGCAAATACATTTGTTTTATATCGGCTAAGAATACTACATGATGAAATCTAAACCTGAGTAAGACCTCTAAAATATCGCTCTGCAGCTTAGAGCCCGTTAGAAGGACATCGTTCAGACTTAAGCCCTTGGATCCCTTAGCAGAAGCATTAAAAACCACCCGAAGCTTGGTAGTTGTTTTACTAGGATTAACGACACAAAGATGCGGAAGATAACTTGCCTCTGAAGGTCTGGGAGTATCCTCTAAGATCAATGACATGTGACCATTCTTTAAATAGTCCCTCATAAAATCGTCATACTGAATTTTTAAATCCGGACGTTTTCTAAGTTTCGATTCTAATGACAATAGACAACGGTGAGCTAATGTGTAAGTGTCTCCTAAATTTGGATTCTCATAGCGAAAAGGTAAATCAACGATAAAACGACCAGAACTGTCACGAACGGTAGTGTTTTGATATATGTTTTCACATTTTTGATCTTCAGGAGATTTATAAACTTTTGGCGCAATGGCCTCCAGTTCCCAAAATTTTCGAATGGTGGAATCAAGTGAGGGTTCGAAGGAAGTGAAATAAGTCTCTACTGTTACAGGGGTGGAGCAAATGTCTTGAGTTTTCCCTAGCAAAACTCAACCGAAGACCGTCTCGAAAGCACTTGGTGGCCATCCTGTCCTATGACACGCCCCGATTTGAGAATTTTTGCATAGACGTCGGCCCCGAATAACATATCGACAGGAGCGGGGACGTGGAACGATTCATCGCCCAGTTTTAGATTGGAAATATGGGACCAATTTTTCGGGTTTATTTTAACTGCTGGCATGTCGGAACATACCTTTGGTAAGACCAAGGCCTCGACTGAAAATGTAGGTAAATTTTCTCCAACTGGTTTAACACAACAAGTTGATACGCCTTTGGCGATAGACGAAGACTGATTCAAGCCTAGAATGGATACAGAGTGTCCCTGCTTAGGTAATCCTAATCGACTTAAACATCTCTGGCTAATGAAGTTCGCCTGACTAGCAGAATCCAAAACAGCTCTAACCCTTTGGTAGTTTCCCCAAGCATCCAAAACTTCCACCGTTGTGGTAGACAAAAGAATAGTTGTATGAGGTCTAGAATTCGATAAAGACGTACAACCGCAATTAACATTCGAGCTATTTTGAGGTATAACGTTCTGATTCAAATTTTGAGCTACGTTTTGGCAAGTAGATTGAGACACACTTGGAGGTGCTCCTTGATATGCTTGCTGAACAAAGCTAGGTTGTGATTGTTGAACAAAGCTAGGTTGTGATTGTTGAACAAAGCTAGGTTGTGCTTGCTGAACAAAGCTAGGTTTCTGCGAAGATTTATTATTCGAACGATAAGAATCAGATGGTTGCGATAAATGCACCATAGTGTGGTGCCGATAGCGGCAAATTCGACAGTTATATGTTGAGGGGCAATCTTTTAATAGGTGATTGAATCGAAGACAATTTAAACAAGCATTCTGTTGCTTGAGGTATACGTAACGATCGCTTGGATTCTTCGAAATGAATACAGGGCACTGTGACAATGGATGTGAATGATTACTACAAAGTCTGCATTTACTGATTTCCGTAAAGTCTTGTGTTGTCTTAGATAATGAACTATTTGTAGCGAAGTTTGAATTTTGCAGATGCTTAGTATACGGCTGAGCATTAGTATTGGCAACAAAGGCTGAAGCAAATTGGGAACTTTGATGACCCGAGTTATTTCTTAAATTAGCTGACGAAGAATAGGGTTGATATTTAGAAGTTTTACTAATAGGATTAGTATGCGAGGGCATGTATTGAAGAGACTCCAAAGCTTTACATCGGTTCGTCAAAAAATCTTTCAGATTTACAAACGTCGGAAGATCGACCCTACTGTATTCTACTTCGAATGCAGTTCTTGTATCGTTATCTAGCTTTTGTAGTAAAATATTGAATAGAACAAAACACCAATGCTTCACAGGAAATTTTAAGTTTTCTAAAGCTGATATATTTTCTGAAAATGTGTCTAGGAGATTTCTCAAATCTTTTCCCGAACTAGTTTTCAAGGCCGGTGCTTTGGTGATGGTATTCCAATAAGATGTAGCTAAAATGCGTTTGTTTTGATAACGATCTAACAAAGTTTGAAAAGCTATACTGTAATTTGAATCAAGCGTAGGAATAGACCTTAAAATATTCAATGGTTCGCCTTCCAAAAACGAAACAAGGTACTGAAATCTCTGAATATTAGTCAGAGAGGCATTTTCATGAACTAATGAACGATAAATATCATAAAATGTGGGCCATTTACGAAGATCTCCATTGAAAACTGGCACAGTAAGTTTGGGTAACCTAACTTCTCTATTACTACTCTCACGAACTAGGTTTGATTCTACCACAGGTTGTGTTGCACAGATTTCCATAAACAAAGCTTTAGTTAAATAATAATATTTATCGGTATCTCTCCTAACAACGTCATGTGCCGCAAAGTCTTCATCGGTTTCTATCAGGCCTACAATCTGATTATGAATTTCTTTAAATTCTTCATATGTCGCTTCCAAATGATCGTATGATGCTTTAAAAAGATTTACTTGAGTCTGATCGGTTTTCGCCTTCAGGCCCCAATTATAAGTTTCTACTATACGGGTTACAAATACTTTTCGGTTCTTACTAAGATTTTTAATGGTCATTTTGAAACTATTTATTTATTTATTTATTAGAATCAGCTAATGAAATAATTACTAATAAACAAAGATTTAATTTTGAAAAATTTTCAAAGTTATAGGAATATTACTTCAATTATTGAAAAACGGATACTTAGTATAAGTAATAATTTATGCTAAATTTTATTTAATTCCTATTGTATTAAATAACAGTTCCACCCTGAATCACTTTTCCTAGATTTATTAATAATGAACAACTAAAGATAATAAACTAAAGAATTATTGAATTATTTTATTCTCTGCGAAAGTAAATTAAATGATAACGAGTACACCGGCGAGGTCTGATAACACTTTCCAGCCGATCTGCCGTCGAACGATTTGAAAACCGGTAGGTAGGTATATTTTTATGTGAGTTCTAATAATGATTTACGAATAGCGAATTTTTCACATCGAATGAATTGATTAATTATTAATTTTAACTACTTTGCTGGTAGAAATATGGGTCGAAGGACCAGAAAATGTACCTAAATAGGCATAGATTGCAAACTAGAATCAACCAAAAATAAACCGAGCCATACAGAAACAATAGAAAAAAACTGAATGGCACCTACCTGGTGTCCGGGTCGTATGGAGCTGGACTGGATGAGTGTTTTCTGGTTTCACTAGTACTCTGGCGGGGTGATTTCGTAGACACAAATTTCGGAATAGGTAATCTAATGAGTAATGACACTTTGACTAACGATAGGCGAGAGATTTTTCGAATGTATGTAATGATTTTCGAATGCAATGATACCGTGCCGGTTGGGTCTCCGCCGAGAGGCCTTCCTCTTCTTCTTTTTCATGAGGAGCGGGGATATCTCCTCTTATCTTCTCGGCGCCATTCGGAGATCGAACCTGCATGGCTTTTGATTTACCGCGAATTTACGAATTTAATCTTCAAAGAAATAAACAATACTAATTGCCTGTACAGCAGGAAATAAGAAATAATTAAGCCAGTATGAACACTTTTAGATCCTCACCACAGAAACCAAGGTAAATCTTCGCTGAAGAACTTAGTAGATTGGTTTGTTATCAGTTTTGGTCAAGACAGCTCTGGTGATTCGAACCTCCGATAGTTCCTCTTGTCACCTACAAAAATCAGAGCGGTGGTTCTACGTCAACCAAAGCTTTCCGTTTCCTCTGAATACTGTATATTTGAAATACTCGATCTCTTAAAAAATTTCAGAGGAAACTCCTCGGCACGCCTAGTCGGCTCAGAATTTTGTAATATTAACAATAGAGCAGCGTGTTCGTGTTAACGACCAGTAAATTTTTATTTCGAGGTCTTTGTGCGCATGTCGCTTATTGACAGCAAGTTTTCTAGAGAGATCATTCGCATGACATATCATACTCCGAATTATAACATTACAAAAGGTTCACAAAATTAACCCTCGGGAGGTACTAGATCAGCTCTCAGGTTTACAGTACAAGTACATATTTATTAGATTTTGCACGTTCCCATGCAAACAAAAAAAGGACCAAAAACAGCAAGGGACTATAATAGGAGAGCAAGTTCTCTATTAACGTAAGTTTGTTATACAATAATTGAAGACTATGACTCGATATTGTTTCCGTTCTTTGTACTCTCTACATACCATGAACAACTATATTTTTAAATTATTTTATAATTCGATGTACGTAGATGACGTAATTAATGTTTTACAGTTATACAGGGTGTACCAGCTCGATTTAGACAACGGTAAGGGCCGTGTAGGTCTCGTCAAGACGAAACGTTTTTTATTTGAAGTTTTTTGATTTGGACCTTCGTTGCGGAAATATGGCCGACTTCCTGTTTTTAGTTTTTTGGCTCCAGTTTCGGCATTTTTAGGTTCTCGCCCAAACTGAAACTAGTTTTGGAAACTCCTTAGCTTCAGTTACAACTTTCATATTGAAGTCAAGGTTCTATCTCTGTTGGATTCAAAATGGCGACATGCCCAAGACTTTAAATTTTAAGTCTTTGCATCAATTCAAATTGAATCAAATTGAAAAATTGAGATTTTGTATCCAACAGAGATCGAACCTTGACTTCAATATGAAAGTTGTAACTGAAGCTAAGGAGTTTCCAAAACTAGTTTCAGTTTGGGCGAGAACCTAAAAATGCCGAAACTGGAGCCAAAAAACTAAAAACCGGAAGTCGGTCATATTTCCGCAACGAAGGTCCAAATCCAAAAACTAAAAATAAAAAAACGTTTCGTCTTGACGAGACCTACACGGCCCTTACCGTTGTCTAAATCGAGCTGGTACACCCTGTATACCTTGGAATCGAACGAGAGAAGAAAGAGGGCTCCTTAAATGAAGGATTGAGTATATTTAAATGAGGAAAACTTTCCTTTATAACAACAACTTCTGTAGCTTTTGTAATAAGTTTTCTCTTGTCTCTTTGTTATTCTCATCCACCTTGAAATTCTTAACTGCGTAATTAAAATTACCAAGTTCTTAATGGAAAGATTTGATAATTACTAACAAAATTTTCCTTTTTTAGAAAGCATATGTGTTTCTTTCAATGTCTGTGAACAAAACATACAATGCAAATAAGAATAGAAGCTTCTGTTAATCGATATTAACATTATAAAGACAGGGGCGACTTCACGGATGCATTGGAGCGCGTTCCCGTCCAGCCGCGGGATGACGAGCTTTGTCGAGCTGTCAGGACGCGGCGCCCCCGCGGGATCAGCGCCTGTTTTGCATCTGAATGCCGCCTAGGCCAAACAATGCGCTCTGAATGTGCCGAATGTGCCGAGGAGCCGAGGGATGCAAATTACGCGGAGTTTTTCCCGATTTCTGCCTTAATCGTAAGGGTCGCGGCAATTCGTGAGCTTGATTTTAGAGGGTCATTGTAATAATGTTTTGATGATATCTGGAATACCAGCCTTGGCGTTCTTTTTTATTGGATTTACTGTTTGATTAATTTCACCATAGCAACCCCTTTGTATACAAGTTTTTTTTACGATAAGACTAAAGTACACATTACAAGACAGAATTCGTAACGCTTTATCGGAATGAAATTAAATAAAGAAAATTTAATAAGCATAAAATAAGAGTTATGCATTTGTAATATATTGTACTTAACTCGTAGGGTTCCGGTGAACAGCTTGAGAAAACATGACCGAAGAAACTTAGAATGATTTCGGTCACAATTCAATTTGTCGCAAGTCATGATGTAGTGTATAAAGATACATAATTATAAATACTCATTAATATTCTAAAACTTTTTGGGATATCCCAAAAACTTTTGCAGTAGAAAATAGTGTATAGTCGACCAAGAGATATAACGAAATGATCTAATTGTTAAACTGTCATATTTTATGACATCAACAATATTTCAATATATGTCTGGTCCAACTATACCTGTATTACCGACATTGACGTTTATTAGGGTATTCTCGATAGGACAAAAACTTGGGAATGTCAAAAACCCAATGGGGCTTAATTTTAAAACAATGCGCCCATTCTTTTGAAGAGTTAGTTAATTATAGTTTTTCTATTACTTAGTTCTGTATGTAAAAAGCGACGTATTGATAAAGAAATGGGTCATTTGCTTGTTCCATCTAGGACGCCATTAAGAATTTCGTGGCCTTATCTAAAGGTGCCTTTAAAGCTTTAATACATCTTTGAATTTTTTTACAAAGATCTACCCAACAAAGCGCTTCAGTTGCAGCGACCATTAAAATGCTTTGTTTATACGGTCGCATAAGATTCCGCAAACAGTTAATTGAAATCCATCTCTTTGATACGACGTCCCACTTCCACCGAGCACCTTCTCGAGCGGGAGCCGTCCTGGAAAATACCGCCAGAGAGGAATATTCACGAAGTCTCGCTTTGACTATTGTGAATATCATCTCTGGTGTTATTGCATCGTCGGTAAGCAAATCTCTGAGCGGCTCGAGAATCCCTTTGAACCGGCCCTAAAGTCCAAAGTACAGCCACTTACGCCTCAGATCTCGATTCTTTTCATTTCACTCACATTGGCACTTGTACTGCTTGCGAGACCTTCTGTCGGCATGGCTACGCATTGCCGCCGCCGTCGCCGCCGCCGCGCCTTAGATGTTCTCGTTATATTACATGAAACCTCGTTATTGAAAAAACGACGCCGACCGGCGCAATGTCGTCGACCCTTGTTCGCCAGCTTTAATAAATATTTGCTGCTTCTTTTAAGACTCATACTTCACGGGTTCCGTGTTCGGGGGTGAAATAAAATAAAAACATATTGCTTTGTTCCATTTAACTTGATATAAATTGATTGAAAAGAAAATGCCCTCAATATGAATTCCTTTGCGGACATTCGCGTGGGCGTGGGAACAATACTATGCAGTGCAAGACAGGAACGCGGAAATTCGATGTTTCTGCTGAAATTGAAATTCGTACGAAATTGAATGGTAGAAGAAAATGAAAAACAATTATTTGTTATTTCATTTATAATCATGTCTGAGAGATTAGAATTCTCGAAACGTGTGTTCATTTTCTCATAAAGTGATTTTGATACACATCAATGCTTCAATAAGATTAGGGTTGTCTTTCTCTTGATTCGTTTCATAACGACGCCGACTTGGTGATTATATTGAAGTAATCAAACTATTGCTAGGGTCCGAATAAATTCTGCACAAGAACTGCTACACACCAGCTAAACAAACGTGTGAAATCCCTGGTATAATTCATACTGAAAGCAGATCCTTAAAGATTTGGAAAAGACAGCAGGGTTACTGAGTAAAGAAAAGCTACATTAATTGAACAGCTTCAAATTCAATTCACAACAATGATGAAAAAGAGATAACGATGAAATTAGCATAATTAAAGGTCATGTTTACGGTTACTGACTATACAGGGTGCACCATGTATCCTTCTCTATATATATTGCTATCTCCTGAACGCGAAGAGATACAGGGTCGGTTAAATTAGAGAAAAGTTGCGCTATTTTGTGGCCATCTCGAATCCGTCAAAACATGCGAGATATCTGTGACCGTTCCTGAAATATCCTGAAAAAACGGAAAAATCGAGATTTCTTATTTTCGTCATATCTTTTTTATTATTGGAAATTAATAAATAATTTTTCGTAGGCTTACATAAGCCGGTAAGATCTATCCATCTGTCATCACAAAAATTTTCAAGTCCGACTAGAACCAAAAGTTTTCACAGTCAACTTTCGTTTTTCTTATGGCCGCCATATTATTTTTTTATGTCGTTCGATATGAAAAAAATAATGAAAACCAAAAATTAATAAACTTCAAAAAAATTTTTTAATTTTTATTCTTTTTTCAAAGAAAAACAAAAAAAATCGTCGAAAAACGTCAACATTTGTATTATTATATACTTTTTTATAATTATATACCATATTTGTAACATTATGGTTTTTTAATTTATCTATGAAATTTGGTCTTAAAAGTTGTCTTTTTTGTGAAGAAAAAAGAAGAATAAATTTTTTTTTAATTTATTTTTTGAAGTTTAACAATTTTTAGTTTTTATGACTTTTTTTATACCGAACAACATAAAAAAAACAATATGGTGGCCATAAGAAAAACGAAAGTTGTCTATGAAAATCCTGGGATCTAGTAGGCTTTGAAAATTTTTGAAATGTCATATGGGTAGCTCTTGCCGACTTATGTAAGCCCACAAAAAATTATTTATTAATCTCCAATAATAAAAAAAATATGGCAAAATTAAGAAATCTCGATTTTTCAGTTTTTTCAGGATATTTCAGGAACGGTCACAGATATTTTGTATGTCTTGACTGATTCGAGATGGCCACAAAATTGCGCTTCTTTGGACTTGTTTAACCGACCCTGTATCTGTAAGCGTTAATAGGTAGCAATATAGAGAAGGATACATGGTGCACCCTGTATAGTGTATAGCTGATAATGATTCATATTGGTACAATTGTCGACAAAATGTTATCGCCAAATGAAAAGTTGCATTTTTGTCGATCTTCTACACCTGGTGATAATTTATGATTTGATTTGACTGATGGTACCTATGTTTCATTTGTTCAAGTTGACAAGAAAAAATGCTTATCGTTTTTATATCTTCGTACACGGGTTTTCTGGGTGAGCTGATGTTTATCACTACAAATCTTTGCGTTGTCTACAAAATTGTAAGGCTTAGCTTGCGTCTCTTAAATGTAGGTGATTATGTAGATAACTATCTGGTTTTTTTTTCAAAAAAATGCGATAAATCTTGGGGTCTTCTACGAGTATAAGTAGAAAGTTTACTACTTAATGAGTCTTTTCTTGGTGTGATGATGAACACATTTCCATGGGCAATATCTCGCTGAAAATCACGCATGATTATGATGATGAGACATTTTAAATAGTAAAAATTTAAAAGAATTGCCAAAAATTCTCAAAGAATTGATTAACCATTAAATGACAAGGGTCTTTTTTTGTAAGTAGTATTTTTTTGAAGACTGGTTTTGATGTAGACGATCCATCTTTCAAGGAAGCAAGATGGATCAATGACGTTAAAATACTTGAGGTTTCTGAAACTTATATTATTGGGTACATATTTTGCTTCGAAGCTTTTTAGTGAATGTTGAGGTTTTGTCACACCTCTATACTTAAAATGTTTCTGTTAACGTCGACACTTAGAGCATCCTTTCGCTTAGATTATGTGTTCATTAGTTCTTTGTAATGAAAAGAAAGACTAAAGCTTCGGCTAAAATGGTCGCTAGTTTAAAGGACACTACAAGTCAGTTTTTAGGTTGAGTTCCCGTTGGCGGAGTTTTGAATGACATTTTTGGAAAAGAAAGGTCAATTCTGTGTGGTCTGGATTTGTGTCCGCTGGTCACATGTTTACTCCTTCCCACGCAGTCGCTATACTTTCAAGATAAGGGGATCGTTATTGCTGAAGTGTGTAATATGAATCGTTCGTTATGTAGAGAGATTTGCAGGCTTTATTAACGATTTTTGATACAGGGTGGAAACTTGTAAGTGGGTCATAGGAATTTAACATGCAAATTCATTTTTGTGCAAACAATATCTCCAGGCTTATCGTTAGAATAAAATGTTATGGAAATAACTTCGAGCAATGGCTTTTAAATAAAATTTAAAGAAATTTAAAAAATAAAATAAAACTCTTAAATTTTTTTTCAAAAAATATACCTAATAGGTCCTACTTACACTGCGTGTTTCATGAACAAACGCAAGCTGGTCACAGAATTTATTGGAACCTAAGGTTTCGCGGAAAGTATATGATTTTTTTGGAGGGGAGGATGGGGGTTTCTCTTTCCCACTATAGGTATTGGTGGTTCATTCAGTACTCCAAGGATGGTCGCATTTGAGCCTTGTATAAGAGGAAAAGCTGTTGAGGTGTATAAAATTTCTTCATACGGAAGAGCGTGTTCCAAGTTTTTGAGAAGCACTCTTCGACAGTCCTGTAACATGATCATGTCAAGACATGTTCACTCTGAGGCGCGCGCTAAACAAACGAAGAGATTCTGGCTCCAAAACGTTGACTTTTTTGGAGGTAATTCCCTGGGTTAAATTATACTTGATTTCTAACGCCCAAAGCTAGAATCCCTTGAAGGTCTTTGCTAAGAATTCAGACTTCTTGCTCTCGTGCTTGTGCAAGATGGATGTGCGTCTATGACAGATCGCGCATCTAGTCTATAAGAGGATATAAGTCTACTACTACTGTCACCGGCAAAACTTTTTATTGATTTTTTTCTTTCTAACTAGTACCTTAATCGTTGATATTATAAGAAAGAAAGTTGATTATAAATAGGATCCCTGAGGTACGCCGGCAATAATAGAAAAGATCTCAGCATTGACTGCCACCTGCAAGGAGCGATCTTCGAGATAACTTGCAGCCAAAAACAGAACTTCACAGCCTTACCATAAGCTTGTAGTTTTGCCAACAATCCCTCACGCAAAATACGATCTAGGACCTAGCAATATTAAGAGGAACCCCCGGATACTCCTCAAGGTACTCGACGGCGCTGTTTCGCAGTTCGAGATCGTAGGTAAGGAGGTCGATGATCGCTAAGTAAGGTCGATAGCTATTTGGTATAGCATTTTTACCTTTCTTGGGAATAGACTTGACTCATACGCATTTCCAACAGAACAAATTCCTTCTTCATAAGACATGTTGATAATTCGACAAAAAAATACATGACAGCTCAGTCGCGCAGTTTTTAAGTAACTACGATAATTGGCACGTCATCAGGACCAAAAGCTTTATTTAGGTCCAGGACCATCATAATGCGCTTCGTGACATGCTTTCTAAAAACATGTCTGACATTTTTGATCCTACGGAAGATTTTATTGGCGGGGTTTTTCCCTGAAAATGAGGGAGGAGGACTATGAAGAAAATAATCCCGCCAGCAGGTACGCCTTCTCAGTACCCGTCGATGGAATAGTCCTGTGGTGGAATGGTCGATCTGGCAAAATTCTGGCTGAATAGCGTTAAGGCGGGAGAGAACTTGGTTCCTATAATTCTTTGGTTATCAGCTTCTATGCGCCAGTTTCGAGCAAGGATAAAATTGTGATAATTTGGGCTCTTTCGGTGCTCTCTAACCATTGGTAAAAATCAAGCTTTTTGGATGCGACAGCTTCGTTTCATATTTTGTTGGACCGGAGTTCACCGCTGCGCTGTGGAATTTCGAATCTACAGGGTTATTCACGGTATACGCCACGGAAGTTTATGGCCGTGTCTCTGGATTTTAGGATCTTTTTATTTTTGGAGTGGATAGAGACCCGGCAAAGGTACGTTTTCAAATTATATTCATAATGTACAGGTGTCCCAAAAGCATAAAACATATCAAAGTTATGTTTTTTTAAATGGAATGCTCCTATGTTATTGCATTTTTAGATTGTCTGAGAAGAGAAAATAAAATTGGCTTTCACAGTTGGTGTTTAAATTCAGAAGTTTTGGAGTTATAAACAAGTGAAAATCGTCTTTTTTCAAGTTCAAGGCCCTGTACAACGAAAGCGGTTCAAGATAGAGAAAAACGGCTTACATGTCCCTATTTTAACTTTTTATGTACTATTATATGGTATAGAAACATTTGCACTTTCTTTGATTTTTTTATTTGGCGACGCGTGGAGAAATCTCAGAATTTTTCAAATTTTTTATCACCCTGTATAAACATTTCATGTACCGGGTGTCCCAACACTAGTGTCCACCCCCTAAATAGAGCTTAATTTTAAAGATAAAAAATTGAAACTTTGAGGATTTGTGTACTTGATATAGGACCACGGAATGGCATAATCAGTTTAATTTAAAAAAAAATTAGTTCGGGCGCCAGCGATAAAAAACTGTAATATGGTGGTAAATAATTGTCGAAAAAAAATCGATTTTTTTTTCAATACATACGTAAAAATCGATTAATAAAATCAATATCACTTGAAAGAAATGTGAAAAAACTAATCATAAGGCTTTAATTAAATAAAATATAATTATATAGCAATGACAGGTAGACAATATAATCTGAACAATATAATCAATATAATCTGAAAACGGTAGGTGCAATAAGTTTTATGACAAAGTAAATAAGGCCCAAATAAATAGAAGGACGACTCTTGCTGGGCTAGCCGGCACACTGAACCTGCACTGGACAGTGTCGTAGTATGGACTCATGAAAAAGGTGATTATTAAAAAGATATTAAAAATGTTTTTTAATGAAACTAATTATGCCATTCCGTAGTCCTATATCAAGTGCACAAATCCTCAAAGTTTCAATTTTTTATCTTTAAAATTAAGCTCGATTTAGGGGGTGGACACTAGTGTTGGGACACCATAGTACATCATAGGACAGTACATAAAAAGTTAAAATAGGGACACGTAAGCCGTTTTTCTCTATCTTGAACCGTTTTCATTGTACAGGGCCTTGAACTTGAAAAATGACGATTTTCACTTGTTTATAACTCAAAAACTTCTCAATTTAAACAGAAACTGTAGAAGCCAATCTTATTTTCTCTTCTCAGACAATTAAAAAATGCAATAACATAGGAGCATTCCATTTAAAAAAACATAACTTTGATATGTTTCATGCTTTTGGGACACCCTGTACATTATGAATATAATTTTAAAACGTACCTCTGACGGGTCTCTATCCACTCAAAAAATAAAAAGATCCTTAAATCTAGAGACACGGCCATAAACTTCCGTGGCGTATACCGTGAATAACCCTGTATACAGGGTGTCTTGCTAAGGTTGGCCACCGGCCATATCTCGGAAACTAATGGACCTATAACCCCAAAATAAAAAAATTCCAGACATAAGTGATCATGAGAAATTCAATGAAAATATTTTCAAGATGGCCGCACTTCCGGAAATACCGGAAGTTGGCACCTACCTCGTTATTTTAACGGAAACACCCTGTAAAATATTATATTTTTTAAATGTGTGAAGAAATCGAATACAGGTGGTTTTCACCATTGGAATTTAGATTGAGCGGTTTATGAGTTATAAACAAGTGAAAATTGAAAATTTCCAACTTCAAAGCAGTGTAGAACTAGAACGGCTCAAGATATCTAAAAACGGTTTACATGTCCCTATCCTAACTTTTCATGTTTTATCCCACTATCGGCGGGTATTATAAAGGCTCATTAAGTTAACGGGCAAATTTCTGTGGACGTTTCTGAAGAAGGTATCGAGTCTAAGGGGAAATTTTTCAAATTTATCTATTCTTGACATGAAAGTAATTACAAAAATGGTATTAAAAATCATTGGACGTCGATATTAGCTTCAAAAACAAGCACAGCAATCTGCCAGTCAGCCTAATGAGCCTTTATAATATTGGCTGTTAGTGGAGTAAATTTTAATACAGGGTGATGAAAATTATCCGATTTTTCATCACCCTGTATTAAAATTTAAACCACATAGTAGGATACTATGTGAAAAATTAAGATAGGGACATGTAAACCGTTTTTAGATATCTTGAGCCGTTCTAGTTCTACATTGCTTAGAAGTTGAAAATTTTCGATTTTCACTTGTTTATAACTCATAAATCGCTCAATCTAAATTCCAATGGTGAAAACCACCTGTATTCGATTTCTTCACACATTTAAAAAATATAATATTTTACAGGGTGTTTCCGTTAAAATAACGAAGTAGGTGTCAACTTCCGGTATTTCCGGAAGTACGGCCGGAAGTGCGGCCATCTTGAAAATATTTTCATTGAATTTCTCGTGATCACTTATGTGTGGAAATTTTTTATTTTGAGGTTATAGGCCCATTAGTTTCCGAGATATAGCCGGTGGCCAGCCTTAAGCAGACACCCTGTATGTATAATGCCTGATTATACGCAGTTTACTTGCTCCTTTGACACTAATTTGTGATCTGAGGATTGCGACGGACATTTTTTACGTACATGGGAAGGGCTATTCCCATGAGGTAGTTGTGATGGATCTGCAACATAGTTTAAAGTCGGCTTGGGTGGATATATTATTGGATAACAGGTTTGTGGATATTTTCCAAAACTCAAAAATTGAACAGATTTCGAATTGTTTCATTTCTTTCGCCCCTCACTTTATGGACTAGTTCGTAAAGAGAAGGAATGCAGGGTGGAAGCGTGTAGTTAGGACATGAGGAAGATGAGTGGCATCTTCTGTTCAGGTAATCTCGTTCTCTTTTCTTATTACTTATCTCAATTTTTTCTAAATAGGTTTGAATATTTGATAACACAGAATATTGTGGCTGGTGTCATCATATCATCAATATTTCTGTCGAATAGTACACTGATAGATCTCAGGTGCTGTATTTATACATACATCTACATTAAACAGAATGAGAAGTTGAAAATAATACTGGAAAGAGATCGTCTAATGTAACTAATAAAACCCATATCATTTTGCGTGAGCTTGGTAGTAGATCAGTAAAGGAGATCTGGACTACTTGACAATGTAACTTCTCAGTTCATATATTTTCTTTCTTACTTATAAACATACTCTCTCTCTCCCACTTATTGTTAATATGAGCTTCTGGTAGATTCATCTACCAGAATGTACTGAAACAATCATATCAAGGGTAGAAGCTGCGGAAATGAGATTCCTTCCTGCTTTCGTTGACGTTTCTAGACTCGACTCGAGAAATAAGGCGTCCAGGAGCCAGGATTTTATTTAACGTTTCACCAACAATTTGTTTCATTTGCTTCGCGCCATAACTTACATAAAATGGACGTAGTATGTCATAATTTGCTTCATATTTCATTTATAATCGTCTCAGTTAAGCCCCTACTTGGACTTTAATGGTTCCTAAGACCTGGAGAATTTCTTAATTGAACACTTTTATACAACATTAATCACTTAGATGAAACTGATATTTTAAATCCAATTCTAGAGCGTGTTATTAGAGGAACGAAGCGATATTTTGATAAGAGCTGCGTTTTTATTTTTTTGAAAAAAAAATGACACGGTTCATTTATTATGTCAAAGTTTATTATTAAAATTAGTTCATGAATAAGTGTCCTAATTGAAAATAACGAGGCAGTTACTAATCGTCAAATTGCTGTTTAAAATTCTTCAGAACGCCAATAAACAAACGGAAACAAGGTGAGTTGTTGTACGCTCCTCCTGCTGGTGCTCATAGAGTATACCTACTCAGCAAGCATGTGTACAAAGTGTTTGTTTATGCAGTACAGCGAATGTCTGTTCCATAAACACATAAATCTGTCTACACACCATTTAAGCCTGCAGCATGTCTTTCTTTCAAAAACAAATCAAACGACATACTGAAAATTGAAATTCAAATGGGTATCTTGTAGCCTACCGGTCTGGGTCTATCTATCCATCGAGATAGGCAGGTAATACTCCTACTAGACAGCATCATACAGTCAGTTAGTCCGGAAATACTAAATAAATTATTGACCGTGTGTGTGTATTTGTTTTTCTAGTCCGGAGAATGAAATAAATTTCACGTGACGTTGCCTTAAAGTGCAGTGAATCTCTCATTTCAGGCAGGAACAAATGTTTTCTTTGATACTGCTCTTTTACGAGATGCTTTACTGCCTTTGAACGATCTTGGCTGATTTATGGGGTGATAATAATTAATAATTACATGCAGGGGGATTCAGGATGAGGTTCTGTGATTAAAATTATTACTCACGTTTCAAAAAAAATTATTTTGTGGAAGTAAATTTTTTAAGCACTTGTAATAAAAATATGAAACTGCTTAGCTACCGTGTTTCCTAATTAGTATGCTTCTAAAAAAAGAACTCGATTTTCTGAATTTACAATTAAATTCTATTGATTTAATCATCAAACAAACTACATACTGTAAGTCCGGTTGCACAAACCAAATCAATTCATGCGACAATAAGAGACTATCTGCTCTTTGAAGAGACTTAAAGACTTTCAGTGACATTGGAAATTTCGCTTCCAAAGAATTGAGCGAAGTAAGTCTCATTCAAAAACGTTTTTTGACAATTATCTTCGGCTTTCTCCTGCTTCCAGACCATGGGTACATTTCACAAAAAAAACTTTGCAACTTTGCATTTTTCACTTTAAAATTTTTTGCAAAGAGAACATTTTTGCGTTTCATAATCAGTTAAGTTCATTTAGCATTCATTGCTGAGCAATGTAAAACTGTGAAGACATTACAGATTTTTAGTAACAGTTTTTTAAGACGATGCAATTTACATCGCATTGTAAGGGGTGTTAGAAAACAAATCCGTTTTGGAGTAGGCCCTGACACAAAGTGGTTTGTCTTAACTTAATACACTCTTTACAATTGACAGCTCTCGATTTTGTTAGGTTTGGACGGTTGTCAAAACGTTCAGGAACGTTATTAAAATATGCACTCACTTTGTCGACATTTTTATAAAACACATAAATAAAATCAACAATTAATTCATTTCTGGACACATTTTAATACACGGTTTCTCAATCCACTAAAGGCACGCTGTAACTGTTCGCCTGGTTACTTACTTGATTTGGTTAATTACTTGATTTGCCTTCATTAACAGTCTCACAGAAAATATCGAGTCCTCAAGGTAAATGCATAGAAAAAATCACATTTGAGCTTGCAAAACTGGCTGGCTAAGCTATCGATATATTATGACAGATAAGTCGATCTTCACAGATCTCTTTCACCATCTCTTTCGGACGTTTTCAAACCAACAACTCTTTTTTCAACTCTGGGAACTGGATGCATGATATTCTAAACCATGCTAAACCTGGAAAAACGTCTTGGTGAAAGCTGTAAGTTGTGGGAAAACTATTGACAAAAATTTTACGTGCAAGCAATGTCTCGGAGTTACTTTCACTGCTATCACTGGACAAGGGAAAAAAAGGCACCTTTTCGAAGAAGCTTGTAATCAAGTTCCAACAGAAATATTCCATCAACCTACACTGAGTTCGATGAGGAACTAGAAATAATTATTATGGGTTCCACCATAATCATGATAATTATTCCAGACAGAACAACATCCACATTCCATGAAGTTTACGCCCATTGCGAAAATAACTTTCAACTATAGCAGTTTTTCTAATAATTAATTTAATATAATAAAAAATAATTTTAATGATAATAATTAATTTGAACAATATAAATAAATAACCAAACTTCAGTAATTATTTGATTCCTCTAATGAAAAGTAATCTTCATTATTTATGTGGCAATTTATTTTTATTAATTTTCCTTCGAAAAATTAACGACCTTCAGTAAATCAATAATGCTAAAATGTCACTAACGTCATATTACATCAATTTCATTGCGCTTGGACTATTATAGTAGGGAGAACCTAAGTAGGTAGCAGGGACAGTTCCTGTGTCCCCGTTACTTGGGATATCTATGTGCGAGAAGCACTGTTTACGAGTATTTGACTCATATCTACTGAAGGATTCAGAGTTGTGTGCAAATCTTGTAATTATTATTATTTAGCATCATTTTCAATCTACTAGTTAAGGAGAAAATTGAGTCAGAATCCATGTTTTTTTGGACTTATCTGAAATGTCTCGCAATTTAAACTAAGAATAATTTTTTTTGAATTTTTTTCTATTTCTGAACCTACGGTTTCTTAGGAGAGCGGTGCCATGCTATAGTGACCGATAATATGACGATGACCATGCACTTTTGACTGAATGGTCTTCTCTTCTGGACCCCTTAGGTAGCAGATCGACCTCTATATTCCCCCCTTCGGGCAAGATGAACGATGACAAGGTATTGGGAGGTTCCCTATTTGTATTTTGCAACTTCGATATCGGACAGCACCGTCCTTGGGTGTAGTCATTATAGCACCCTGTAAAAGTAACTAATAAGAAAATCAGAGCTCAAATAATATGATTGTGCTTGAATATCATCCGCTATTTTTTATCAGGAACTTGTAGTGTTTACGTTTTATCAGTTTAGATTTCAGCTTAGAGCAGATTTTGAAAGTGTGATTTTTTTCTTCCCCCATTTCTCACTCTTCTACACCGCTCTTCTAACCTCTTCTTACATCGTTGATATGATGCTTAGGTAAGTTCAAAGATATGAACATAATTGCTCCGGGGCGGCAGGACCTCCTAGCAGATTGATTGTCTCCTGAAATCTGGCTGCATGGGAAGATTCTGCACAAATTGACTAAACTAGAAACCAGACTTGGTCAGTTGAGAAGGAAATAAAAAATCAAAACTGTATAAGTGCAGAAGTTTATTATGATAGAAGACGTATGCAGCAAAAAGAAAAGTTACTCTCACTGATAAAGGCTGCTACCAAATACTCACCAGAATGAGAAACTATGACGCGTTTCGTTACATATAACCGCGGCTTCTTTGACGGCTACCAGAAAGAAATATATTCATAACTACGCATTTCGAAGGTCGAAAGGTGGCAGATTACATGGGAGGGTGCAAAAAAATACACTAGAATGTTTTGTAACTCTGATTTTTTGAGGCAAAATTTTGCAACTTAACCGGGAGTCGAAATCTGTCGGCATGAAAATGAAGAAAACTTATGAACATGTAAGGGCTAAGAGAAAGAACTCTCTTTAACACTGCAATACACCAAATAATTCTCAGACAATCGTAGACTTGATACCTACTTTTACAGGAATCGAACCTTCGTTTTCAAAACCTGCTAAAATTAACAAAAAACATGACAATAAGAGAAACTCCTTCCTTACAAGAACGCTCATAAGAGCAATTTTACGTATTTTATGATCCAGTTTTTTGTAGCAGGACTTCACCCGTTTATTGAAGATCTATTTTAAGGAATAAAAATTCCCATAAATATGCAGGGTGGTCCAACTTAAAACGTCAGGACTTTACCAAACGATAGATAACGTTAAAATAATGCCAGTTTCTCTAATACACGCTTATAGCCGGGAAAGCTTCCTTTTCAACATACGGGCGTTGAAGTTTTGGGAAAAAAATAATGTTTTGTGAATATTTTCAAAACGGCTGCTTTAAAAAAATTTTAATTTGGCACGCAGCATGAACTAAGTATCAGTCATGATTTACGGCTTGTGGTGATAAATTGCGAAAACCAGCGGCGGAGATATAGGTGTGCCATCGCCCCTTAAAAAAAAAAATTGACGCCACTGACTCTGGGGCAAATTTAATAATACCTACTATTCAAAGCCCCATGCTTTTTAGAACAAAAAAGTAGGTACTCTCTAATTTTTTTCACAAGGCGAAAAAGTTTTCGAGATAATTCAGGTTTTCTTAGGTATTCCGTAGCCATTTTAAGAATAACAGACAAATTCTAATCAAATAACTTTTACTTAAATAATTGAATAGCAGAAATAAACAACACCTAACTAATGTAACAATTGACAGTAAGCATATTCAGTTACGTCAATTTTTTTTTTGAAAAGGGGCGATGGCACACCCATATCTCCGCCGCTGGTTCTCGCAATTTATCACCATAAGCCGTAAATCATGAAAGATACTTAGCTCATGCTGCGTGCCAAATTTAAATTTTTTTTAAAGTAGCCGTTTTGACAATATTCACAAAACATTATTTTTTTGTTTTAAACAGGCACTTTTGTTTTTCAAATAATTATAATATGTTTTAAGTAATTTCGTAAGTTTCAAGAAAACACAAAGAATATGAGAAATTTATTACAATCCAGGTTTTCTTCCTGAATTTACCTCTCATGTAATGACAATTTCAGAAATTGCTAATGAACGTCAAAGTTCTGGGGTAGATATCCGTAACTGCGAGTAGCTTGATTGATGATTCAAACCAAGGATTTTCAGTTGGTCGCATTATAAACGACGCCCTGCCATTAAACATCACCGAAAACCAATAACGAGACTCGGTTGGCTCGGATGGATCGTAAATGTGACTGTCATTTATTTATATTAATGTATCCGATTCCATGGGTGACATGAAAAGCAATGTGACAGCACATGCGGGACCGCACACCTCTCAGAGCAAGAACCGAATAGAGGGAACAGAGCACTATTTATATGGCCTGGCTGAGGAAGAACGGATTTGCAAATCGATATCTCCACAACAACAGATGATAGGGAAGTTAAAAATTCGAATTTATTTATTACTTTGAAGTTAATATTTTTCAAAACTGGAAAATAACAGGAGGGTGATAATGGAAAGATTATTCTTTCTTAAGCTTCAGTCTTTTTGTTTCTCCCAATTCAGGGAAAAAAAGTATTCAGAGGTATGCATGGAGAACATACTTGTGCTCTCCATATGCTATTCTCCTCCTAGTTCCCTTACAGACTGTCGTTTCGTAGCATTTGCTCCATAACCGTGACTGGTTATCGGCAGACAAACTGAATATATCGCTTAGGGATTTGCAGAACCTCCTAAAACTAACTGGTCTGTATCGAATTAGTTCTCTCTTTGAATTACAGTATTAAGTAAACTTCAAGACTGAATAAAATCCTTATGATTATCAGACAAGAAATAAGTTGCATTAGAGCCGACTTATGTCGTCACTTCTTATAATTGTCTTCACAATTCTCGGATAAATATATCACTAATGAGAGGTATAACATCATATAAAATGAAAAACCTAATTTTCACTGGATTAAAATGCATCATAATACTCCCTCTAATGCAATGTTGGCTTTTAGAGTAGCTCAGAATATGAGATCGAAAAACAATATTTTTAACATTGTTGCCTTCCAATAATAATTACTCTGTACCAGATTCCAATGACAGAATTAATTACTTCAATTAATTCGTTCGCACCATATTTAGTAAATTAATCTAATTTACAGCTCGTTAAGAACATATTCAATATATCAAACTTATTAGAGTCTCGTTAAAATGGATTAATTAGAACAGTGTGTGTGGCGTAATAATATATTATTGGCTTATACTTGACCAGCTTCTGTGTTTAGTATGACAAACAATTTTTGCAATAGAAGAAGATTTATTTAAGACATATAACTTACATGTCTCAGGAATTAATAAGCACAATAACAGCCAGTATTATAAAGGCTCATTAGGCTAACGGGCAGATTTCTGTGCTCGTTTTTGAAGCTAATATCGACGTCAAATTACTTTTATTAACATTTTTGTGATTACTTTCATATCAAGAATAGATAAAATTAAAAAAATTCCACTTAGACTCTATACCTTCTTCAGAAATGGCCACAGAAATCTGCCCGTTAACTTAATGAGCCTTTATAATACCCGCTGTAAGTCTGTTGATCATTTCTTTCCGACAAAAATGTTTTATTGTATTTTCAAATGAAATTGCAAATTTCATGGTGTACAGACGTTTTTAGCTGTTCTGTACAGTTGTGGAAACAGTGAGTAAAGATACGTACTCTCATCAGAGTGCTTAAAAATTCAAGGTAGTTACTGGGACAATACACTTATCAATTTTATTGAGATTAGCCATGAGTGGCTTTATGTAGTGAAATGCTGACAAGATATTCTACAAGAAAAAGTTCTCTGAGTAATGATATACAGTGCCAAAGTATTCTTTTTTGTTTTCTTTGTTTTCCTTACAGTTTTCTACAGTATCGAATACAGACAAATTTCTCGGCTATACAGGGTGTCAGAAATTAGTAGGTCAAGCCCTTAGCCACAGATTAATGGCAAAAATAATGCGACCTTCCTCATGTAATTTTTCACATGGGCGTCCCTCTTTCAAGATACAGGGCGTCAAAGTAAAATTTTATAAGAAGTTTATATTAATTGATATTTTACAGAAATTTCTTTCTCATAACGACATTGTTTTATTGAGGTATTGTTTTTTTGATCAAGTATATTTATTTCTACTACTTTTTTGACTCTCGTAAAATTTTGATACAGGGCTTGGCCCTAAACAGGTGAATGGCCAACAAAAGCGATCCTTTTTTCACAAGAGTGAGCTTTATAATTTCTACTGCGCTGTGAAAAGTCAGACTTAAGTTATAGTTTATCGCAGTGACGTCATGCATTGTATCCAGTGGTAAAATATCACTCATACTAATCCCATCAATCTGAATTTCTGATACCCACTGAAAAACCCCAAAGAATTTTATTCAACATACTTTCACGCACCACTTAGTCGACCACGAATACTTGTCAGTGCCCTATCGCTATTGACAAAACGCTAATTCTATCGGTTGTACCAATTTTTAAAATTCTGTAGTCAGACAACATAGAATGGTAACAAAGAAATTATATTATTTGAAACATGGACAGAATAGATAATTCGAGTTATCTTTGATATCTGTCCCAGTCAAACTTGGACAAAAACAGGACCACGCACTTTTGAAAAAACAGAATGATTAGCGAGAATTAGGATACTTGCTTGACTAAAGTCTGAAGTAGAGACAAATGAACTGAAAAAAAACTGGAAAATCTAAATGCATGTATAAAATCATTTCAAGAAAAAAATTTTTATGTTTATGCAAGAAATCAGATGTAGTTAAGGCAACTATTAGGTACGTGAATAGGATTGGACTATAAGAGAAAACAGGACTTCGTATTCAAATATGAAGTTGTTGATTTTATAGAAATAATCACATCAGCGATTTCCTTTCACATTTTGGAAGATTTTAAAATTTTTCATAAATGTGTATAATTAGAATATTATACTTCCCCCACTCGATATGATTGGAAGTACCTATGACAACAAACTGTTGGCTTCGGCACAGTAAAATTTTTCATTTGCCCTGCAAGCAGTAAAAATAAATTCGGATTTTCTTTACGAGTAAGCATCACATATCCAGAAATGAGCTTTCTGGCGAAATATAGATCAGATTCAAAGTTAGCCATTCAAACTTGAAATAACAGTGGAAGGCCATACAGACACCGATTCCCGTTATTAAACTATGCTTTAGAAAATATGAAAATGTTTGCTGAAAAGTTTTCCAATAGCATAGAAGGAGTAATCAATTCCCTGGAACGGGCGCTGCTATTTTCTGTCGGGTATAATGTACGGAAATCCTCCAGACTTCCGGAGTTTTACAATCTATCGACCTGCTCATAAATATCTATCCTGGTTGGGCGTAAAACCCCCCGATGCGCTTTCATTCTTTATTCATGGAGAGCGTGTGGAGGAAAACATCTTTTTAGCCTTTTATAAGACACCGTAATTTTGGAAAAATGAAATGCGTGCTGTCGTTATTTGTCAAAGAGAAATTTATTACCTACAGTCTACAGTTTTATGAATTGAATAAATATTTTTCATTTTCTTTTGTTGACGTTGTGGAGAACACTATTATAATTTTCCGTTCACCTGAATTATTAGGTAGTTCCCTTTATATCAATTCCATCAGCATATTTCCACTTCAATTTCCGAAAAAGTCTATTAAACATCACTTTAAGCCCGATACAGACCAAGTTCGTGAGCAGCTCGCGAACTGTTAGCAAACACCTGACGAACTAGATGTGTACGAGAGTTCGCGAACAGCTCGTTTTCAGTTCGTGTGTTGAGCATAAGTTCGCTATATGAGCGGTACGCATTTTATATACAGTGTGTACCCGCAGAGCGCGTGAACGTACAGTTCTCGAACTGCTCGCGAACAACCGATTTTGGTTTGCACGAAGTTTTAATCGAATCCACTAAATTTACTACAATATTTTAAATTAACGAATGTAGCAGATCTCGTTCTCAGAGATTTTACACCTCAATGACGGAGGTGTTAATTTTAACACCCAAAGACTCGTTGAGATATTTTCTCCTGTGACTGCGAACTATAAAACTTATACAGGGTGTCCCAGCTTATTCGAAGCGGTCTCTGTAGGCCAAACGATGGACTTTTTCGGAAAACTTTTTGAAAATTCAAGTACAGAATCACAATGGCCATAATTTAAAATTATTTTGGAGTATACAGAGTGTCCCATATGACAGTGGCATATCAAAGTTATGGTTTTTTAAATGGAATACTCCTACGTTATTGCATTTTTAGATTGTCTGAGAAGAGAAAATAAGATTGGCTTTTACAGTTGGTGTTTAAATTCAGAAGTTTTTGAGTTATAAACAAGTGAAAATCGTCATTTTTAAATTTCAAAGCCCTGTACAACGAAAACGGCTCAAGATAAAGAAAAACGGCTTACATGTCCCTATTTTAACTTTTTATGTACTATCCTATGGTATAGAAACATTTGTACTTTCTTTGATTTTTTTATTTGGCGAAGCGTGGAGAAATCTCGGAATTATTCAAATTTTTTATCACCCTGTATAAACATTTCATCTACATCATAGGATAGTACATGAAAAGTTAAAATAGGGACATGTAAGTCGTTTTTCTCTATCTTGAACCGCTTTCGTTGTACAGGGCTTTGAACTTGAAAAATGACGATTTTCACTTGTTTATAACTCAAAAACTTCTGAATTTAAACACGAACTGTAAAAGTCAATTATATTTTCTTTTCTCAGATAATCTAAAAATGCAATTACATAGGAGCATTCCATTTAAAAAAACATAACTTTGATATGCCACTGTCATATGGAACACTCTGTATACTCCAAAATAATTTTAAATTATGGCCATTGTGATTCTGTACTTGAATTTTCAAAAAGTTTTTTGAAGAAGTCCATCGTTTGGCCTACAGAGACCGCTTTGAATAAGCTGGGACACCCTGTATAGGTAGATAAATAATATTATGTTTGTAAGGGCAAATCACTAATTTCAGATATGTCTTTTTTTATTGAAAATGAACATGTACTGCAGGGAAATCCCTATGACGCTCTGGGAGCGGTGCATGAGCGGAGATATCGATTCACGTTGGCCTTGAATCTCTGTAGGTTGTATACTTCGGGAAACACGCCCTTTGGAATGCTATTCCAAAGTGATGCGGTTCTATACATAAAAGAAGTCTGAAATAGGGTGGTACGAGGTGTAACGAGCTGAACCTGATATGGATGAGCGTCTGCGGCTCGGCGTGTATTTCTGCCCGGTCTTGATCTTGGTGAGATCAAGCGGGCCACGTCTTTTGAACACTTTCCATTAAAATATCTGTAAAACAGACTCAGGTCAGCTACTCTTCTTCGATGTTCGAGAGTGTCTAAATTTTTTGTCAAATCTGGGTCCCCAATCAAGCGGATGGCTCTTTTCTGAATAGAGTCGAGTAGTCTCAGCGTATGTTTAGGAGCTGAGCTCCAAATATGTGAGCAGTACTCCAAGGATGGTCGGATTTGAGCCTTGTATAAGAGGAGAAGCTGTTGTGGTGTATAAAATTTCTTCGTGCGGAAGAGCGTTCCAAGTTTTTGAGAAGCACTCTTCGCCAGACCAGCAACATGATCATGCCAAGACATGTTCGCTCCAAGGCCACTCCAAGTAAACGAAGAGATGAAGCTGGGGTAAGAGAGTGTCCCGCCATCATCATATCTGGCTCCAAAACGTTGGTCTTTTTGGAGAAGATGGCTGTTTGGGGTTTTCCAGCATTAAATTGGACTTGGTTTCTATCGCCCCAAGTTAGAATGTCTTGCAAGTCATTGTTAAGTAATGTTAAGTATAGCAACTTCTTGCTCCCTGCGAGTCTGTGCGTCGATGGCAGATGTTCGCGCATCTAACGTATAAGAAGATATGAGGGTACTGTCGTCGGCAAAACCGTATATTGGATTTTTTGTTGTTTCAAGCAAGTCGTTTATAAATATTAGAAAGAGAGTCGGAGATAAAATGGATCCCTGACGCATACCGGCATTGATGGAAAAGGTCTCAGAAAGAACTCCATCGACTGCCATCTGCAATAAACGATCTCCGAGATAACTCGCAAGCCACAAGCAGAATTTCTCGGGCGTGCCATAGGCCTGCAGTTTTGCCAACAGTCCATCATGCCAAACACGGTCGAAAGCTCTAGAAATATCAAGCGCAACCCCTCGAGACTCCCCATGGCTGTTCCACAGCTCGGTGACGTAAGTGAGGAGGTCACCAGTTGACCTCTGATGGCGGTCGCTGATTATATTAGCTCCTTCCAAGTATTTTAAAAGATGTTAGTTAATAGTTTTCTCCATAATCTTGGATATTACTGGAAGCAGTGTCACTATCATAATGTCTGGAATCACCGTCATTTTCCAATATCAGAACAGTCCGAGTGAAGAGCGGAAAAGAGTAATATAATAATAAATTCATCAGATAATACGAGGAACGGTCGAAATGAGGGAGTTGAGTATATTAAATAAACTCCTGAATTGGTGAATAGCACATTAGAAAAAGCTCCATTAAGAACATCTTGTAGCGATCTCTTTCGCAGAAAATAAGCCTTTAGCAGAGAATTATCATTAGCGGAGAGATAACGTAATAATCAGTAATTTCTGTCGTTAAAATATCAGTTTTCACTATCAAATTGAAATAAGAAATAAAGATCTTGAGAGGTTATCCTCAAAGACGGTAACGCATGGATTTGTTCGTTCACTTAACTCCCAATCAATGTAAGACATAAAAAATAAATGGGGCGAGGGAAGAAATAAAAAAGATGAATAACAACTAAGAACAATTTATTAGAATAAAAATATTTAATTATTGCATAATATTTAATATAAATTTACAAAATTTATTCTGATTTGTTCCAAAATTACTCTCAGTGGAAATAGTGAAAGCGATATCACTATATAAAAAAATAAATTAAAAGCTATAGAGAAATGGAACTTTTCCTTATTATAGCCCAAAAGCCTGAATTTTTATTTAAATTAAGTTATTACTATTTTGAGCGTTGGTGTACCTACTTTATAATATTTTGGAAAACATTGAAGAGTTTTTTCTCTACGACTTTTGAATAAAACGTTCATTATACTGCTGCTGATTTCAATTTAATAATAACGTTTATACCTACATTCCTCTTGAGGTAAGATAATAGACGCACAATCACTTATTCAAGTCAATCACAGCTCAGCGGGTGAAATAATAAAACAAAAATCACCGGTAAAACTAATCACAATTCCGCAAATACAAACGACAAGAAATCACGGCATTGTAAACACACAGTGCGACGAGGAGCCAGGAGCTGCGGTCACAGCGCCAAAGCTCAGAGCAAAAACACAGGAAAAATGAGTTTGGACACGCCTGCCTGTTACTAATAACGGATTTCATTAAATATTTTAATATTTTGAAAGATGATTTTTGCATAAAATCGTAGAAAACATAGCGTTTTCATCTCGCGGAGAATCGTCATTATTCACTTCGACTTTCCAACGCTTGCTTAACGGCTCGTGTTGAAAGTTTTGTCCTCGTAAATAATAGCCATCATTCACCGCTCCTTGAAAAAATATTCTATCACTTTGTCTTATTCAAATATTCTTTTCAGCTCCAATTTATGGCCGGTAGCGACTAACAAAAAGCCAATAGGAAGATGAATTAGTTAATAAATGACAGTCCTTAACAGATTCATAGTTTTATCTTCATCTTAAATTGAATAAATTATTTAAACATTAAAATATTTAATTTCTTCACACTATTTTCGATTTTCCGCATCTTAGTAAATAATTATCCCGTTTAAAAATAATGAGTCCCATTAATTTGTAATCACCCACGAATAACACCGCTAGCTTTACCTAGAATTAAATAGAAATTAATTGAGACGTTTTGTAATTCAATAATAATGATAATGACCACTATTTTTCATGGATATCTTGTAAAACAGTAAAAAAATGACTAATGAAAAATGATAACCCCGCACACGACCTTAAATGGCGGGATACTGGTGATACCTATACAATTAGGTGAAATCACGATTGTTTGCAATATGTCTTGATTTTTACACTTTTACATCCTTTAATAGAAGTACCGTGAGACGATGATTGTTAAAATAATTGTAGAAAATTATATAATTAAGAAGTTCCTTATTCAAGCTAAATATACTTAGGTATAAACTATCTATAAATTCAAACTATCTCCATCAACTAGTCGTGAGAACGAGGTTTTTAATGAACTTCATGCAGATATATCCCTCACTGTAATTGCAATAATAAAAGCAATAATTATCTACATCATCTTATATTGTCAATTTGCAGAAAACTTTCCTGGTCTTTGACTCTAGGTGCATAATACCTAATAATTATATTTGTGCATTTTCGAGCACATCGGTGAATTTTTATTCGTCTTACAACAACGACACTTATTTGTTGTAGTAAGTATGTATAAAATGTAAAACTTTCGTAATCTTCATGAAGCCCTGTTGTTTCTTTTTGTTTTATTACTGCGTCAAAAGCGCATTATTATGCAGATGTAATATAAAATTGGAACAAGCATTCACAAATTAGTCTCACCAAATTAATTTTAATATTATCCCCAAGCTTCGATCTGCAAAACACTATACTTTCCGACCTTGCTACGTAAATTAATATTGCGTCCGTTGTCAAGAAGAACGAACTATAACAAAAGGTGTTATAATCAACTAGACCACAGTAGAGTTGATACCTGTCGATTTATTTTTCCAGGGATATTGGGCCGTATGACGGTATGACAAAATTGGTACCAACCTTGTGCATTTTGCGCGGTGTGCAAAAAAAACGAAACTTTTGGCAACTTTATAGATTTTCATCTAATTTTGCACCTAATATCACCCAAACCATACACTTCTCAGAAAAAATTGTGGAATAGATTTGAAAGAAAATAAAATTTTCCGTGATTCAAGTCTCAATTTATTATTGTAGCTAAGTCGTTTCTGAAATATAGCTTTTCTAAGATTTTCACTGTTTTTCAATTTTTTGTTTTTGTAAAAAAAAAATAAAAAAAAATAAACGCAAATCACGATTTTATTACAACAGATCTTTACAAAATTGCACATTGTGAACAGATCATTGGTGAAGATGTGGACCTGCTGGTGCTTCTCAAACGTTTGAGGTCTCAGATCAAAGAGGTGTTTTTTCTAAAAAGTAGTAGAGTTGAATCTGGTTATGCTACGTGTTCAAGCTCGTCTGCTTCCAGACAAGAGGCGACAAAATATCGACCAGGCATTGTACCTACTATTTGTGCATGCATTCAGCGGATGTGATACCACTTCTGCTGGTTTCTGGCAAGGAAAGACATAACTGTGTCTTTCAGAACTCCAGAAAAATCCTCAGTCTTCGAACATGCTACAGTTGTTTTACAAGAAAGTTCCTGTAATGAAAACCTTGCCAAAGCAAAAGAGAAGTTATTTGCTGCTCTATACATATAGTCTATGTAGGTACGATGGTGATGTACATAGTGATAGTCTTAGATGCTGCTACTAACTTGTAAAAACAAAACTTGTAAAACAGTAAAAATCTTGGTATTTGGTATTTGGTATTAAAAAATAGTAAAAATCTTAGAGAAGCTTTATTTCCGAAACGACCTAAGGTACAATGGTAAATTTAGACTAAATCGCTGCAAATTGTATTTTATATGAAATACATCCTACCAAATTTTCTGTAAATCGCATGGTTGGGGTAATATTGGGCGCAGAATGGTCTAAATTTTGCCCATTGTTTAAAATGCAAGAGGCTTTCGTTGTTACAAAATTGATATTTTACAACTAGCAATGGTTCTAATAAAAAATCAGAAATACTGACCTTTTGCAAGGAATGACTTCTTTTCATGAGTAATTATAGACTGGGCTATAAGTATTAAATTAAGTATTATCCAGGGTGTTTCATTGATAATCGTTGTCCTCTATCCACAGATAGGTACAGTTTTTCCGTTTACCAATGAAACACCCTATATAAATTTCTTATGCATTTGCAAAATTACATAGCCCCAAATAAGTTAATATGCAGCCATTGACGGAAGATTGTTGGGTTTTGGGAGTAGATGTTGATTCAAACATTACAGGGTAATCCCGAAACGGGGGATACGGTATACAGAATGTTGTAGAGGATGTTCAGAAAGACTGTAAATTTAAAACAAAAATGGTTTCCTCGGCTTCGTTACCGAGATATAGGATGTCCTTTTCCTAAAATTTAAATCAAAATGGCAGTCAACTTTAAACAACCTACACTGGGGCAAAGCACATGACTTGACATAACTATTACGATAGTGTTTGCTTTTTATTTTATTATTATCGGAAACGGAATTACAGACGAAAAACCATCATGGAACCCACCATCAATATTATTAGAGTCCATCAACCAAATAGACCACCTTCAAAAATTTTAAAACCACAAGCATCAGGGCTCATACTAATTTTCGGACTCAAACATCAACACTGCCATATCAAAGAGTAATAGCCCAACCACTCTATCATAAAACATTGAAGTTCCTATGCGGATCTTATATGTTTCTGGAATTATGTTGAACTAACATGAAATCCTGTACCCACCCACGAAACTCACCACAAATTTAAATATGAGTAATATAAATGACATTTCTCAAGGAAATGTGTACTTACGAACTACTTCCCCGTATTCCCAAAGGTCACTCGCTCAAAACGCACACAAAGTCGTGCTCTAAATTAATAATATTATAATTTTACAAATGGGCACTTGGTATGGTACGTTTCAGCTAAGCCATGACGTCATTGATGACAACATCTTTATATCAAGCTTATTTACACAAATCACATACATTTCTGAGCCTGTGATGGTATGATTTTAGATAGTAGGACCGAACCATGTAGTCGGATTTATGGAAATCAAAATTGCTATCAAACTATGAGGTTCAACATAATTAATTATTTACGAAAGTCATTTTAAGGATAACTGAAAATTTCTGGAAGGAAATTTCGATGCGTCCTACATAAAATCGGTGTGTAATTGTGCATGGTTACTTTGTGACATTAGTTTTTGATGTTATAAAATCTTCCAAAGTATTTATTGTGTAATTATTATCAGTTCAACTTTAAAATGAGAAAAGCGTTGATTATAGCCAATGTAAAGTAATGGTGCAGTTTTTAGTAGCTTACTTTGGACAAGAACGTGACGTTGGACGATCAATGTTACCTTTGACGTCTATAAGAGAGGTAAATACTCCATTATTTAACTTTAAAAATGACTTTTTATATTATATAAATCAGTTATCAAAATTTATTCTAACTTTCATCAGCGTGTTGCATCAGCTCTAAAACTAAGTTAAAAAAGGGTAGTCTGTGTTATTTCATTAGTTCTGAGGCAAGTGCTGGAGTAACATAATCCAGTCCAACAAGAAAACAAGAAAAAAGGTCAGCAGAAAAACTGTTAGCGATGTAGCCGAAAGCACGAAAAGTGAAATTCATAATATTATAAGAGATGTAGGAACAAAGTAAGTGGCTCTTCTTGAAATATTGTCATAAGCCAAAGTTGTTTTTGTTCATACTTATAGAAGTATATTTGTCTCGTGTGATCCACAAAATTTTTCATCAACTAGTGCCTTGGAAGAGAGAGATAGCTATTGCAGTCATGTCTGAACTCATTGCACCTGAGCACACCTACCAATAGTTTGCATTTTATCTGACAGACTGGCAGACATGCTTCATAATTTCCAAGGTCATGAAATTTTCCAAAGCCATGAAAAATTTTGTGGATCACCCGACGTAACTAATACAGCATACATTAATGTAATCAGATTTCTTGAGTTATTTAATGACTTATTTTCTTAAACCAGAGGAAATTAGGTCATATTTAAAGTTCCAACCTTCTAAAATACTTAACCCATAAACTGAGAAACTAAAGACTTGTTTTCACGATGATAGTTCAGCGTGAGAGTTGCTCTCATGACAGTAACTCTCACACAACTTGCCTCGTGTAAACTGGTTTATAGTTACTCTCACGCTATCGCGATAGAACTATCACACTATCACGTTCGACGAGATAGTTGAGAGAAGCTGTTGTGATAGTGACAGCAACTGTCACCGTAAAAACGCAGTATCACGTGAGACTCTCACGTGCATTGTCTGCAGTATGAAGAATAACGTGATCAAAACGAGCACATGTTTAATATTAAAAAAAAAAATGTATAAATTTGTCAAAGGTAACAATATTAATGCAATAAACTTGCTGGAAGAATACGAACGTTTTCCATCCATATGGTAAAAAAATTCCCGCATCATAAGAACCGCCTGAAGCGAAATGCAACCGAAGAAGAGCTCTGCTGCCTCTTCCAGGACTGCTAAAAATAAAAGATTGAATTGTACTATATAAATAATATATAAACATAATGTCCTTATTTATTCGTAAGAAGTTGCATAAACTCATTCCTGGGTCTTCCAAATTTAGCTCCCTTTTAGTCTGTTGGAAGCACCTAGTCATTTCTTCTCTGAATTCATTCTCTAACCCAAATCTTTCTCTTATTATTTTTCTTTTTTATTGTCATATTCACATGGATCAAGCGAGTGATAGTCAGGTCGACGTATTTTGTTATTATAATTACGAAAGTCTTTTTTACTATCATGATAGTGCTATAAAATCCAATTGGTCGTGTAAACACTTTCTTGAGAAGCTACTCTCGCGACAGTAACTATCGCGATAGTTCGATAGCGAATTTACTATCACATGAAAACGAGCCTTAAGGCCTTAAGGCCTTAAGGTTTAATCTATACATAAATAGATTATGTATATAATTGCAAAAACTAAAAAAGAAGAAGCAAAGTTCATATAACCTTTGAATTGTGTATTGTCATCCCATCTTGAATGCTGGCAAACTTGCATTTCTGTTATCAATGACGTCATGTCCACTTTGGCTGAAACGGGCCATATAACAGGTTTTACAGTCAAAAAAATCACACAAAGACATGAAAGACAAAGACAAAGAGGCAGTTGAAAAAAAATTTTGCTCAAATAAATCAGTTGGTGGGTGCTTACCTATGTTTTTGTAATTTAATGAATATATTCGAATGTATCGATTATAGCAGTATTTCTCCTTAGGACGATAGAAATGCTCAAATCGGCAACTTTTATGTCATTTAAATGCAGTTTTCAGTTACATAAAACAAGATATTTAGAACTGCTTGTATTATTAATTAATATTTCATGTTCCTTTTAGAAATTTACATTATTGTATCTTTGTTGCAGGAGCTGAAAAGACGACTCAGATAGTACTCTTCATTAGCTACACCTAAATCATACCTTGAGGAATTACAGGGTAATAAAGTGGAATTCCTAATTTAAGGTAAAGTTATAATCTGTATAATTATTTCCTTGCCTTACGGGTGAAGTATCCTGAAGCAATAACTGACGAGAACGTTTAATTTAAAACACTTAACTAACATTTCTCTCATTCGTCAATGTATTTAGTCCATTTTTATTTTTTCTAAGAACGAAGTATCACTTTTGTTAAAACAAAACCAGTACCACTTCAAACATCAAAAATGTTTGGATCTGCAAAGTCAAATACATCAGGAGTGCTGGTATGACGAAGACGAAGTATTAAATAATATGACAATGAAATTTCTTTAAAAAACTCTCAGAAAGTTACTATGTACTTAATATTAAATGATTCATTTTTCCAAAAATAAGAACTTTAAAAACTAAGTATAGTCAATTGAAACCAAAAAAAAAAAGAAAATAGCGGCTGGTAGTCCGTGGTAATTCTTTGGTGAAACATAGACGGCGACAAATAAATTTATGAATATTTTATAATAACTTTTATATAAATATTAAAGTTATATCGAAATAAACATGATGGTAGACGAAAATTTTTAATTCGCAGTCTTCTTCTTCTTAGCGTGCCTCATCCTCTAAGAACATTGGCCATCATCATTTACTTTTCATCATGCTACTATTTTGAAGAGTTCCATAGCTGTTTTTCCGCTCCATTATCTCAGGTTGTTCACCCACGAAGTTCGGCGCCTTCCCTCCCAGTCCTCTTTTTCCCTTCACCTTTCCCTGTATCAACTCATATTTCTCATTTCTCAGTAAATGACCAAACTAGCTCATTTTCCGTCTCTTTATAGTGTTGACTATCACTCTCTCCTTTTTCATCTTCATTAACGCCTCCGTGTTTGTTATTGTTGATAATCATGATTTTTGTATTTTTTGTGTTCAGAGCAGCCATTCCATATCTCTCACAGTATTGGGTGGTGCGATCAACCAAGACCTACAACCTTTCTATGCTATTGAAGTATTGTAATTCCTAGTCAACATGACAATTTATATTTTTAAAAACAAAAAAATGTAACTGCCTAGAATTATTGTACATCAAATATAGCACCTCTCCTATACTAATATCCTTATACAGGAAAATATTATAACCGAGGATTATTTGGAAGGCTCTGATTTGTAGACTGCCGGAGAGCTCGAAGAGCCAAGCCCGTTATCATTATTATCTTATACAGGAATCAATACCTAATATCATTTTAGCTTAAGGTTTCTCAAAAGTCTCTCAAGATTTTAATGGCTCGCGTATCCTTCTTCTTATCTCAGCAATTTTCGTTCCAGCAGAGCAATGCTGTAGAATTGGTGTGTGACCTATCTGATCTAAATTTATGAAATTATTGCTTTAAAGCTCCAAGATTTAATAGAAAATCAACTGGAACTAGTGTCTTCTTCCTTCTTTCAATGCTGTAGGCCGTGTTTTGTTACAAGGAAGCACTTTTAGATAATCTTTACTTTGGAGATCTTTACAATTTTACAGTTTCCCTGAATGCCAAGCAAACACAACCTCGACCCGTTCATCAACTAAAGCACCCTGTATTCCCTGTAACCAGCAAGTATGACAATAATAACAAAGACTGTTTCAACAATGGGTTGCTGCAACAAACAATGCTCGACTTACAACCCCTCTCACCTCCAATTCCGCAGTAGGATACCGCTAAGTGATATGAGGAATGAGTCAGCGACGAATGCCCAATTAGTCCGGGTCATGTGTAAAGGAATAGCCGGGACGCGGCGCGTCTAGCCGCCGTCAGTCGTCACCTTCCTGAATGGCTCCCTGATTAACGCCGCCGTAAATAGAGACGTGCCTCGACAGCCAGACGTGGGTTATTGCTGGCATTTCCAATAAACCGGAGCTGCGGGAGGTGGTGGAAGGACCGATGAAGTAAACAATAAAATTTTCCTAGTATGATATTATATTTTAGTAGTCTTTTATTGGGGTGTATATCAAATAAAAAAAAATTGCTTATTTATTACTTAGGTGTGAGTCATAAATATGAAAAAAAAAACTTAGCTAAGTATATTTTTTTAATCGTGTCACAAATTGAAAGAATCATCATAAGTAAGGTATGTGAGTATGTAATATTAGATCTAATATAATAATTTGACAATACTATTACCAAGTATATACAGATTAGAACTATTTAATGGGGAACTACAAAGGTGCCCTAAACCATTGAAGATACGAGGTCGGTTAAATTAGAGAAAACTTGAGTAATTTTGTATTTTGCAACAAAAAAAAATTCCTTCCCTTATTTTCTGAAATATGCGGAAAAAACTGAAAAAACGAGAATTATTATTTTAATCATATCTTTTTTTGCTATGAAAATATAGTCGTGGCTTTCCGCCTTCATCTATTTCTTCTATTTCACTTTTCCGGTGAAAAGGAATTCTATTTCTTCTATTTCACTTTTCCGGTGAATAGGAATAATTCATCTGATGTCGTAGGAAGGTATACAGAGGGTCCCAGCTTATTCGAAACGTCTCTGTAGACCAAACGATGGATTTTTTTCAAAAAATTTCTTGCAAATTCAAATACAGGATCACAATGGCCATTATTTAAAATTATTTTGGACTAGACAGAGTGTCCCATATAACAGTGGCATATCAAAGTTATGTTTTTTTAAATGGAATGCTCCTATGTCATTGCATTTTTAGATTGTCTGAGAAAAACAAATAAGATCGGTTATAAAAACATAAAATGGCCCGGATATTAATTATTTTCATAAATTCATTCGGAATATTATTATTTTTTATGTATACACAGGCATTTTAAAAGAACTGAATCAAGGCCAAGGCATTTGGCTTCAAATTCAAGCGAGTTATTAATCACCATCGTTATAAAAACGCCAAAATTCACCGGGTCGCAGATAATGATTTTAATTCACCTTTTTTCATGCAGAATCCATCTCGAAAAAGTCTAGATAACCGCAGGTATAACCGGTAGTGGTCCGCTATAAAAGCCGTGGCCGTGCTTTTGAAAATTAATTCCCAATTCTGATCTCCGGTCTCTTCATTAATTTTCATGTTCACCGGGAAGCGCAGTTATCATTTTTTAGTTCGTTTTAATTAGGTAGCAGCAGTGTGGAACAACTACAATAATAGTGAGCATAAACGTGCTGCCATAATAGAAAGGTAGGTGCTGTTTTGTTATTCGTCATTTTCATTACCGTTGTTGTTATTATTTTCTCATCCTCAACCCTATCCCTTCGGCCCTCATTATAACCTCCGACGAACACCTTCTCCTTTCGCTGTGAGTAGCGAAGACCTCGCTCCTTGTTCACAATCCATCGCCTGGCATAGCAAGCGTGGATTATTGTGTGAACAAAGCGGTGTCTAGTGCCCGCGGAAAATCGTATTCCATCTTTTCGTTGTGGGTAGCAAAGACCACGTTCCTGGTTCACGGTCCATCGCCTGGCATAGCAAGGTTGGATTGTAGATCGAGCTAGGAATCTGGTACTCGCGGAACAGTGCATCCCGCCGAAATTCCGCCCCCCTTTTACTCCGATTACGATTTCGAGTTCTTCGCAACCGCACCCCTTTGGAATCCGACGAGAGCACCATTGCTAGTAGTGGCGTCTATGAGTCAGAAAAAAAACGAAATTTTCGAATTTTTTCAGACGCAACGTACCATCGTGTTTAGTATCCTCGAAAACAAGGAAATCCAAAATTATAAGAAAAAAACATTTTCAACCCCCTTGGAGGGTGGTTCTTGGCCAAGAGAGTGGGCGTAGAACGACGGGCGGTTGTCATTAGATACAAGGCATCCCCAGAAACGAGTTGCATGCGTTTTTTCCGACCCTGGAGTATTATAGAACGAAGATTAAAAAAGGGGGTGGTTTTTGGTCAATAGCGGGTTATCTCAACCCGAAAAAGAAATTTTCCCTACGCCATCGCGTTCAGCACCCTCGAAACGGGGGGGGGGTAAAGTGGTTTTGTTGTATCTGAAAAAATTCGGGTGTTTTCCGACTCATAAACGCCACTTACAGTAGTTTTTCCGTGTCTAGCCCACGGCTCAAAGGGGACCGATCGTATTCAGGCCGTCCATCATCCCACGTTCGTCATTTCGATGTACGCATTTATTAGCCGCGACTAACCACGTCTTTTTCCCGTGCCGCTGTGCCCCTGCTTAATTCGCCTAAGTTGTTATTGTGACGATAAGCCCAAGCAGGTCTCTAGTTATTAAAAATAACCATTTATATCACTTTTTGTAGGCGACAGATAGAATAAGGGGGAGAATCCCCGTTCACCGCAGTTGTTCATTGTGTACCTATTTCGAGAAATTATTACACTGTAAATTGAATTTTGTTGGTGTTGGTATTTATTCATTCCTTGATAATTAACCGCCGTTCCGTAAAACCACCGTTTACTCACTACAGCTTAGGTCCTCGGAGGTGCAAACGACTTAGGAAAACGACTAAATCCCGATTGGATGGTAACCTCAACTGACCCCTGGCACTTTCCGTTTCTCCATTGAGCTATCTTGGGACAAGGGTAGTATAGCAGTACCACTGTAAATACGGCTCAGGTAAGTGGGAAAGTTTTACGAGAATGTTTCCCAAGGGAGTAAACCATCAATACAAATCTGACGCTCGGGAAATCTGTCAGACAACCCTTAGGCGTAGCCGTAGTTACTAGGTAAAATGACGATTCAATGTCAACTTTTTTTTCGAAAATTTATTTATTTCTCAAAATTGAATGAGGGGTTCATCGAGGGCAATTGTTTTTATTTGAAATATTTTCTTGTGAAGTTCAAGGTTTTTTAAATACCTATTTCAAAAACAAGATGAAAAAATTATATGAAATAGGTAACAAGACCCTGTAATATTTTAGGGATATAAACTACAAAATAGAGTCAAAATAAAACCAAAATATGGACCAAATGCAAGAATTCGCATCAAAAACCGCCCCAAGACGACTAACACACTATACCGTTTACTCGAGTAAAGTAGCATATACATAATTCTAAGAATCAGAGTTGGGGTTTCCTTCTAGTTCTGCATAGGTTTAGTATTGTTTGAAAATTTTTGTCTGAGAATTAGGAAAGTTAGAGAATTTTAAATTCTGCGCCATCTCAAAGAAACTTCTGCTTATGGCGCCTGAAAAAAGTGCAAGAGATGATGTAGTCACGGTAAAGATGATGTGATTTAAGTTTTGGATCAAAATTTACAGAATTTGTGTAAAAAAAAACAAAGAATGATTCCTCTTTTACGTGGCAATTCATAAATTGCTTTGAAGCGCATAATTTCCTTTCGTGGATCTCACTTTTGTTTATATGGTGTCCTGCGGAGTTGAACAGCCAAGTTAGCTGACTAGCTATATACCTACCTTCTGTTGACTCTTATCTCCTGCCCAGAAACCGATTTTTTTGCTATATTTCATTAATTTCCTTCAATTATGAGAAATCCTGTTAGTTTGTGTAATTTCATTATAGAACTTCACAAGGCTAGTTGCTTCACATAATGTTTTCAGGAATACTTAGTCTTCATTAATAATTTCCAATCGGGACGCGGGCACGCTTTTGGGCCATCCCGATTCGGGATAGTCCAAGAAGAGCATATAGGAAAATGGTTTAAAATTTCTTCTGTAACCGGATACAAATAAATACCGGTTACCGCTACTAATATAATATCTCTGTTTGAATAAGTATGAAATCGTAAGATTAAATCTCAGTTACCACAACGTTTTATGGCACAGATTAGGGTAAATTGTTATACTTGAAAGCTTGATGGAAGCTTATAATAATTCATAAGCATTTAAGCTAAATAATTATATGATATTTTATTAATAATATTATGTATATCGAAAAAAGAATCGATTACTTAACCGTTTCGTGCCACTACGTACCATTCCCGCAGAAGAGTACACAGCCGGACCATGCTCTGGAAAATTCACGCGACCTGCGAATAATCTCACAGAAATGCGAGGGAAGTAATGAATTCTAATGGAACCGAGTTCTTTGTCATTAAAGTGCGAAGGAGCTTTCCACTTTCCACGATGATAATATCGGACCCATGAGTTGAACGACATTGATTAAGTGTGTAAAATGTCGGAAATTAAGACGAAGTAGTCGAGGAATCGGAGTGCTCGGGCAGTGATGTCTGTCAAGCTTTTAACTTGAACGTTTCTGGTAGGTATTGATTGTTTGCGAAACTACAATACAGTAACCAGAATAATATACAGGCTGTCCAATATGTATGGAAGAATGCTTTTATCTCATATACGGGGTGATCGATGTAATTGAAAACTTGATTGAAATAAAGAAAACGATGTTAATACGAAAGGCACACCTTCGACAATGCAGGTATACAGTGTGGGTAAAAATAGGACCATTTTTATCATTTCAAACACAGCATCTTGTATATAACTTATTACGCTTTCTGATTTTCTGAGAAAATTCACTAAAATTGGTTTTTAAATTAGTTAGAGTTACATATCGACATTTTCAAAGTAATTAACAACGAAAATGGCTGAAAAAAAGCTTACATGTCCCTGTTGTCTTAACTTTTCATGTGGTATCCTATTGTGTGGATGAGATTGTTATACAGAGTGATAAAAAATCTAATAATTTTTTGAACCCTGTATAAAAATTCCATACACATTCAAGTTAACATATTATACAGGGTGTCCCGTATCGTTATGTTCAAAATTCTTGAGCATATAGCAGGCTTAATTTTGAGCCCAAAAAAACCAAAAGTGGCAGATCTATCTTTATTCGTTACGAAGTTACAGGCATAAGAAAATTATGACTAGTAAATAACAAGATTCAACTTTGTAAGCCACACAAATTGCCACACATGAGTAAACGTCACCGAAATAAACATTAGTAGAGGTTCCCCTGCTCATACGAAATGGCATTAGGATTCAAATAGATGCGGCACCAGCATATTTCGGAATTGGTGTTTGTAACTAAATACCAGAGAGAAATTATTATTTGATCGTATTCAGCAAGCTGGTCAAGAGATAGGTACGCGAAAAAAGACGAGAAAACTGTTACTTTTGCAATAGGCCTTCGAGCACAAGCTTGTATTCAGCAAGGAATAGGACATTTTTAACACATGATAAACTAAAGATTTGGTCAATAAAATAAGTTTTATGTGGTTTTCTCAATCTGGTATTTACTAGACATTATTTTCTTAGGCCTGTAACTTCGTAACGAATGCAGATAGACCTGCCACTTTAATACTGACTTTAATGCAGATTTAATACTTTTGGTAGATACCTCGTGTTGTTTAGAGGAGAAAATTCATCCTACGGTTTTTTTTGTAGGACGCTCTGTTTTCAAGGAATTTCACAACGTAGGACCCCTGCAAGTTTTTTGTAACGATCACGCTTCATTATTAACCACCACAAAAATTATTAATTTCTGGAAATATCTACTAAGTATACATTTTTGTTCCTAATAGCATGCAAATATTTCAGGATGTGATTTCTCGGTCATTTTATGAATAAAATTTCATATTATTATGAACTTGAACTTCATATACAGGGTGTACAGAAATGTGGGGCCAAACTTGAAGGGGTGGTTCCACTCATTATTGTAAGTTAAAAAAGTTAGTTTCAGCTCAAAATGACGTATCGTTTAAAAGATACAGGTTGTTCAATTTTAAAAACATATAACAGTTTTTGGTTATAACTCGTGTAAATTTAAACCGATTTTGATGAAACTTGACATGAGCAATAAACAAACTAAAATCTGCAATTTGGCTATTTCAGGTTTTGTAGATGTCTTCCATTGGCGTAGATATTCAAGGTTGGAGCCCCTTTTCTCTCCCTATATTTTACGCCACTGACTTTATTGCAAATACAAAAACGTTACTCAATAGCCCATGTATTTTAGAACAAAAAAGTGTTCTTTAGTTTTTTTCACACGTCGTACCCTTGTTGAGGTATTTTAAATTATCTCAGGTAATGTTGGGCTATTTACATTGCAAAATTATTAATTTAATCAAGAGTTATCTGACTAGAATTTTTACGCATAATGTTATTTTAACTGCTTAGTGACATTGCCTGAGGAAACCTAAAATATCTCGAAAAAGGTGTAGCGTATGAAAAACTGTACCCGATACTTTTTGTTCTAAAATGTATATGTATCGTTGAATAAGGGTTTTGTGATTGCAAAAAAGTCAGTGGCGTAAAAGATAGGGAGGGAAAATGAGCACCAACCCTGAATATCCACACTGAGAAAAATTGTTTTATAAGAAAGTGTTATAGAATCACTTATTATAAAAACAACATTACATTTTAAAGTAATCATAATAAGTTTTACTGGATGCAGTCTTCATCCAGGATTATTGCGACAATAAATCCCGTCTTATACTTCGAGATTTATTCCAGAAATAAGAAAATATTATATTAGTAATAAGTCATATTATTGATTCGAGTATTTTGATCATTGATCAAACTCAGAAAAAAATATTACGAAAAAAGTTATAGGCCTTTTTTAAAGGTCAAGGGCAGTTAAGGCCTCTTGATTTCGAGGGATTCAAGTCTAATTTGGACCAAGGATGTCAAGCAACATCAGGGCAAGTGTGTAAAATTTTAAGAAAATCCGTACACTAGAAAAAAAGTTATAAAAAAATATTAATAAAAAATATTTTAAAAAATCAACTTTGAAGGCTCATAACCTTCTTATTTGTGAGTTTTCGAAAAAAAATTATAGATACTTTTGGCAATATTTTATCAAGTAGAATCACCCCCTTAATTTTTTGTGCATAATTTCCGGACATCCCGTATAGTAGAATTTTTTAAAACATTAGTGTTTTAATAATCATCCATCAATAATTTATTTCTTGTTTCCTAATGAGAGTAAGTATATTTGAGACTATACAGGGTGCACCATATATCCTTCTCTATATTGCTATCTCCTAACGCTAACAGATACAGGGTCGGTTAAACAAGTCCAAAGGGGCGCAATTTTGTGGCCATCTCGATTCCGTCGAGACATACAAGATATCTGTGACCGTTCCTGAAATATCCTGAAAAAACTGAAAAATCGATATTTCTTATTTTTTCCATATCTTTTTTATTATTGGAGATTAATGAATAATTTTCTGTGGACTTACATAAGTCGAATTCAAGATGGCCACAAAACTGCGCATCTTTTCTCTAATTCAACCGACCCTGTATCTCTTAGCGTTCAGGAGATAGCCATATAGAGAAGGATACATGGTGCACCCTGTATAATGAGAGTAAGTGCTGAGAAATTGTGTAACCTTGAATAATCAAAAAAATTCGTCTGCGGCTCTGTTTTGGGATTGCCCTCCTCGTTTTACAGTCACCAATTTTTTAGGGTCCGTTTCTTCTTATACTATAATTTCATCAGTCACCACTGGCCTTCTTTATGCTATAAGATCCTGAGTAACCACTGGCGCCTCCTAGAAAAAAATTGTTGCTAAGCCCTTGCTCCTTCGTGCAAAACATATTTGTTTTTTCTTCCGTACCTATAATCGCAGTTTTAAATTCTTTTATTTGTTCAAATAATTATTTTATCGTATGAAGTTGAAGAATATTATCGATCGTATGACAGTTCAGGAACTGCGACAGGTATAATTAATAAAAATTTTGCCTAAAAACAGTAGGTAAAACTTTTTTATATAACTTGATCAACAATATTGATGTTAAAGGTGAAAATTATTTCCAAGATTATCATATCTCTCCCAGTAAATTTAAATTTTTATTCACATTTTCATATCTGAATATTTGAGAAAATTTCTTATCCAAAGTCTTACTGGAGACACCAACACCAGAACACCAGCAACACGCTGTGAGCTTAATATGCATAAATGATTATAAACTTCTTGATTCCTGGGAGAGTGAAGAATAAAACTTTGGTCGCCGTTTCGTTTCAGTTTTATTGTAGAAATTTTTCAGCCTCGGGGTATGATAATAAAATAAAACCCACAATATTTGTAATCGAGACACGGGATTCGTGCTGAATAATACACATGCATGCCTTTGAAAAGTCCCTACGTTTTCCTCCTCTCCGAGTCTGACAGTTTTAGCCTAAATAATAAAGGAGATATTGCTAGAGAAATGTAATATTTATACCAACGGAGTCTGGTGCGAGACAGTGGAAAAATATACGAGACATTTGTTTTAACTCGTGGATCAGGTTTCTAAGCTAAGACAATTTATTGAACACATTGTTTTTGATGGAAACAGTAAATTGGAGAACGGACGTAAAAGGTCTCTCTATGTATATGTATGTAGATCTAAAAACAAATTTACGTTATTTATGCTAATTTAGTCACCGAGAATATGATCTCTTCAACTTGGATATCATTTGCCACAATAAAAATACTTCGTTTTCCCATTTACATGTCATTACAATAATATGTTGAATATTAATTTTAGTTGTTGATTTTCTTGAAAATTCCTGACTTAGAAATTATAATAAGTACTTGCAGTACTACTCATATATATGACTGAAATATAATAATTATTATAACTCTTATATTGCTATGAATTTCTGAAGATATAGAGCTTGAAGATATATACAGTGTGTCCAAGATAAGCAGGGCCAGTAAGAGGATCTCAGATTCTCAGAAACGGTCAATTACAAAGAATGCCTGGTTGGTAATGCGGTGTATGCAAAATTTTAGATATAAATACTTTGTTGTTTACTTATTATTTTAATTTTTTAATAACAATAACTTTATTTAATACCGAATGTTAATATTTATCCTTATTTTTTATGATTAATATTTGCTTTCCAGTGATTAAACGAAAATATCATTGAAGCGAATCCTTTCAGGTTGCACTTAAAGAATATCGTTTGTTTACTGTAAAATGAAACAAAAAACAAACAAAAAATTCTACAATGTTGTAATATATCTACCTGTAGTATCAAGAACAGTTGTAGTTAGCAACTTGCTTTGAAAATTAAATTTCAATTTAATATCTTCATCAAATTATGGGCGCGATCCAATTGCTTCACCTTAATGTAAAGCTCATGCTAACTTCAAATTTAGTTGCTGCGAGACTCCAAATTAACTTCTGCCAAAGTTAAACGATTAAACTGTTTAATTTAAAGACGAGAGATTTGCTCATCTTTAGATGAGGCATTTCCGTGGTATGTTTGTAGAATTTTTATGTCGGTGTACTAATTTCGGAAAAGTTTATAATCTGTTATAACTTTGCCATGTGGAATATGACTTTGACTTCGACTTCGTCAAAAGTAAAAGCGTTAACTTGAAGGAAAATAAAGGAAAATGAAGCATGTCATCATTAAAGCGATTGGAAGCATTGGAAGGGCACCGAATATCGAATAGTCAAAAACGTTCCATTTTTATGTTCATAATAAAATAATAGTGTTGGTTGGTGTTTTTACTGCGTTCATATTAGTCTAGCCAAACAGGACTTAAAATGCGGTAATGTTAATTTAATGTTAGTTAGGGGGCGTCGCTAGAACCTCCAGTCAATTTCCCCCCTCGGATTCCGTAAGGGTTGGCCGTCATCTTGAATTTAAGGGATAAAATTAGGTATCTCAGTATACACCGTGTTTTATATTAAGTCGGCACTATTGGTAACTTCGTTATTATTTAACCTAGAAAGTCGGTTAAATTAGCAAACTAGTAGTATTTTTTTTCCTGAATTTTTATTCCCATTTTCGCCATTTTTGGCGAAAGCAGAAAAACAATTGAACATCGCGTTTTCAAGATATTTAAAAAAATGTAATTTTTTTAATGGAACACCCTGTATATTTTTAGATGGATCGATTGCAAATTTTTTTTTAAGGGAAAAGTCTGTATACACTATGATCCTAAAATAATAAATTCATTAATTATTCATTATTTTATTACTCCCAAAGTAGGCTGCGACAATTATTGTAATTTAGTGTACCTACGTAATGTAAGGTAAAAAAATTATGTCGTCCTCAGTAGTGTATTTTTCAATAAAACAATACACTAAAAATAAGAGTTGTCACCTTGAAAAGGATTTAATTTTACTTAAACAAATAACAGAACTTGCTTGTGTGTAAAATTTTATTATTTTAGGATCATAGTGCATAGAGACTTTTTCCTTTGAAAAAAATTTTGCAACCGATCCATATAAAAATATACAGGGTGTTCCATAAAAAATATCAATTTTTTTAAATATATCGAAAACGCGATGTTCAATTGTTTTCCTGTTTTCATCGTTTTATTCAAGAGAAAAAATACTACTAGTTTGCTAATTTAACCGACTTTCTAGCTCAAATAATAACGAAGTTAGCAATAGTGCCGACTTAATTTAAAACACATACAAGTTCTGTTATTTGTTTATTTAAAATTAAATCCTTTTCAATATAACAACTCCTTTTTTTGTGTATTTTTTTATTGAAAAATACACTATTGAGGACGATATATTTTTTTACCTTACATTACGTAGGTAGGTACACTAAATTACATTAATTGTCGCAGCCAACTTTGGGAGTAATAAAATAATGAATAATTAATGAATTTATTATCTTAGGATCATAGTGCATAGAAACTTTTTCCTTTAAAAAAAAATTTGCAACCGATCCATCCAAAAATATATAGGGTGTTCCATTAAAAAAGTTAATTTTTTTTAAATATCTCGAAATCGCGATGTTCAATTGTTTTTTTGTTTTCGCCATTTTATTCAGAAGAAAAAATACTACTAGTTTGCTAATTTAACCGACTTTCTAGGTTAAATAATAACGAAGTTAGCAATAGTGCCGACTTAATATAAAACACACGGTGTAGGTATATCGTTTGTACGTAAAAAGTACTATTACAAAAATTATTAAGGAGGACATAGCAATGTTCGTTTCGAACTTTTTTGAAATGTCTTATTGTTCAAACGATATAAATATAAATTCTCGAAAAATTACACTTTAGGGGGTGGTACGGTTTTTTGATTTTACAACAAAACTGTCAATCGATGGTGAAAAATGGACTGGACTAAAGTTGAAGCTTTTGAGTTTCTCTACAATATGAATGTTTTAAAATACAGAATACAGAGGGCGTCAAAAGTCGACCGTAGAGAGATATTATTTTTGAAAATTAATTCAAGTCATCTTATTTTCACCAAATTCATTATTAGACCAAGTAAATAGAGATTTTTTCTTGATAAAAATAGTAACGAAATACCGCCGGTGCTTATCAAACGCGGAATAGAACCCAGATCCTAAATGCAAAGTTTTCTACTCGAGCTTACCATTTTCATTTTTCTATTACCACTTTGGTGCAAAAAAATCGCATTTTTCTTGTTTTTTGCTTCTAGAAGAAAAACTGATGGAGAAATCTAAAAGATCCCAATGGACGAATTGTAAATAATTAAAATACGAAGGAATTGAAAGCTGAAACAACCCGATTGATTCATTATTAAGAGACAAAACCCAAAACACCGAAAAAAATTGCGATTATTGAAAAAATTGTAATGTCGTCATTTTTTGAGGTGTAGTGCAGGTTCTTTGCGAGATAGATAATATTAACAGGTACTCCATATGTGCAAAACTCAGATGCTATCGGATAATTATTTTTCGCGTAATTGCAATCAGAAGTTCTTCATACCATATTTTGGAACAAAGATGGATGCTCTGGAGGTCGTCCGATTCGAATTTATCACAATATGGATTTGAAAAGTAGAAGCATTCAGCTATAAAACGTCAATATTCTTTTTCCATTTAAATGCTGAAAAATAGGTAAAAATAGCGCGCTAACATGATCGAAAACGGCCGCGCTCTTGAGAATCTGGGTAGAACAGCAGCTGAAGGGTACAAATAACAGCGCTTGTATTATGCCTTCCCCTTAACTGCTATTTTCTCGTAAGCAGATTATCGTAAAGAGATCTCGCAAAAAATCTGCACTACACCTCAAAAAATGACGACATTACGAATTTTTGAATAACTGCTATTTTTTCGTTTTTTTTTTTTTTTTTGATGGGGGAGGTTTTCCTTAGTAATGAACCGATCGGGTGGTTTGAGTTGGTCTCTCAATTTCCTCGTATTTGACGTCTCGTTTAATTCGTTCATTGGTAAAATTTACATTGCTCTATCAGTTTTTCTTTTATTAACAAAAAAACAAAAAAAAATCCGATTTTTTCACTAAAGTGATAATAAAAAAAAAAAAAACTCGAGTGAAAAACGGCGCAGTTAGGATCTGAGGGAAATTCCGCGTATGATGGTAGATACCAGCGGTATTCCGTTACTATTATTGTCAGAATCTGATAATTTTAGACCTCCGTTGCTTGGTCTAAATCGACGACTTTTAGGAAACGCCAAACAAAATTTCGATATAGCGTTTTCAAAAAACAAAATAGCAGATCCAATATAGAGGACGACTTTCTTTAAATCCATCGTATATTCATCAAATTATCATTACCTTTGGGGTTTTCGGGGTTACTGATTAGGAGTCCGTGTTGCCCCACGAGTTAGCAAACCCCCTAATGATGAATTTGATGAATATGCGATGAATTTTAACGCCCCTTACCTACCATTAAAATTTCGTTAAACTTCAAATTTACGCAATTTCAAAATAGGTACTATTTGACTGGACTATAATAATGTCAATCTGTGAGAAGTTCCACCATTTCACTCATACCAGATAACGCTTAGGAAGCAATAGTAGCAAGGATTTTAATATAATTTACTCTATATTATAATTTTTTTAATGTAAAAAATGTACCCAATAAAATTTTGGACCATCTGACACCTAGCTGATGAAAACAAATTATATCAAATTCAAAAAATTAAATTCTCGTTAATTTTAGATGCTTACATAGCACCCCTAAGATGAATAATCCGTTACATTGATACCTAAACGGATAATACATACATTCAGCTATCTAAAATGATTAATAACCCGCATATGGGACATAATTGAAACAGAGTCGTCCAAGCGATCAATTTCAGAGTTGACACTTTATAACATTATACCTTCGCCAAGCAGTATGAGACCTTTAAAAATTCAAATTTTCTTACCGAGCGGGTCCTTGTACTCTCAACCCTCTTTATCTATTAGGATGATCAACGAGAGAGATGCATCATCCGTTTGACACGTCCAAGATAACCACATACTTTACAATTAACCGTTCTGTCTTCATTCATCATCGTCGTTCTCAAAGGATGCCTAGCGCTTGAAGAAGACAACAATAATTAACCAGGCGCTACTGAATGATTCACTGTACTCTAGGTGGAAAGCCCATCTCACTCCCACACGTATCATAGCTTCGTAATTATTAATCGTTAATAAGACGCTATTATACTAATTAATGATTACCATTACTTGCGAAAAATAGTTTCTACTATACAGGGTGTTGATTTTCAAAGCGGGCCATAGGGGATTAGCATTGCGAAAGTGGTTTTTGAGGATTCCTGCTCGCGGTTTAAACTGACAGAAATGGTTTTGGTATCAAAATGAAGCTAAAATTATTGCGCATAACGCTTGACGTCAGAAATTAATTTATTTCACGTTGTTTTCTAAAATTCTTCAGTAAAAATTCAAGTAATTGTTAATGTTTAATCACAAAATAGCATGCCTTGCCTAAACAATAATGACGTTTCTACGTTTTGACAATCCAATAATAAAAATTTATAAGTCAGTAGGTAATAATAAAGTCTGGTTCTATTATTGGATTGTCAAAACGTAGAAACGTCATTATTGTTTAGGCAAGGCATGCTATTTTGTGATTAAACATTAACAATTACTTGAATTTTTACTGAAGAATTTTAGAAAACAACGTGAAATTAAATTAATTTCTGATGTCAAGCGTTATGCGCAATAATTTCAGCTTCATTTTGATACCAAAACCATTTCTGTCAGTTTAAACGGCGAGCAGGAATCCTCAAAAACCACTTTCGCAATGCTAATCCCCTATGGCCCGCTTTGAAAATCAACACCCTGTATGTATAATCATCTTTTAATTTACGTGGGACGATTATGAGCCTGAAAGGGAAGCTTTTATTTATACCATTATATTAAATATTAAGATTTATCAAATATGTGTTACTCAAAATTCCAAACATTTCTAAATATTTTTACCTAAATGACGTCTCAAATTGTATCAATGAATATTGTTACCGGAAGAAGAAAATGAAACTGGAATTCTTGAAAATAATAATGTATTAAGCCGCATCCTCTTGTTTCAAAATAGCAGAGCGAACACGGGAACACGCAAGTAGTCAAACGAACTCAAAAGAACTTATCGAACACAAACGTACAGCAGAGCAGATCATCTTGTTAAAACGAATCTAAAATAATAATCCAAAAAGTATACAAGCCAATTCGAACAAGAATCAACATGATCTAATATTTCTTATACCAGTACCAATAACTGGCGACTCGGTACTTGTGATTGTGATGCTTGTTGGCGTTCGTGTACGGTATTATAGCCTCCTCACTTAGGTAATGTAATCATCAATCAAATAACTCAATAATAATATGCGGCATCAAATGTAAATCTTCTTCAGAATAGAAACTTGTTGTCGCCCGTTATATCAGGATCGAGTTGCTGATCAAATCCAAAAAAGGCAATCACGAAGTGTGAGTCAGCATATTTGTATTGTATAGTATCAATTAGGGATGTATCAGAAGACCTAGAAGATCTTCTGTGTCTCCCCTCCTAGTGACTATTCGCTTATTAACCTTTAGTGACCATTCGATAACCCCATCCAGTTCCAGTTCTCGGAGGAGATTTAGGAGTTTCGATGGTTCTAATGATGGTAAGTCTTTTTTGGCTGGTTGGTGAAGACCTAGAGAGTGGAGTCTTCTTTGTTGTACTGTCGACCAGGAGATGTATTGGAGTTTCGTACCCCTCCTTGCAGAATGTACGGGTTTGGTCATTTTGTAGACCAATATTGCTAAGGTGTGCGCCACGTTTACCATGCGCCGTGAGAAGATCTGTTAGCATTCTCAAACCATTTTTATTCACTTTGATGCAGGCTTCAAAATTTGTTGGTTGTATTTACCAGGCATTAGTTTGGCCTGTCTTAATCCTGGGAGGTCTTTCCAGAGGTTTCCGCTTTGGGTATCATCTTCTTTCTTTATTTTGTCTTTGAGAACATTTTCGCTTATTCCGCAAAAAGATTCAGGCACTATGAGTGGCGTTTTTGCTCCTTTCTTTGCTAAGCTGTCAGCTTTTTCATTTCCTTCTACACCTAGATGTCCTGGCACGCTAGGAGAACTTGCCTTTTTACCTTTGCCTAATTTATTTAGCTTCATTGGACATTCCCACATAATTTTTGAATTGATGATGTATGAAATAAGTACTTTAATGGCAGCTTGGCTATCCGTTAACATAACGATTTATTTCTTTTAGGCTCAAAATATTTCTCCCAAGTCCGAAGACCTGGGGGGGGGGGCACCTGTTCCGTCGAATACTTTTGATCCGCTTGTGGACCATTTTATGGTATGCTGTTTGGGATTGTACTTGTTGGACTCGTTTATCCATTTCTCTTTGTTACTAAACTGTGTTACAATGTTCTTCTCGAAGCTGCATTTCATAGTGATTGAGTCCCTAGGAGCGGTACTGATGTGTTTCTTATTAGGTAAGTAGTGTTTCTGAGTAGATATACTCCAGCCCTTTCTTATTTTAAAGAGCGAAAAAGATGCCTTCCATGAATCATCTACAAAACTAACATTTATATGCAAATAAAAATTTCATAGTCAAAAGATTCAAGTTCTATAGGTTGTAAATCAAGTGATATAGTTCATTTTAGTTTTATTAATTAAAGTCTAGTTCTTTGAGTTAGTTAAAGTACTGTGTGTTCAAGAGCAGATTTTGCGGTCAGTAAGAAAGTTCATTCTATTCCTGCCCAATAATCTAGGCGTACTATATATGGAAATGAATTAATAAAAAGTTGACTGATCCTTTTTTCGCAGCTTAATTAGAACCCTATTTTATCAGCCTCATTGTTTAGCAATCATAAATTTATAGGGTTCATTAAAACAATCTGAATACAGCTCCCGAATAGCAAGCTGCAATAATTAAATTGTTATAAAACGTTTTGTATCCGTTGTTAATACCAATAATAATAAATTGTCACTGCGTATTCAACTAACGACTGGCTATTGTTGACTAGGATCGACGATAAAGACGTGTGGGTATCGTTCAAGTGAATAATATCCATTCTCTACAAGTATATTTTCCATTTTTTCTATTTTCGACTGGTGAAAAAATTATCAAACAGGTTTAAACAATGTTCTAAATAATCTAATAGAACGTTGTCATTCCGAAACCGAAATTACAACAAGACCGCGCCGAGCGCTGCCAACCGATTGTCGAATCTGCCATCCGGCAATATAAGATGTTTGTTATTCTACCACTCGCTAGCGACTGAAAGAGAGGGTGATGGCCCTTTTATTTCTTTATTTTAATTATTATTCTTATTATTATCATAAATTAGAGAACCTGCATTATGTACTTGAAATGTCCAACTGTAATTGGTCACTATATTCGTGTTTAATTATTGTTCATTCAATCAACATGCTGAGCTGTGAGTGACCAATATCCGTCTGTAATTTTTCCTTTCTTATAGCATGTAGAACGTGCATCATTCCTAAAGTGAAATTAGCTACATGATGAACGTGCTATTTCCTTGTCGTAGTGAAATGAAAAACTTATAAAAATCCCCTTCTATTCATGAAAATCACATATTACATTAGCAATACGTGTAAAATTTTCCTAGAATCTTCACACGCTCATTTTTATATCACTTTTCCGCTTTTTGTTCCGACGAATGAACCCAATAAAAACGGAGAAGCGGTAAGGGATGAAAAATTCAAGCCGAACACGACCACAACACTGAAGTGAATGTCGTCCTGCATACCAATAACGCGTCCTTCAACCGAGACTCCCAAACTCCCCTCATTTTCAATTCACTGCCACGATTTGTTACGTTTTTCAAATACTCCTTTTGTGTTTTGTATTGATTTCTTTAATCAGAACGTTTCTATAAAGACCGCTCGTGTAACTTCGGGGACAATGAAATTATTAAATTCGGGACGTCGAGTAGTTCGTTCGTTTTGAAAATCTAATGGAGAAAGTTTGTTCTGGACTCGTAACTACTTCGGGAGAGAAAATAATTGAAACCGCAATCGGGAATAAATTATCGAAGGAGTTTGTATTATTGGAGTGGAGCTGCTTTGAATATGGTAATTTATTGATGAAAATTCGGGTATCGTTAGTCATTTTTTATAGCAAACCCTATTAAAAGTTTAATTTGACGGAAATTTTTTAACAGTTGTGAGGAAGCAAATAAAATAATAAAAACATTAAAAAAGAAGTCGTAGCATAAATTTTCATTAATCAAGAATATAGCAAATTATTTCGGATTTTATTCTTGTCAGTTACCATTCATTGAAGATTTATTTAGCGAATTAGTTGATCTGAGGACATCTGATAACACTATCGGAAAAACACCCCAAAACTGCAGAAGGATCAATAATTTTCAAGCTTATTGTTTTAAGTAGCTTGGCAAAGATACCTAAAATCAGAAACAAGATCGAAGAAATATCTATAAATACAGATATTGTAGGTTTCATTATTATCCCTGTTATTGCTTTAGGATCTATGCTCGGATATATAGGGACGACATGTAGTCTGGATTCAAGCCAAGTAATTAAAGCTTCAATGGCTTTAAATTTTGTAATTACCTAATGGAATAACCAATAAGACCAAACTTGCGGACAAACAAGAAATATGTATATGGGAAAACGGAGAACTCTTTGGTAAATTATTCTCACATTTTCTTTTGCTCTTGGAATTAAAGTAGTATACCTCTTCTGGCTAGAAAAAAAAAAAAGATTTCATGCTTTGAAAAATCAAAATTCAAAAGTCTTTGAAGTATTTTAGCTGAGTCAGTTTTACTGCACAATTAAACAAATTAAATTTTTCTACCGACGAAACTAAACAATAAGGCATGTCAGCAAATACTGTTTGATGTCACTGCGCAGCCTGATGTGCATACATCTACAGCCACTACATATAACACGGCAGTAGCAATAATGTGAATTTTTAATTTTAATATTATTATTATTTTAATTGTAATTGTTGCAGTAATTTTATATAGTTTGACTCAAATGCCTTATTGTTTGAAGGTAAAAAATGGTGAGTTGTAAATTGTCTTCAAACTATACCGATCCAGAACAGATTTCTCAAAAATAAATCTTTCTAAAGGCGCCTTCAGGCTATTTACCTTCAGCGTCAACGCATTCTGCTTTTGAAACAAGCTATCAGAAGGATAGTGAATAGGTATCTTCTTATTATACCATCAGAAACTTTATACAGTGCTTCCCAAAAGTAACGGATAAATTCGATAAAACGGAGAGGGCTGTTTTTTTGAAAAAATAAAAAAACAGGTCGATTTTGTTTTTGAGTTGTTCAACTTTTGACATAATATTTGGGTATACAGGGTGATGCGCGAAAAAGTGGTGACGTCATCGGCATTTTTTTAAATGGCAACCCTTATTTTTTATTCCATTTTTTGATACTTCATTTAATTGCCAGTATGGTAATGTAATCAATTTGTAACCTTAAATAAGGAAATTTCTGAGAAACAGCTTGTGAGTCGAAATTGTGCACTTTTTACTGATGTGAAAATCGGAACATTAACGATCAAAATAAAAAAATATCAAATAAAAATTACTGTTTCCATGGTAATTTTATAAGATCTGTCTATTAAATTAGGTCTATCAAATTGAATTTCTGTTAAATTAAATTAAATCTATTAGATCTGTCGAAATTAAGTTATTTTCTCCGAAATTTCCTTTATAAACGTTACAAAATGATTACATTACCGTATTGGCAATTGGATGAAGTATCAAAAAATTTAATAAAAAATAAGGGTTGCCATTTAAAAAAATGCCGATGACGTCACCACTTTTTCGTGCATCACCCTGTATACCCAAATATTATGTCAAAAGTTGAACAACTCAAAAACAAAATCGACCTGTTTTTTTATTTTTTCAAAAAAACAGCCCTCTCCGTTTTATCGAATTTATCCGTTACTTTTGGGAAGCACTAAAGTTTCTGATGGTATAATAAGAAGATACCTATTCACTATCCTTCTGATAGCTTGTTTCAAAAGCAGAATGCGTTGACGCTGAAGGTAAATAGCCTGAAGGCGCCTTTAGAAATTTAATAAGGAAAAAAACCTTTCCCTACATTCTGTAGACTAATAAAAAAAGAACTGCGATTACACAAGATAATGACTCCGTAATTAAAATAATAAAGATAATTATTGAATTGAGAAAGAATAAGGAATCTATCGTCTTCAATATCGCGTCTCTGGTCAAGTAAATTAAAAGATTTACACACGACACAGGCATTGTGCGTTAGGTACTTACAAAAAATGGAGCTGGGTATAATTATTAGCATCACTAGTAGGCTAGACATTATTAGAATTCTCAGAGGAAAGTTTTGCAATAGTTTATATTTTCTCATCCTCCTTTTTGTTTGGGTCTGAAATTCGCTGAATACGAATTTGGAGTTCGCTGGCATAAATTTGATCTGGAACTATGTTTGTTTTTGACACTTTTTCCCAAATTCTAACACTTTTTTAGTTTTTTTTCATATCTCAGAAATGAAGCGTTTTTTGATAAGCTATTCTATAATAAATTAAAATAGACAAAATTTCCTACATTTCTCATCATTATGTTTTTTTTAACTAACCTTTGCGCCGGTAAGGCTCGCAAAAAAAAATATTCCCGGATCCAGTGTACCTTACTTGAATAATGAATTCAGGGTATTCAATTAAGGAACCATGTCTTGGGAACTATTGGTCCTAGAACCTCAAAAACAAAATTGTTTAGTCATAAATGACCACGAGAAAATCAATGAAAATATTCTCAAGATGGCCGCACTTCCGCAAATACGGAAGTTGACTTTATATAAATGTGTTCTTCAATGGCTTTGTTTTGCAGAGCGTGAACTGGATAGTAGGTGGTTGGAGGAAAGGTTCCCTTTCCTTATTTCAGGGAGAATACGTTTTCTCGTTGGCTAAGTTCCGCGAGGATGACCAACGAGATTTCCAACCGCCACACAGTCTCAGTACGCTCAGCTATAGACTTGATTTTGTTCACATTGACGGTGTCGGCAACTTCTGTGGCCTGTCTCCATATCATTTTTTGAGATCGGCCATGCCATTCTTTGGCTAAGATCACGCAAATCAGTCTTCTTTTGTTATTCGAATTTGCCAGGAATTTTGTTTGCTTTGTGGTCAGACTTTCTTCAACCGTTCATCATTTTTTGTTCTACCTTTCGTAACTTCAGGATATCCATCGAAGATAACTACTGTCTGTGGGCCATAGATATTGATAACGTAGTCAACATATCTGTTGCATACTACAGAGAACTTTGTCTACAGAGAACTACCAGACAACTTTGTCTAGTAAGAACCCACCGTCGATAACATAATTGCATGCACTTTTCCGCTGAACTTGTTTTATATGGGTACGCAAATGCTTTGTATTGACCAGATTTGGTTCCTTTTCTTAAACCATTTTCAAATAAGGAAATAAGGAAAAAGGTACGGACCCACATCGTAGAGGCAATTCCGCGAAAACCGTTGATTTCACTAGATATATGAATATGTTTTTGCGCGCTCTTTCCAACGGTTAGCCTGCCCAAAAAAAAACGCCTTTACTAAGAATTGTGGAAAATTTTGTGTATTTTAATTTTGTATAGAATGGGCTTTCGTTTTGAGATATAGGTCAAAGACTTAAAAAAGTGCAAAAAGATAAAAAAAAAATCAGTTCTGGGTCATCAGTTCATAAATGAAAATCGGATAAGAACAATAAATTTTTTTATTATTATTTTTACGTGTATAGTACACTCCTGGAGTTTGGGGCGTTCCTCCCGACTCACCCTGCATAAAGAGATGATGTATCCTTAATTACCACAAAGAACAGCACACGCTGGACTATCTATACAAAAATGAAATGGAAAGAAACTAAAAATCGGGGAAAAAATGAAGGGTTACTTCAACCGTTTGCGATCTTAACGTGAATAGTCTGTCTTGGTAGTCGCTGCTCAAGATTTATAAAATTTATAGGATTATTATTCTTGTAGAATTGGCATTATTATTATCATCATCATTTTTATATTTGGGCAGTAAACATATTATTATTATTATGATCATCAAAATTTACCTCCATCCGCTTTGTCTATACTTATTTTCTATACTAATATGTATACTCTGTACACTGAGAGTTGACTGTTGTGATAACTAAGGATACATCATCTCGTTATGTTTCTTACTCCTTCTATTGCATTGCATAGTCAGTCGAGTTAAAATGGGACGTATTGTCAGAAATACGTTTGAATCGTCAGCAATTCTAAAAAGATGAGCGAGAGTGAGACGGAAGTATCGACTCGCGTCTTGATACGCTTAGATTGATACGATATTACGATAAGATTGTCGTCGCTACTGTCAGTGTCAGCGTTAAATATACTAATAAGGTTTGTGTTGTGATTTGAAACGTTTTTAATACGAAATTAGCAGAATTACCTGTGTTATACAGGTAGATCCCGAAATGGCGGACACGGACAGCACCACAGCATCCATTGTGGATTAAGGATTCTAAGTTTTATTTACTGTTTTCTCCAGTTTGGCTCCCTTAAGAAGATATGACCACTTTTGTGAAAAAAAAGTCACAACACTGAACTACCCTTCTTAAGGCAGAAAAATAATGTGTAGGCCTACAATAATACCCAGATAGATATTACCATGGAAACATATGAAATGGAAAGTTCAACAATGTTCAAAACAATAATCGTTGCGGGGAAACATATCCGATAATATTATTCAAAATCTATTTTAGTTGCATTGTTGAGCTCGAATTTGAACAACGATGCCACATTGAAAAATTTTGTCGAACTCAGGGAATAGGTAAACTTTGAATGCCTGTAATTCCGTTCCCGATAATAATAAAAATAAAACGCAAACGCTATCGTAATAGTTATGTCAAATCATGTGCTTTGCCAGTGGAGGTTGTTTAAATTTGACTGCCGTTTTGATTTAAAGTTTCGAAAAAGGACACCCTATATATCAGTAACGAAGGCGAGGAGACAATTTTTGTTTTAAATTTACAGTCTTTCTGAACATCCTCTACAACACCCTGTATACCGTGTCCGCCATTTCGGGATCACCCTGTATTGTACGGTGTGATAAACTATGAGTAACTTAATTGCGCGAATGTCTAAAAATTACTTGTTTTGCCTGGGAAACGATTGAACTACCTAGTACCTACGTGGTCTTGTGGTAAAATTGCTGGAATATTTTACTTGCAGAATAAGAAAACGGAGGTGTTATTCTTTCTTTTAAACGGCAACCAGCAGGTAGGTGACATGATATTTCTATCATGATGATAACAATAATTATCATGATTCTTATTTACTTGCATTATACAAGGTGATTCAGTAATGAGTACCATAAATGATACGGGGTGTACCTACTGTCAAAATAATACGAAAACCAAGAATAACTTTTTTTCCAAAAGTGCTTCCCTAACAAGATACAGGGTGTGAAAGGGTCGATTTGGAAAACACTTATTTGATCGTATCTTCTAACTGGGTTGAACTATTTAATTCATTTTTGGTAGACATCTACTACATAATAAGGACCGTAAACGGACAAAATTTTGTCGCATTTGAACAATCCAGTGGCGTAGAATTGGGGGTCATGACACTTTGTCCCCCCAAAAAAAAGTTGCTGTTGGGTTTTTTCCCATTTTTATTTGGTTTTTAGTATTATTGGTTCAAATACCACAAAAAAGGTACACTTGTTTCATTTGCCCAGAAGCGTCCGTTTCCGAGATATTCTGACTTGCGTGTAACTATGTGAAATAAGTGCCTGGCGCATTGCAAGGGAACACCAGCTATATCCCTACCATCTGAGGCAAGTTCAAGACCTTTTGCCTGAAGATTATGCTGCACGTGTGGAGTTTTGTGGATGGTTATTGAATATGCATAACCAAGACCGCAATTTTATTTCCAACATAATTTTTACGGATGAATCCACTTTCACAAGAAATGGCATTTTTAATATGAGAAATTCACATGTTTGGGCAGAAGAAAACCCAAGAGCCACCAAAGTTACCCATTACCAACACACATTTAAATTAAATGTTTGGGCTGCTACACGTGGAAATACAATTATTGGATTTCATTTTTTCCCCGGAAATTTAAACGCGAACAATTACCAGGAATTTTTGGAAGAAGTTTTTTTTTTCTTTTTTTGATGACATTCCTCTGTTAACCAGGCGCAGTCTCTGGTTTATGCACGATGGTGCTCCGCCTCATTATGGCAGGCAGCCAAGGCAATGGCTTAATGAAAACTTCCCAAATAGATGGATTGGTCGTGGAGTTGATGCTCCCATTCACTGGCCTGCTCGATCACCGGACTTGAACCCGTTGGATTTTAGTGTGTGGGGGAAATTAAAAACCAAAGTCTACGCAACACCGGTAAATTCTTTAGACTCTCAGGCTCAGAGTTGTGAATGCCTTTGCAGAGTTAACAAACAATCCAAGTATTGGTAGAATAATTTTTAATTTGGAAAATCGTTTACATCAATGCATTCGTGCCAATGGAGGACACTTTGAAAATTTACTTTAATTTTATTTTTATTATTTTTCAGTTAATTATAAACTTACGTAGGTAGATGTATTCGACTTTAAGTATTTTATTTGGTTGTTAATAAAACTTTTTCTGTGATAATTTTGCAACTTGGTATTTCACATAGTTACACGCAAGTCAGAATATCTCGGAAACGAACGCTTCTGGGCAAATGAAACAAGTGTACCTTTTTTGTGGTATTTGAACCAATAATACTAAAAACCAAATAAAAATGGGAAAAAACCCAACAGCAACTTTTTTTTGGGGGGAAAAAGTGTCACATGACCCCCAATTCTACGCCACTGGATTGTTCAAATGCGACAAAATTTTGTCCGTTTACGGTCCTTATTATGTAGTAGATGTCTACCAAAAATGAATTAAATAGTTCAACCCAGTTAGAAGATACGATCAAATAAGTGTTTTCCAAATCGACCCTTTCACACCCTGTATCTTGTTAGGGAAGCACTTTTGGAAAAAAAGTTATTCTTAGTTTTCGTATTATTTTGACAGTAGGTACACCCCGTATCATTTATGGTACTCATTACTGAATCACCTTGTATAATATTTGTTATCAAAAAGTTGCAAGTCACTACTTCGTCAATAACTTGTCGAAATAATATATTTGTAGGATATTCATTATTCCTCAACACACGCCACTGACACGAACTGCGATACCACATCTGGTTCGACTTAGAAATAAGTGTACGATTCAAATCGAATTAAATGAAATTGTTTAGTCAGAATCAGTGTGGCATGACAACGGACAACTCTCAGTGGACAGCATGTATACATCTTGCAATACTTTCATAGACGAATTTTCTTTAAAGATTTGTCCATATATTATTCTCTCATTTTCGACTTTATAGAAATATTTCAATAAATAATGTAGACTTAGCATGAATTATTATATTCGTATTAAGTTTTTAGGGAAAACTAAATCTTTATTTTACAAATGTACCTGTAAATAAAGTCAGAGTAGAGTAAGGGGGAAATTACTGTTGATTGTTAAAAATTGAACCTTTCGGAGCTTGAAAATTAGATTTTAATACAATACAGATAATTAAGGAACGAATTCGTCTGAAACTTAATGAAGCGGAAATAAAATTAGAAATTTAATTGCCTGTTGCTTTTAGAGGGGATGAGCGATATTCATGAAAATTAATGCGAAGAAAACTCGGAAACTGAGTGATTTATGTGAGTTACAATCATAAGCTACTTCATGATATTAATAATAATTACTACTTCTACTTACTTGGTTCATTTTTATGATTACCAATTTCTCTGATTTACCGCTGGACGTGATGAAGTATTTTATTTTTTAGCGTTGCTAATTCTTTTGCTCGTTGCTCTTTGGTCTTTGACTCCATGTGCCAAGTATGCTGCTTGGCTGACATACACTATCCATGTTAATCTGTTTTTGAGACATAGGGCTGTCATAGAAATTTTTTCATTTTTTTAAAGGTTTTAGAGAAAATATTAGATGTTTCGTTTATTAAGATTGAAAAGCTGCTTTTGTTGCTATAGATGGATTTTAATTGAATTATAAGCCATTTTCGAGTAAATCGGGAAGAAGTTTGAGTTCGTTATAAACAGCTTTCCTATATCAACAATTATTAATTATTCTGCTTGTGTTTAATGGAGATTTCAGATCTATTTCAAGTAGATATAAGAGGGTAAAAAGGAAATGATTATTGGGCTTTGCTCATAAAATGAACTCCACGGCAACCAGCAACACAAATCCAAGCAGATCCGGAGCCACGGACAGCGCTGTTTCGGCCTTCTTTGGCCTCTTCAGCGTAGCACACCGAGAACGCAAGGACAGTGTTACTGAAAGCCATGGAGCGCGCCAGTTCTATACAAATCAGAGGATTTTTAAATCAGTGACCTGCAAGAGAAGACGACAGTGACGACACCTACTGCTGGTGGTAAGAACCACCGATCACCAACAGCAGACAATCGCCTTCGTGAGACCAGACTCCTCGTGCTGTAGTTACCTGCTATGAGGATTTGACAAGTCCCCAAGGCAGCGCCGGCCGGTGTGCTACGCTGAAGAGGCTTAAAAGGCCGAAACAGCACTGTCCGTGGCTCCGGATCTGCTTGGATTTGTGTTGCTGGTTGCCGTGGAGTTCATTTTATGAGCAAAGCCCAATAATCATTTCCTTTATATTTATTAATTAGGTACAGCTTGACAAGAATATCTTGGCGGTTGTTAAAGGAGAGAGAGGTCCTAGAACGAGACAGAAAATCACCCCACCACCTTATCTGTTTTAGTACATTCTATGTAATAAATTTTGTAAAATGTATGGAAATTGATACTTGACATTTAAATTTTATTATGAGCTAGAAGCTAATTTGGCTGCGTTCAATTATTATGAAAAATTGAAAATCTAAAATAAACACGGGAGTTTTAGTTACAATTATTTAATTATTACTATCATCATAAAATATATTTAATTATCCCTATCACTATCAGAATAGTTCTTTTCGTCACTATCATTATATCTTCATCGTCGTTAATGCCTCCCAGTTGAATAATTAGATCCCCCACTATAATATACATAGCTCCTTCTCTGGCCATTAACTCGTTCTCAATTTTTTGTTGGTTGAATGGTCACACTTGGCATTCCACTGCTCAGCCGTATAACCACAAAAAAACTCGTCACATAAATTCTGTACATTTTCAAACTTTTGGGTGATATTTCTGTCTGCCACATAGTGCTTCATATCCGCCCAAACCAACTCGATAGGATTGAGATCTGGGTGGTGAGGAGGCAGTTGCAAAACATCATGTCTTCTCATAATTTCATCAATTTCGTAGGTTTTGAAATTCGGCTTATTCGATTTGATGAGGTCATACAATTCTGGTTTATGGAAACCCGCATTAAATGGTATTTGCTTTTGTTGTAACCACTGCTGCATATCTGATTTTCTTGAAGCAGAGTTAGGTGGTTTATCTAACTGCACATTATGATATGGCGCGTTTTCAATCACAAGTACGCTGTGAGGCGGTAAATTTGGAATAAGCTTGGTTTCCATCCATTTTTTGTAGTTGGGATAATTCATATCGTCGTGATAGTCTCCACTCTTCGTCTTCGACTTAAATCGCACGTAAGCATTAAGAATAAAACCAGTTCCTCCACCCGCGTGAATGATTACCATCCGTTGTCCTTTGGAGGCGGGTTGCGACAAAACTTCTCCACTGGCGTCGCTCCACGCTTTTTGATGAGCATGAGAAGACTGGATATACGTTTTATCCATGTACACTATATTTCTACCTTCGGCTCTATAATTTCTCATCCTTCTAAGAAACTTAAGACGCAAATATCGCACTTCTTGCTTTTCCATCAAAATTTTTCTATTAGTTCTTGTTTTTCTCCACCGAAAGCTCAGTTTATGGATAACCTTTCTGACACTTTCCTTGATCCATTTGCTCGTTATCTTTTGTAAATTTTTTGATCAAAGTCATCCAAGTTGGTTTTTGTTGCTAATTTAGTTCTGTTTTACCAGGAGAAGTAAATTTATCCGTTTGGCCATCGATGATTCTGCACTATCCTTTGAACAGTCCGTTCACTAATGCCTGTCGCAGCAGCAACCCGTTTTTGAACTTGATTAATTGGTAAAATAGGACCAAGTATTTTTAGATTCACCAAGAAAATATTTATAAACGTTATTAATAATTTCACGTCTTTGACCGGAAAGGGTTTTATTAGCAACTTAGCTTTTAAAATTTGCCATTTCAAAAGCTTGCACTACATTTGCAATAATTAACTGTCACAAACATAATAAAATATAAACGTCAAGTATCAATGTCAAAACATTGTTCAAAATTTATTATACATCAAAATTTATTACATGGAATGTACTAAAACAGATAAGGTGGTGGGGTGATTTTCTGTCTCGTTCTAGGACCTCTCTCTCCTTTAACAACCGCCAAGATATTCTTGTCGAGCAGTACTCCCTAAAGATTTCTATTTATCCTAAGAGGGTAAATATACATATCTAGGTCACGATAATTTTTTGAAATTGATAAAAAAAATTACAACATTTCATCACTGTTACATAGATTTGTTAGTTTTCAAGGACTGCAAAGAAGTAACTACATAAAGATTTATTTAAAAAAATATCTAATTCGCAATTTTTCAAACATAGCTAGGTAGCTAAAAAGAGCAAAATAAGTTTCCACATCACATAAGTTTAAAATTATTTATTTATGTGATGAACACGCCTAAAAGGTTCTTAGTTTCATTCACACAGAATACTCTGGTCTAGGCTATAAAACTGGCCAAATGTTAAGTTAACTTAACTAATCTCAACTAGTTATGTCAATCGTCCAATAAATCTGATTATCCGGACTAATGCATTAAAAGAGAACCTTCATCTCATAATAATATTTAACACGTCGAAGATCTGGAACTCTTTAATCCTTGTGACGGTTGACGAGTGACGACATACAAAAGCCCGTCAGGTAAAGGTTTTGAGCTTATATTGTGTGACCACGTCATGTCGATCATTGTAAGCCGATTAAGATTAGATGGGAAAATATTAAAATTTATTTTTCTCGAATCCTGTATTTATTCTCATCAGGAATTCAAGTCTTTGAGTGTTGTTTCAAGCCCTAAAATAATACCGGAGCCAAAGCTAAGCTTATTTAGTTTTAACGTCAATATCTGGCTTCTTTTAAGTAAGTGCTTTGGGTTAGAGGAAATGAATTTCACAATTAAATCCCAGGATTGTTAATTTTGATTGACATGGTTTTTAAGAACCGAATCTTATGGATTTGATTTTAATCGGTATAATTTTGTTTCTAATCTTCCTTATAATATTTTCAGAGTGTCCCAAAACTCAACGTCATCCCTTGAAGAGCTGATAGGCCAACTCATGGCTGACCAAAATATCATAACATGATTCTAGTAAAAAATGATTTCTTGTCGAGATAATGGTACTTTTCTGAATTGTTTGAGAATTGATAGATACTTTAGATCATTTTTTTGAATGCCACAGCTACACAATTCCATACTTTTATAATACAGTGCGCGAGAAAAGTAAGGAATAAATTCGATAAAACGAAAAGCGCTGTTTTTTTTGAATAAATAAAAAAACAGGTCGATTTTGTTTTTGAGTTGTTCAGCTTTTGACATAACATTGGGGTATACAGGGTGATGCGCGAAAAAGTGGTGACGTCATCGGCATTATTTTTAAATAGCAACCCTTATTTTTTATTCCATTTTTTTATACTTCATTTAATTGCCAGTATGGTAATGTAATCAATTTGTAACCTTAAATAAGGAAATTTCTGAGAAAACAGCTTGTGAGTCGAAATTGTGCTCTTTTTACTGATGTGAAAATCGGAACATTAACAATAAAAATTAAAAAAAATCGCATAAAAATGACTGTTTCCATGGTAATTTTATAAGATCCGTCTATTAAATTAATGCCCGTATTCACAAACGATAATTTCCTAAATAATTACGTAATTAATTAAATGAGTGAGATGGAGATATGCAGTTTTTTTTTTGTAATAGAATGAGATGGGGATAATTGATTACGTAATTATTTAGGAAATTATCGTTTGTGAATACGGGCATAAGTCTATTAAATTAAATCTGTTAAATTAACTTAAATTAAATCTATTAAATCTGTCTATTAAATTGAATCTCTCCAAATTAAGTTATTTTCACAGAAATTTCGTCATTTAAAGTTACAAAATGATTACACTACCGTATTGGCAATTGACTGAAGTATCAAAAAATGGAATAAAAAATGAGGGTTGTCATTAAAAAAAAAAAAAAACGATGACGTCACCACTTTTTCGCGCATCACCCTGTATACCCCAGTATTATGTCAAAAGTTCAAGAACTCAAAAATAAAATCGACCTGTTTTTTTATTTATTCAAAAAACCAGCGCTTTCCGTTTTATCGAATTTATTCCTTACTTTTCTCGCGCACTGTATAAATTTTCTTACGCAATGTTACATATTGATCAAGTACCGAATAAATATTCTGGAGCCATACTTTTACGGAATTTAGTTTTTTGCTGTTTGAAAAAAAAATCATGAAAATAAAGTATCGATTGTCACGCAATTCATAAAGTACCATTATCTCGAAAAGAAATATTTCTTACTAAGATCATGTTATGATATTCTGGTCAGTCATGAGTTGGTCCATCCGCACTTCAAGGGATGACGTTGAGTTCTGAGACACCCTGCATTATTATTATAAAAACGATACCTACATGTTCGTTATTTACAACAATGAATTAAAAGAATGTGCCAATTGCAAGTCTAATAAATGAAAAATTGTTTGTTTTATATAGCGAGTGTACTGGGTGTTCTTGGCATTTTTCTTTACAACATTGAAAAAAAAGAAGCAATATTAGTAAATAGCGAAAGTGGCTTATTATTATACCGATGCGGGATTTCGTAACTCTAATAAATTTCTAAATACAAATGCCATCTAATAGGTATTATGTGATAAAATAATGTGATGCAATGCATTTTAAATTGACTATTTTTTTCAATGAAGCAAAATGTACACACCATGATATAACAAAATGTACACATCATGGGTATAACGCCATAAATAAAATTAAAAACAATAGAAGAAAATCTCAACACATTTAAACTTTTTAGTTTCATATTCCTGTTCGGTCTCATGAAAACATGGAAATTTATTCACTTTACGCAGTCAGGAATTTTGCCATTAGTTTTGCCACTGCGGTAAAAACAGAATTTTGTGTGGATGCTGGATGGTCGATGGTGGACCTCAACATGAGAAAACGATACTACGGCCATAAGAAAAACGAAAATTGCATAAAAACCTTAGGATCTAGTCGGCTTTAAAAATTATTGGCATGTCAAATGTTATTAGGGTAAATAACATCTGCATGTCTTAAGTTCCGTCAATTTTTTCGGGACCGAGGAGCGAAATAGTGGTGCTGGGTGGGTAAGAAGCTAAAAACATCTATTGCAAACTAATATTAAGGTCACTACTAAGACCTCTTTGCCTCTTCACTTTCAGGGCAAGGGATATCTTCGAAATTAACAGTAGCACGATTATTATTTTGATATTTGCGTTTATTTTGCATTTGCATTCCAAAAAGCATAACATCAGTCCCTATAGTCTGGATATGATATCAGAAAGCTTACATCCGGTCGAATACCTCTTTTTATCGTGCCCGTGTATCCGTCGCTCTACGATCCGGTTGATTTTGACGTATTCATCATTTCGAGTGCATGTTTTATATGTGTTTATACGGCTAACCAGGAACGGACTCCTATAGACCGATTTTTAGTGTTTTTTTTTTTGCTAACCATGCATTTATTGAAGAGCGGCAATCCGGAAATAATAAAGAACTATTTATAGGCCAATCTCGATCATAAATAATTTTTCCAGGGTCTTTGAGATGGTGGTGTACTCCCATGTCTACCCTCTCGTCCGTGGTTCCATTTCGTCTTCTCAAATGGCTTTATGACTAAGCGCTCAACTTTCACGAACTTGATATCCTTTACACAATTTGTATCTGAGGTTCTGGATAGCCGCGGTCAGGTGGATGTGGTTTTCATGGTCTTTTCCAAGGCATTCGACAGGATCGATCATAGTATTCTTTTAGACATACTTATTTGGTTTGGAATTGGTGTCAAACTAACATCATTTTTGGGGTCTTATTCTCGGATCGTCTGCAATACGTCTCGTACAATGGTCATGATTCCCTGCCATTTACACCCTCATCAGGCGTACCACAGGGGTCAAAACCATGCGGTTTTTATTTTTATTAACGATGTATTGGATGTCGTCCCTGCATCTAAACCGCTTTTTGCGGACTATTTGAAGATATTCTCATTACGATCCAGGGTTCTGTCCATGAGCTTACACAGTAAGAAATTTATGCCGAGTAACTTACCTCTACCTAAAAGTAAAACAAGTAGAGTGAAAATTTTAGAGGAAATTCTACTCATTCTCGCACTCTACAATGTTTTTCTCTAAACAGGGAGTGAATTCATAACATTTCACTCTATAAATATTTTTGTCAGCTCTATTTACGTAAATCATGATTTAATTAGAGTGAAAAGAACTAGATCAGTGTAACATTTTTACTCTTGAGCCAGCAAATTCTGCACTCGAAGTGTATGTACAAAACTTGAAGTAGAGTAAAATTCACTTAAAAGTTCACTCAAACTGTTCGAGTGAATATTTTCCCTCTATTTGAGTGGACCTCCTCCAACTCCGACTAGTGTTAATTTAGAGTAAATTTAGAGTACATTTTTTTACTGTGTAGCCGGTGATTTCCGCTAAATAGGCTTGACATGAATGTTGGGAAATGTCGGGCTATGATGACGCTCACCAGAAAAAAAAAAGATCCCATTGTATTCGAGTATTTATTTAATTCAACACCGTTTAATCGTGCGGACACAGTGAGGGACTTGGGTGTTATTTTCGTTGGTCAGCTGTCGTTCTGTGCACATATTCTTGACATTACGCGATCATCGACAAAAATGTTGGGGTTTATGGCTAGAAACAGCAGAGACTTTGCTAGTGAGCGCTCACTAAGAATCTTGTACTTTGCTTACGTTCGATCGAGGCTGGAATACTCTAGTCTAGTGTGGTCACCCTATTACAATAACCATGTCGATCAGCTCGAGAGGGTTCAGAGGAGATTTATAAAAATCCTATACCAAAGGAAACATCGCTTGTACCCGCCCCAGGGTCTTGACCATAACTTCCTGTTGGATCAATTTGACACTTTTTTGATTTGCCTTGTTGTCTAATTGAAGTTTTAGTATTAGGATATCTATCTAGGATGATTGATCTATCTAGGACTCTGATCAATTTTTCTCAAACTGACAAATAAAATAAAATTATTAAATTTTTGACATTTTAAATTTCAAAAGAGCAAAATGACGAAAATAAGATCTCTAAGATGAATAAATCCGTATTAAGAAAGCATTTCAATGATTAAGATCCAGAAAGTCCTAACTTGAGCAAACATTTAAGTCATTCTGAAGGTGAAATATATTTGGAATGTAAGTATTGAGTATGTGTATCTGCTAAATTGCTGGTAATGCTGTCTCTTATAGTAGTCAGACCATGGCATCACAGACTATCATACCTTAAAAGATCGCCGACTCAATGTAAATATTTTGGATACAAACCTGAGCGCCCCCTGCCCGCGAGGTGCCGTAACTAAAAAGCATTTATGGCGGTGGTGGGGGTATAGCGGTTGGCGGGATATTTAAATTTAAATTATATCTACGAGTTCTGGCTATTTGGAAGTCCACATAATAATTAATTAATACAATTTTCAATAATAACGTCAGCGCATATACGTTACTATTGAAAAGTGCCCTCAAATTCAAAGTCTCCATCAAATCCAAAGTCTCCATCCAATCCAAAGCCTCCATCCAATCCAAAGTCTCCATCAAATCTTTTTTTTTTTTAGTTTTTAAGTGACCCACTTTGTGAGTTTAGTGTCGTCAATTTCACTTCTTGGGCCACAACACAACCAACAAAAATTAACACTTCTGATCATAACCACCGTCATCGGTAACGTAGACACTGTAATTGGTATCTTATTTGAATAAAATCGAGCGTAATTAATAAAACATCTCGTATTGTAATTACCAATTAAGTAAGTGCTACCAGCCATTAATCAAAGTGTCGCGGTCCATGAAAAATAAATTCCAGACACATTTGTTTCACTGAAACCAAGCACGCCGGACTGCCTACATATTTATGACTGTTGTAATTTCGTATTCATCGGGAGCTTGTTGTAAATTGCGGTATAAGCAACCAGACGACCAGTGCTCTGCATAGCCAATTAACACTAGACTTGCTTTTCGCATTAGCTTTTTTTTCATCAGACGGGAATGGAGATTTGCACGTTAACGACAAACAAGAGGACAATAAGTGATGAATAAACATCCGCGAGGACACTGCTGTATTCATTAGTATTATCATAATATCATAGAACCTCTAATCTGTTCTTCGTATCTAAGACTTTTGCATAAAATAAATTATCATTTCAGAATTGTTAAGTTAAAGGTGTTATTGCTTTATAAATGGTTTATAAGTTGTAAGGTTGATATGTTATTTTACACAACTAATCGCTGGAACTTTGCGATGTCCATGCAGCCAACTATGAAATATTTTGACACTTCTTAATGCGAACGACATTGCTTCTAAAGTGAGATATAATTTGTCTTGTCTCGCAGACATTCCAGCTGTCCAGTGATCGTATTTCTTGTTAAATAATATAGCAACGTTGTCTAGAAATAGTAATAACGACTTTAACACCACTCTAACCTTTAATAATTTACTTAGTCTCCATTAATTATCATAATGTAACTGACCATAGTACGCCACCGATTTAGGTATGTGCTCTATTCTTAGGTACCTACTTGGAATAGTAATCGCAAATTCGAATTCAGAGTCGTTTTCTAATTTTGCTTCATATCTATTTTTGAAATCGTTTTAATATTTTTATTTTGTATAAGTCCTGTGGTGAGAGAATATGGGGTGGGAATAGATGAAATTTTCGGGTCTGAAATATAGTTACTTAAGAGTTTTATAGGGAGAATTGCACACTATTTGTGCTTTCTAACCGTGAGACTTACCGCAAACCGCAACCTTGTATCAGTGCATTGTGTTGTTGAAGTCGAAATTCGCTGAAAATATCAAAACCGATACAAGTGAGTAGTTTGGTTGTCTCAGAGATTCAGGAGAAGAATTATGCTTAACAAGAATTGTGGTTGAAATTTTAACTATAGGTACACGATTAATTCAAGACACTCTCGAATACGCTTGACAGAGATTGATTGACACCAATAACTTCTCACCACACTATTCTATTACCTATGTCATTAACAGTGACATTAACAGAAATCATCAGGTCTTGGTAAATAGATTTTAATATTCAGAATATTCGAAACTCTTACGCGAAAGCGTTAAAATTTCGCCACTAATTAAAAATTTTTAACAACCGGTTGGCCTATGCGTTAGTCCTGATTTCTACGACAAACTGCACAACAATAATTGATGACGATTTTTTTCTAAGCGGAATAATATTTTTTTTAACAGAAAAAAGTTTTCATTTAGTATTTAGTTGGTCCAATGCGAATACTTCTTGCTAAGGATTGAACCGTTTATTGAAAGACTAGAGTTGAATTCTGTCTTGCTTTGTTGCCATAAGTTTAGCAATGACAACAACGATTCTGGGGGTGTCTAGTCGGTTGAACAGGGGAGATATCTCAGCCCAAACATACTCAATACAGTTTATGTTATACATTTACGATTCGCGTCCCGTTGGGTGGGACATTATCGTCATTCGAAACGAAATGTGCATCAATAATAGCCGCAAATGGGACGATTAGTCAATAACTAAATCCCGACAACGTAGGGCATTCCTAGTCTGATTCCTGAGTATTTTTTGAGTATGAGTAACTCTGGCTATTGCAAAATGAGGCAAAAATGCCACTCCAGACACAAATAATTGATCCTTCACTAAAAGGTGGATGGGCGACTATTAATTTTGATTTTAACGCTGCTGGCTTTCTCTCATATTACCATTGGACCATGTATCATCATCTGACACGCTGAGACGGAATTTTGACTCATCTGTAAACAAACAGTTGCGCCTATAACCTAAATTTTTCAATTTTCTTTCCTATCTTTTTTGTTATTAGTTGTTACAAAGATACAAAAAATTGCCTATAGGCACCAAAGTTTGATAAGACAAACAGAAATTTTTCTATAATATTACCACTTACACTATTTTTCATACTCTCTTCGTATACAGGTGCTTATTCATACATTAATATGAGGGACATCTTCTCTGAATGTAACAATATCCGAAAGTCTTATACAAAGGACATTTATCATCAATTATTTATCACACAGCAGTGCCTGGATTTTCAAGGGTATCGAATTATGATTTTCGCCTCTATCGCATGAAACCTGAGACATAATAACATTTAGAACCTTATGTGTACAGCCGGGCGGCTTGGCATGTGTCACCTGAACGCTCGCAGAGAGGTGGAGGCGTTCGGTTACACCCCGCGACGCAGGTATCGTCATAATTTCCAGGCAGACACCTCTCTAAAATTCAGCTTACGAAACACCAATTTATTGATTATATTATCATTTATACATATGTATAGGTCCCTATAATGTATCTACCAAGTATTTACGATAAAATATTTACAATATCGTCAGATTTATTGTTATTACATGCAATTCAAATCTCTTGAGTTTTTGTTTTCTATGGTCTAATGCAGAGATCTTCTAAAGTACCTACCTATAATAATGATGAATTAAAAAAAAATACTTTGATCTTGTGAAGTAGGTAATCAACAACAAAGAAATATTTTTTTTAATAGAATAAGGGATGATATTGAGGTCGCATATCAAACTCAATTTTAACTTTTGATTCAAACTAATGAGTATAACGTTTGTTAAATTACAATTGAGCTCATGAGATATTAATTATTGAGAATTGAATTTGTTTAATTTGAAACAACTGTCCATATTCGTCAAACTTCAAAATATAACTCTGGGGTTATATTTTAGGGATATATTTTCTGGCAGCTCCTTGGTCTAATGCTCAAACCCTATGACGAATTTTAAACCAATCATAATGCTCAAAATACAACCCCAAGAGTTATACTTTATTGATGAGCACGGGTCTTAGTACTGTTAGTAGTGTAGAAATGTTCCTATAATGAAATTCACTGTGTATAGCATGAAAAAGTATATTAGATTAGATTAGATTAGATTAGATTTATCGTGAGTGGGTCATTGTGATTGTGACACCTCCACTGCTATCAAATATCTGTTGTCGCTCACATCTACTAGTCGTGCTGCATTAGTCGTGCGCATCAGGTCAGCTCCTCTTTGAGGAAGCTGACCATCTTGAATGTTCTTAATGTATCCATGTTCTCCGGTGTGAGACAGAGTCTGGTTCTCTGGCAGTCTGGTTCTTCCCAAATCGGGACACTCGCATATGATGTGTTTTTCTGTTTCCGTCATCCTCCATGCATAGGCGGCAATCAGCACTGATCGCTAAACCAATATTTTGCAGATAATGGTCAAGCTTGCAGTGCCCAGTATATAGGCCGATATTAAGGCTTTCAGTTCTTTCCTGTTGGGCTCCACTAATAGTTCTTTGGTCCTTTTTTCGACGAGCTCTATATAAAATTCTTCCAATGGTCCAATCTTGGTAAGTTTTGCCAGAGCTGGAGGACTTCCCTCTCCGCCCAGTTGCGTATTTTTGTATTGGCAGTATTCGGTGATATGCCAAATGCTGGTTCTGGTCCGATAAATTGGGATTCGGCACCTTCCTAGCCAGAGAGTCGGCAAGTTCCTTATTTCCGTAACCAGCATGGCCCGGAATCCAGATCAGAGTTACTTCGTTGCTCTTTGCTAGAACATTCAAGCATAGCTGACAGTTCCAGACCAACTTGGACTTGCAGTGGCTAGAGCTAAGGGCTTTTAGAGCCGCTCGGCTGTCTGAAAATATCTTTATTGATCTGCGTTGTCAGTGCATATTTTCCTGCATCTGGGCACAGAGGTCTAAGGCATATATTTCGGCCTAAGCAATTGTTGTGTCAAGGCTCAGGCTTTCGAAAACTCTCTTCTTTGAGTCAGAGCTATACACGTCACCGACAGTTCATCTGGATGTGTTAGATCGGGAAACCAGCTAAAATATGCTCTCAGGAGTCAATTTTTGTTGTCCTCTCACACATCTCTTCCCGGGATAAGGACTCCATAAGCGAAGCGGTTATACTCAGAGAAGTTATTCTATGTTCTTACCAACTATTAGCAACAAGAAATACAAAATACATACAGGTCTGTCCGCTAAGTACCTTCTAATTTCACGGAAGCATACAGGGGAGGTTAAAATCTTAGTCTGTCATAAAAAAATGTTTCCCAAAGTGTCCATAAACGGAGATACAGAGCCCCAAAAGGGTACCCAGCGATTTACTTTTTTGGTTCTAACTTTTTAACCGACTTGTATAATTTGATGAGTTTGTCATCAACCGTTCTTGTAGATAAAAGTGGTGAGAAATAAACTACAAATATGTGATTTCCCATGCTATTCACCTATGTTCCGCTTTGAAACTTGTCACACGGTATGAGCGATTATGAAGCCATTACTCACGAGATGATGATATTCACGAGCTGTAGCGAGTAACATTGTCATCAACAATTGAATAATGGCCACAATCGCGAATGTAATACTATGGGTTTTCTAGGTAGGTACTCTTTTGTATAAAAAAAATGATCAATTTTTTTTTTTATATTATATATTTTACTATTTGGAACAACTTCCAGTACCGAGTACCAACTGCGCACGCGTGGATTCTGAATAATGTCAGTTATCGTTCCTATTCACAGCTTTGCTCTGTTTATAAAATTTACAGCTTTTGATTGGTCTACGAACGGGTATTAAGAACTATAATTCAACACTATTTTTCCCCAAGATGTAACAGGTAACATTTATATTTAATTGACTTTTTTTTTGTATGAATGGGTGCATCCCGTTGAAAAATCAACATTATTGTTAATATTATTCGGGAACTAATTCCTCATTACAGACTTGAAAACTACCAATGCATTATCACAGAACAGTCATTATATTCAAACTGGTTTTCAATTTAAATCAATTTAACCCCAGAAACAGGTCAAAGAGGTCAGTGGAACAACCTGATCCATGATTCATCCACTAGTGGATTGAATGGATATTTTGTCATGTACATAATTTTGTATATGATATGAGTATGCTCGAAGAAATCCGGAAATTTCAAAACTAGAACATTAATAAAAATTCGTTGAGAATAAAAGTTGTCAAAAGGATAAAGCATCCCATCCCATAGGACAAGATAGACGTGATAAAATGCGAATAATAACTAATTAGAATTCTTGGAGGAACATTAAAGGTGTAACGTACCTATTCATAAAAGATGATATGGATATTGAGCTTTTTAAAGCACATTTTCTGTAAAGGTAGATAGATTAGATAAAAGTTCACCTTTGTTCAACGTTTATTTAAAATACTTGAATGAATAACTTTTTTGACAGTTTGAGTCACTATAAATAGAACTCAAACTGCCTCCTATATGACAATCCGTCTATGGAGTTGCCACCAACTTACCTAGTATGCGGCAATCTCCAGAAATCAAATAGCAAAACATACCAATTTGGCTCAGTATCACCTCGATGTGTCGCCGCCTGGAGGAAGAGAATAAAAAATTTGATTTAAAAATCAAAATCAACAGGTATGTATGTGGGTTACTGAAAGATCTAAAGAACTGTTCAATAACTTTTAATAACTAATATTAGCGAATTAATCACTTTCACAAAAATTAGAAAAATCAATTAGACAATACGGCGAGTTGACACTGACAAGCACAACATCCAAAGGTAATCGGAACCGAAACCGGCAATCGGCAATTAATATACCTCTTTAACGTCTTTACGTCTTTAGCGTCTTTAACGTCTTTACGTCTTTATTCGGCTTTACGTCTTACTGCTTTAACACTCAGAGAATCACGGACACCCAACGTCTTCTATGCCCGTATTCTCCCTTCTGTATTAATATCAATCTCCCTGACTACGCTTGCCGATGTCAAAACAAATTTTAAAAGCCCACATGTATACCTATTTAGAGAGGGTGGAAGGGCATGTATGACATGCAAAAATAGGCCAAAAATTTCCTGTCGACGTGGGTCGTTGGAGCTTTAGTTTTCGAGATACATGGTGTTAAAGTTCTTAGAAAAATTTAATTTTTTGTGAATATCTACAAATTGTCTGAACAGAATAACTCGAAAATTTTGACAGCTGTTGTACTAATTAAAGTAAGTATGTACGTGATTTGATATTCCCATTGAAAAATGATTCGATCCAGTGGCAGACATCTGGGCGTGTTCTTACCTTTTTTATTAAATAATGTCTACGCCAGTGACTTTAATGCAAATTTGTTAACATTGGTAGATACCTCGTTTTATTTAGGGGAGAAAAGTTATCTTATGTTTTTGATGTAGGGCGCACTGTTTTAAAGATGCAGGAACCCATGCAAGCTTTTTGTAATGCAGCACGCTTCAATAATGAGCACAAAAATGATTAATTTCTGGAAAAACTTTTAAATAGCATTGATTTTTATAGTTTTATAGTACGGGTAAGAACCCGTACGAGGGATGTAGGATTGTAGGATACATCCCTCGTAACAGACTAAAGATGTAAGAAAGTATGTAGGATACATTGCGTATAGTATCTCGGAAACAGTGCGTCCTACGACAAAAACATATGATGACTTTTCTCTTCTAAACAACATATGAGGTATCTGTTAAAAATAATAAATTTGCATTAGCGTCAGCAGCGTAGAAATTATTTAATAAAGAAAGTAACAACACACCCAGATCTCTGCCACTCGATTGAAGAATTTTTCAATGGGAGTATCATATTATCAATTACTTCAATTAGTCTAACAAAACTGTCAAAAATTTTCAGTTATTCTGATGAGCCAATTTTTAGATATTCCAAAAATATTAAATTTTTCGACGAAATTTAACACCTTGTGTCTCGAAAACTAAAGCTCCAACGACCCATGTCTACAGGAAAATTTTCGTCTATTTTAGCATTTCCTACATGTGTTATAAATTTGTAACACGTATTCATTAACACCCTGTATATCTATTAGACCTCCCTTTTGATAAGATTTTTTAGATGCCATTTCTACGTAAATGCTTGGTGTTTGCTGATGTGTATACCTAAAATTTCAGTAAATTCTGTCATAAAGAAACGATAGGTAACTGCTACAAAAAGTTGAACTATTGACATTTAAGTTATCTATACTTACTTCAATATAGATTACCTCATTACCATGATCTTAAAATACAAAACAGTAAAATTTAACTTCTTTTAAGTCAGCTAATGATTGCCTCTGCCTAGGTAAGCTATAAGAGGTTTATTGTGCCACTGCCATACATCGTCTTCATAGACATCTTTAGCAGACCATAAAATTAATAATTAAACCCAAATTATGTAGGATAAGTATCATTTAATCTCTATTAGACGTAAAATCTCAATTTATAGGGTTTATTAGAGGATGTTATTGTAGAGAATGTGAAACATTTTGTGACATGCCATTAATAGACTGATCATAAAATCGAGGGCCTATAAAATATTAATTTGTCCCTCATATATGAGAATGTTTATTTAATAGGTACATTCACAGGTAATGGAATAATCTAAATCTAAGAAACCTTACTACTATTATAGGGCAACGCAATAAAATTAGAAAGCGGTCAATATTTTTAATATCGAGATCAAGAGTGAGTTGGTATAAATTTTATCTAACAAACACCTCTTAAGCATCTTTAGAGGAGTGAGGTCATAAAGATAAAATCAAAATCACGTTACAGTAACATCTAGAAAGCTTTTTTATACAGTGATACAAAGTGTTAGCTTATACAGTGTATGCTAAAAAGTTGACATCATATGGGAACATTTTCATTTTTGCTTTGAAGAAAAATCTTTCAATGCAAATAAAAAATCTGATTATTACTTTTCATTTCACTACATTGATCGAAAAGTTATGTTTTGTGATAATACTCTCATTTTTTATTAGAAAATTTTCTACGATGGGGAGGATTTCAATAAAAAGATGCTATTCTTTTTTTGTGAAATTTTCGGTTACTTCTTCATATAAAAATAACTTCTGACTAAGTTCGGATATAAGAGAAACTTTAAAAACATTTTTTTGTACAATATCATCATAAATAATACAATATGCTATCATATTATATCTGTTTTTTATTTTCTTTGGAGTGTCTTAGCTCTTTTTTTAATCACCGCTGTTATATGAAGTCTCTTGAACCAGCCGGATCTTAATTGTTCTTGCGGTAACAGTAGTAATCCTTTGAATTTTTAACCACTTACATCCACATATATTTTAAAAGACTCCATAAATTCCAGTTATCATTCCACAATTATCTCCAACATTCCTCATCAATCAAATCATTTGTTAGTGAAATTCTTGGATAGCACCAGTAATTTATCTAATCGTGAGTGACGTTCCTGGCTTCAAATGAACATATCAATCCTTAGATAGTCTACAGGGATAGACTAGACTCATAAATAAATTAGTCCGCAGATAGGGTCAGAAGATAGCGAGAGAGGTTGTCCTCCTACAACTGCAGCACAGCGCCTGACGATTGAAGAGATAAAGACAACACAGGCGGAGGTGCAGCAGGAATCGTGATACAAAATATTTCAATTCTGATTAAGTAATGTAAACGAAGTTTTGATACATTTACTTCTTCTCCGAGTATACTTGAAGACCTTACTGTGGACAAATTGCTGAAGCAAAAAATGTTCAAAAAATTTCAATCACGATTTTTTTAATAATGAAGAGTAGCAATGCTTTCATCCATCAGTTTTATATTATAGTATTCTCTTACTCTGATAATATAAAAACCTATGTATACAGGTTGTTTCAGTTTGTATGTTCATATGGCAAAAGCTAGAATACGTGAAAATAGTTGTAGCTTTTGCTATAAAGTGTTGCTCTAAAACGGTTTATTTTCGAGATACTTGGAAGAAGAATCAATTGTATTAGCTATCTTCTAAATTTATTGATACTTTACTCAATTTTGCTACAGGCTAACAGGCTAATATTAATTGAGTAGTAGAATTTTGAAGTACAAAAAAAAAAACTTCTCAGATGAAACCAGTGGCGTAGTTATGAGGGTTCTTTTGTATTTGAATCCCCAAAACTTCTACGCCACTGGAGAAATAAAAATTTTTTTTAGAACTTATTTTGAAACTTTACATTATTTTCTGAATAAAAGATACTCTTAATAAAGGTCTCTAGGAGGCTTAGTTTTTGAGATATTTTGATTTAGGTATTTTATGAAAAATAATGATAAATATTGACACTAGATGCTCAAAATAATTGCCTTTTTATAAACGGTTTCCCAAATAAATCAAAACATAAAATTTTAAAATAATTTTTTTGTGCAACTGCCATTAAAAGTCACACTTTTAACGACAGCGGACAGTGTTAAAAGTGATTGTTTACATGGAAGCATGTTAAAAGTACTTTTAACACTAGTGTTAAAAGTACTTTACAACACTCGTGTAAAAAGTAATTCTATCTACTTTTTCTGTACTTACATTCTCTTTACTACATTTTCTCATGATGAAATCAGACAAAATTATAGGTAGTAAGATTTTTTCATATTCTTTTTATTACTGGCAAACATATTTATAAAAAATAAGTACCTAATCAAGAATTCAAGACAATAATAATTGTTCAGAAATTGCAATCAATAATAATTATTATGACATTTCTTTTATTTGTATGCACGCATTTGTTAGTAACCATAGCGTCGGCAACGGTTGCTATGCATAGTAGGTACACTTGTACTTATCTGTAATATTTTAAAATGCAATTTGAAGTTGAGTGTCATTCTAAATTCATCAATTTTATTATCAAAATAGAGCAGTTTTACAAAAACCATTGTATGATATTCGTCTTAAAAGTGATTTTATTTTTTCGTGAAATTTGTTCAATTCGCTCCGCTACGCTTCGCTCATTTCACAAACCTTTTCACTCACAAAATAAAACTTCACTTTTAACACTAATATCATAAATAGCTATTTCATATTGACTTATACGTCAATACTGCCTCATAACAACTGTCGACGCTAACAGATACAAAATAGTGATATCTAAGAACACTTCTCTCTTGAAATTTGCAGTTTTATTACGTAGTCTCATTGATAAAAAATCAAAATATCTCAATAACGAAACCTCCTAGAGACCTTTATTGGGAGTATCTTTCAGTTTCAGTTTCAGTTTATTATTCGCTTTTTAAATAATACAGTATCACATTATTGTGTCCGTACATTATAAGCTCGTCATATACATATAAATAAACACATAATATAACACATAAACCACAACATCACAATCAGTAAAATACAAATTTTGAAACAACAAAATCACAATCAAAACTACTCATATTCAATCAAACCCGGACTATAGATCACCTAGTGATTTGGGTGAGTAAAAAATTCCTCAAGGGAATAGAATTATTTGTCTAGGAGAAATTCTCTTATTTTTTGTTTGAATACTTTAAGGCTATCTGTCTCTTCAAAACACCCATAATTACAGAGAGCATGGTTATATACCTTAATTCCCATATAATTGGGATTTTGCTGGGTTATGCTGAGTCTCGAAAAGGGAAGAGCTAGCGTATCTTTACTTTTTGTTTCGTAATTGTGAAAGAATGAGCGCTTATTGGAGATTATTGAAGGGCTTTGTTTTATATGGATTAGCAGCAGATAAATGTACAGTGACGGAAATGACATGATCCCCAACTTCCCAAACAGCGGTCTGCATGGTGTCCTACCGGGAGCGTACGACATGCACCTGATTGCCTTCTTCTGAGCAACAAATACACGCCACGCCCCACCAGCCGAGCCCCAGTGGACAACACCATATGACATGGTGGACTGAAAAATACCGAAATACACCATCTTCAGAATATCCAATGAAACGGTGTTTCGAATGTTTCTAATTAGAAAAGAACAGGAACTCAACTTGGGTAGAATGTGTTCAATATGATCATTCCATGTCAGTTTATGATCAATATATAAGCCTAAAAACTTCGTTGAGCTGACATTTTGAACTGATTGACCTCCAAGTTTAATAAGGAGACTGGAGTCTACTCTGGTGTTTTTTGTTACGATTTCCATCGCAACAGTCTTATCTTCATTGAGTTTCAGTCCGTTATTAGTGCACCAGTTCTGGACATAATCTGAGCATCTAGTGGAGCCAAGTGCTAGGTCAGTTCGCCTCTTTTCCACAACCAAAGCATTGGTGTCGTCAGCATACAGAACAAATATAATATTGTTGAGTTCCGCCGTTGGTAAATCATTAATAAAACAGCCAAACAAGGTTGGAGAAATACAGGAGCCTTGTGGGGTTCCCCTTTTTATTTCCAGTGGTGTAGAGCATTTGTTTCCGATAGTAACTCGCTGATACCTACCCGTAAGGTAAGATCGAATCCAATTATTGGCTATTCCTCTCACACCCATATTGTCCAATTTCTCCATAAGGAGTTCATGGTCCACCGTGTCAAAAGCCCGGCTCATGTCAAAGAACAGACCGGCTATATGTTTACCTTCATTTAGTCCGTCAGAAATTCGCTGCATAACTAGATTTAATGCTGTATGGGTTGAATGCGCTTGTCTAAACCCATGTTGATACGGATTCAGTATAGCGTTTTTCTCAAGAAAGTTGTTAAGCCTGGTGTTAAAACATTTCTCGAAAATTTTTGCAATTTGACACTGCATCGCAATTGGGCGATAATCGTTCACATTATGTCTACTACCCTTATTCTTATAAACAGGGACAACCTTCGATACTTTCAATGAGCTTGGGAACGTTCCCTGCAAGAAGCTTATATTTAATAATTTTGATAGTATCGGTGCTAGTATGTTCTTCGCTGCAACGAAAACGGTACCTGGCATTTCGTCCAGTCCTGATGATTTTCTAGCGCATATTTTAGATATTATTTCCTCAATTTCTATTGGAGTTGTAGGGCATAAAAACACTGTCTCTGAGAACCTATCTAAGGTGACATTCTTACTCTGAGGAGACTTGATGCGATTACATGCATCAACGAAATAAGCATTGAAAATCTCGCACATTTCTCCCTCGTCAGTTATTGTAGCATTATCACACTTTAATTCAGCTTGCTTATGTGATTTCCGGTCAGTATTTTCCCTTATTATATTCCAGCTTTCTTTGTTTACATTTTTTGCCTCTTTTAATCTGATATCATATTATATGTTCTTTTCAGTAAATTAATTTTATTGTAATAATATGACTTAACCCGCGAGTAGTCGCCCTATGAGCATTTTGCTAACATTTTTGTGAAAGTTGGCACTACATGACAACCATGCCAGATATAATTTTCATCTTTTAGCTAGTCTCGTTTATGTCTCTACTAGGGGGTAGTTACCTGAAATCATTGAAAAGCAGTTTTGTATTCCTGTAGCAGGTCATGTGTGAAGGGCGCGCAGACAGTGTTAGAATTTTCCTCACTGTGCGACTAACGGTGTATGTGAAATCATTGTGAGTGTTAGCATTTTACTAACAACGCGACTCATAGAGAATATAAAAATTTTGTTATTTTTTAACATTTTATATTATTGTTACCTACAATGAGTAAAGGGAAAAATCGTAAAACTCAAAAACTATGTTATAAATGTGAAAACGAATATACAACGAGCATACTAAATGTATTTGCCATGTCTGTTCAGAATATCCAGAATCAATGTCTTCATAGTGTTTTTTTTTTTATTATTGTATTTCTACTTGAATACATATTAAGCAGATAAATTTTTTATTTCCGGCGTTATCCATTTGTATTTATTTATTTTATTAAATTTCACTTTCCTTAGGGGAAAGTTAGTATCAAAAGCAGACTTAATCTCCCTATAGATAATATCAAAAACCTTGTCAATGCAATCTTCTTGGTTTTGGAGAAATATGCGATCCCAGTTAACACATGAGAGAGAGTTTTTAAAATTTTCCATGTTATTTTTATTGAATATCCTAGCCCTAGCTATATCTTCGTCAGGTTTGCGTTTTATAGAGTTAATTTTTATTGTCACAAATTGATAAGTGTGATCTGATAAGTATGTATCATGTATTTCATAGTCTAATTCAGAATAATCCGTGAATATATTATCAATACATGTTTTCGAGTTTCCAGATATTCTGGTAGGTTTTAAAAAAGACGGTTTTATATTATATTCAAGAAGAAGGTTTTTTAGGTCATTGGATTGCCTAGTGTTACGTAATAGATCAACATTAACATCACCGCACATTACATGCCTACATTGAGGATAGTGAGTTTTTTCCAGCATCTCAGATAGCCTTTCGATGAATATCCCGAAGTCACCGTCAGGCGATCTATAGACCGAGTATACAACTATAGGCTTATTGTTCTCAAGAAAACATTTTACAGCGCACATCTCAAAGTCCCTTTCACGACTCTACCGTGCCGTGTTAAAACATAGTAACTCGAGTTACTAGGTTTTAAGTTTGTTTTCATATTCTTTACCCCCGTAATCTCAGCTTTCAGAAAATATCAACTTTTATTCTATGACGCCATTCTTTCCCATAAAACTGATAGGACCTATTTTAGTAACTTCAGCGTTTCTGACTGATTCGCTAAGCTAGAATGCAGTAACCTTAGTTACTGCATTCTTTTTAGCAAATTACGAAGTATAGACCCAATATTACCATGCTAAAACATAGTAACTTTGAGTTACTAGATTTTGTCGTTGTAAATTATACGTGGATACTTTACACAGTTCTTAGTGACTCAACATGCTAGGTTCTAACATTGAAATACATTCACAATTTGTTTTTATAACTCAGTACTAACTCCACTTACTGGGTTTTACCGTGTTACTTAAACCTTAAAATTGTAGTTGCGTATCAGCCTATCAGCAGCAAGTGCTCGTAGTGGTGTGTGTGATCTTGACTAAGTAGATAAAACAATATTATTACTTAGTGTCTAAAAATAATTAGCAAATGAGTAAATTATTTCTGTTTCAAAGTTTTGTAAAAGCTAATAATATGACTTCGAGAGGGAAATTGATGGTTGCATTGGCTGTAAATAGTCAAGATGTTCTTATAAGTTTGATTATGTGACCGGTAGATTTGATTTGATGTTTATGTTACCTCTACTAGCCTCTATACAAGGTTTCCCGTAAATACCGTAAATTGGAGGAATCATAGATCGTTAAGAGATTATTGTTTTAAACTAAATAAAATTATTATCTTATTTTTTATTTTTTATTAGAGACAAAATGCACATTTTATTTCATATCTTTAGGGGATTTACAGGAATCTATTCCTAAATTTATATCGTGTGATCCACAAAATTTTTCATCAACTAGTGCCTTGGAAGAGAGAGATAGCTATTGCAGTCATGTCTGAGCTCATTGCACCTGAGGCACACCTGCCAGTAGTTTGCATTTTATCTGACAGAATGGCAGACATGCTTCATTTTTTCCAAGGCACCAGTTGATGAAAAATTTTGTGGATCATCCGATAGCAATACAAATTTGAAATTATTTAATGGAATTGATTTTGCCAAATTGTAATAATCCGGTGACGTGGTACGAGGGGCTCACATTTATAATGACTGCAACGTGCTTTTTTATACTTTATTTTTTATTCAAAATTCGACCAATTATTGTATCTATTATCAACTTAAATTCTTAAACTTTCATGTCATTAAATATGTGTATTTTGTCGGTACCCTTCATCTCCATGTAGGTCGAAAAATATTGATGTAAGAGAAAATTTGTATGCAGCTTTTTTAGAAATATTTTAACAGTCTACCATTCCGCTAATTTATGGTAGGTACTAATTTACAGCGCATTTATGATAACTGATATGGGAAACATCTCAGAATAAAAAAGTTCTCAAGATTTCAATCATCAAATATCTAGTGTTCTGTTTTTTTTTTAAAGTCCTAAAGAAAACCTCACTTTTTACAATATCTTAAATTTTTAGGCATGTCAAAAATGATATACCCTCAGAATTAAGTGAACTATCAGATCCAGCTGATGACTCAGACATCAGACTTAGATCCTGATTATGTCCCCGAAAATAAAGTTGTATAACTTCATAACTATTTCACCAGTAGTGATGATCTTACTGAGACTAATGATCACCCACGTCAGCCTGTGCTGACAAGCATTTTATCACAAGAAAGCTAGCTATTTGATGCAGATGTTATCATGATCGGCGAGGAAGAATATTTTTATGACAATGATAAAGAAACATATTCAGCTTTATATTAACACAACTTCTAAAAATTCTTCATAGTGCAATTGCCACTTCCTTAAGTAAGAATAAAAACTTAATTATTAGATCATTGGTTGAAATCAGCGCAAAGATTAAATTATCACTTCAATTATTGATGAGAGAGGATACCTCAGTATCTCAGAAACAAAACCAAATCCCGTTCAAAATGATGATGTCGAGTTTATAACTAAAATATTATCTGTCATGTCATTTTTGTGGTGTATTCTATAATGTTATTTAAGTTTTCGAAAATAAATAGTGACTAGCTTTGTACTCTTATACGAAAAATAAAGATTCGAAACAGTTCAAAACTCTGTTAAAACCTAGCATATCAAGTTACCAGATTTTATAATTTATCATTTCGCCTCACTTGCAAAATCAAAACATAGCAACTCAGTTTTTTTCTGTTATCAGCCATGTTTTATGTAAATTAAGCACACCATTGGAAATATTAGAATTTTTTACATAGAAATTATATACATATTGTAAGATGTGTCTTCAAGCTTCTTGCGGCTACAGCATTTATACGAATCTTTAATTTTCTCCATACCAGTTAAATAGAGTTACTAGTTTTTAACACTGCACGGTAGGACTGTTGTTAAAGGATATTTTTTCCGTTTGTATGTCCTCCCTGGTAACGATACATACTCCTCCTTTTGAAAGAGTCGTCCTAAAAAAAGCATCCCTTACCGTGTGATGGCTCAGGTGGAAGTTCTCGATGTTCGCATCCAAGTGATGTTCTGTCAGGCAAGCGATACTGACATTGTGCTCATTAAGGAGAAGCTCCAGTGGCATCCTTTTATTTAGCAGTCCTCCCTGTATATTTGAGTTCATGATTACAAAGTCTGAAACGTCTTCATCTTCAGGTTTCTTTTGCTCTAAGTAGCTTCCCTCGGTGGTGTTCTTCTGTGAAAATATCGATTCACACAACAACCAGCCGGCCAGAATGCTGAATCCATTGCCCTTGATAAATTCGTCTCCAGTATAGTAACTTTAAAGGAGGAATAATATTGTGGAAATCTAGACTGTAATTTCTCACAATTCACCTCCGGAAAATCACCTTTTAAATAATCCATGACGTCGTCAGCTGATGTGTCAGGATGTAATTTATAAACATCTAGAAAAGAAAACTTCGGAACTGCTCTGATTTTGCCACTGTTATCCTCCGATTTCGATCCCACAATTATCCTGTTTGATGCCCTATGTTTACGCCTGGATATTGGAGCTGAGATGGATTCATTCATGAAAGTAATCGTCCTCGGAACCTCTCCATCATTGGCCTCGATCGTAGGATGGACATCTGATTTGTTTTGTTTACCTTTAACAGCTGTTGATAACGCTGATAACGACTTTGTTGTGGTGTCCATTAGTGTTTTCACCGCCCTCTGGTTTTCTGCTCTTGTATCGTTCTCGCTATCTGCAATTGCTGCAGTATTTTTAATTAATTTTACAGGTTTCACCGTTTGTTCCTTAGAGTTCGATACGATTTTACCACTTTTTATGGAGGCGAGTTCATCTAATTTATTCATTAGTTTAATCTGTTGATTAAGTAATTCTGTATTTTCGGTGAGGCATTTAATAATAACGTCTTTTTCATTCAACAGTTTTAGTAAATACCTTATTTCAACTCTGCAGGATTCAATCGTTTGATTATTTATTATTTCGTGGTTGGTCATATTGGTCAGGCCGCCATTATCATCAGTATCAGGCACAGGTATATTTTTATCACAGCACAATACGTGTTTTTCGTCAATTATTTTCACATTTTTCATAAGTTTAACGCAACTATGATGAAAAAGTGTACCACATGTCACACATTTAGGTCCCGATTTAGGAATCGTCTTACACTTTTTACATTGTTTTAATTGAGCCAGAGTTGACGATGCACTGCCTTCGGTGGCCATCTTCGATCTGATTATTCAGAATATAATATAAAATTTCAAAATCAGTTTTAAAAAATTGATTTTCTCCAGTGGTGTAGAAGTTTTGGGGCTTCAATAATAAAATAACCCCCATAACTACGCCACTGGTTTGGCATTTTATAGAAAAAAAAAAGTACAACTATTTTTACGTGTTCTACATTTTGCCGGAGTTATGAACATAGAAACTGGAACATCCTGTATACTTTATAGGTATACAGGGTGTATCTTTAATATTTCGAAAAAACTTAAAGACAGATTCTTTGGACAAAAATAAACAAAACATTTTCTGTTAACGTGTGTCCGGAAATACACCGTTTTTGAGATAAAGGGTGTCAAAAAAATATAATTTTTCCAGTTTTTTGAAGATATCTAGGGAACCGTTTGAGATACAGAACTCAGCTTTTGTACATGTCATACCATTGATACAAGCTAATTATTTAATAACAATTTAGTTTTTTTCATGGGCCATTTACGGAGATCTTATGAATAAGAGTAATTTTTTTTGCCCTTCATTTTAGTACATTTTTTGTGTAGAAAATATTGGCGGTTAAAAATGCGCTTTTGAAATGTTAATTTACCTAGTGTCGTGGATATTAGGGGCAAAGATATAGCGTTAACAAAAGAAGAAAACCTATAATCTCCGCCACTGGCATATGAAAAAAAAGTTAGTTAGCATTGAAAAAGTAGCTAATAATAATGATAAAATCTGTACAAAAGCTTAATTCTGTGTCTTATACGGTTTCCCAGATATCTTCAAAAAATTGTGAAAAAAATTCTTTTTTAATACCTTTATCTCAAAAACGGTGCATTTGCGGACACACGTTAATGTGACACACGTGAGTTACCTTAGAAACCTACTTGATGGTTGATATTGTTGCAAATAATCCCATTGAAACAATTTACCCTAACTTGTTTCCATAAACTATCCCATTGTAACAATTTACTACAGAAACTATCAATTGCAATTCACCCTATGCATAGAAGCTTATAGTACTCGCACGGTATATACTGGGTTAGTAAGTTCCATTTTCCAAAGAGTTTTTCTTAAGCCAGCTGTCTTTCTGGCCACTGAGAACGCCTTTGAAAGTAATAGTTTTTTAAAGCATTAATCTCATAAATAGTGTATTATTTATGCGATGCAATTTTGAATATTTTCACCGACTTTAAATTGACTTTCTAGAATTTTCTATAATCATATCATATTAGCGTAATTGTTTACCTATACTGTGAAAATTTCAGATCAATTCCTTTGAAAACGAGCCAAAAAATGTATATAAAAATTTTTCAATTTTGCCCCTTTTCCTATGCACGCCACTGGCTAACCACCTTGAAATTCGAAAGAAGGTTTGAAAATCTAAAATTTGAAATTCTAGGGAAATAAACGTCATATAAAAACTTCGAATATCTTCGTAATTTTTAGTTTTTGCTTCTTGAAATTCTTGAAGATTAATAAAGGTTATTAGTGCAGCAAATCTACTCTGAAAATTTCAAATCAATTTCTTCAAAAATGTGCTAATAAATGGTTCCAGAAATTGAGCAACTTTTACCATTTTCCTACTTTATTCTAAGAAATAATAATGATATAATGATGACCTGACCTGATTTTTTACACTAACGTCAAGTTCGAAAATGTCCATTAAGTATAATTTTTTTTCCTATATCTTGCTTATACCGTGTGTCCCCCGATAGGTGAAACGACTCTTATAAAAGGCAAAAAAATGTTGATTTTAATTTTCATTTTTTGGGGTTCAGCTCTGCTTGGTTAAAGAGTAATTTCTAACAAAATTTTAGTTTTGAAAAATCAAGCATGCCTTGGAAATTAAAAACATAAATTTTTTCTGTGGAGTAAAGTGCCTTTTATGTGGCAAATACGAAAAAATGTTATTTGAAAAAGTTGTTAAGAATCCACATTTAGGTCCGTATACCAAATTTATAAATCATAGGCCCAACTTTGATCTTTTACATTTACTTTTATGTTTATTTGATAAATCAAAGAATTTCATTTGTATAACAAAGACTAATATTGACAGATTGCTATTGCTATGGATACGATTTGGTTTTTCCATGGCAGTCTTTGTTACAAAATGAAATTCTTTGATTTGTGAAATAAAACATAAAAATAAATGAAAAAATAAAAGTTGACTTATGATTTTGAAATTTGGTATGGGGACCTAAATGTTGATTCTGAACAACTTTTTCAAATAACATTTTGTCGTATTTGCCACATAAAAGGCACTTTACTCAACAGAAAAATCGGTTTCTTAGAAATTTCCAAGGCATGCTTGATTTTTCAAAACTAATATTTTGTGAGAAGTTACTCTTTAGTCAAGCAGGGCTGAACCCCAAAAAATTAAAATTAAAATCAAAAAATTTTAAAATCAAAAAAAAAAATATTTTGCTCAAGTGCAGTCCCAGACATCTCCTTGTGGATATATTACTCCCATACAAAAACTCCAGTCCCCTAGATTTAAAACTGCGATGCAAATATCGTGGGCAGGTGAGTTTTGGAAAACCACTTTTTCGTGATCTGGAGGTCAGGATCGGTGGACATCTGACGAGTTTCAGTGATTTTCGTCCTCAATAGTGTAATTTTCATTAATAATACACTAAAAACAGTAGCTGGATTGAGCGTGAAAATGTTGCATCGCGCTGCATAGCATATTACCGTTGATTTCAATCAACGAAATATCGTTGAAAATAACCCAAAGTTGATCCAATATGACAATCTCTTCGAACCACCGAAACAAATTATTATAGACCTCTAGTCCTCTAGAGTTTTCAAACAATGCAGCAGCTATAAATTAGGCTATAAAATATAGCCACACTAATCACTATTGTCCAGACTTAGATCCAAATGTAACTAATCAAAAAAAAAATTCCAAATTGGCTGTGGTATGGTAAACAATTCAACTTGCTTTGGATCGTTCAGAACTTTTACGAGATAAAAACTTTTTGCGCCAATTGGAGACTAAGAAGAAGTTCAATGGCAACTAATAAGAGAATGAAAATACAAGGTGTTTCTAAAATAGCTGGCCAAACTTTAAGGATGTGTAGATCAATCTAAAGTCTTAAGAAAATATAAAATAAATATAATTAATAAACCCGGGTATTTACAAACACGGGTTATTAAATAGAAAGCCTATGTATAAAAATTCAGAATTATTGGTCCACTCTGTAGAAAGACAATAAAAACCTGTTTTGTAAATCGACACTTAAACACCCTGTTAAACACATCTCGGTTAAAAAACATTTTCGGAAAAAACTGTGTTTACATTTTCTTAATATTTTAGATTCATCTACACGTCCTTAAAGTTTGGCCTGCTATTTTAGACACACCTTGTAATAAGAGGTGCTAAGATAATAAAATTTATATTTATATAAATTTATAATAAAATGATATTTTTTTATATCATATGACGTATAAGTATATAAATAAAAACACCCTCAATTAAGCATATTATTTCTATAATAGGTAATACATTATCAATTTTTGAAAAATTATTACTAGTGACCAATCATATTCAACCAACAAAGTATTCAATGTAAATATTTTATTATAAATTTTCATAATCAAAAATAGGTGTACTACGATAAATGAACATTTATGGATAAATATAATTCGTCATACCGGGGATCTAAAAGAAGATTCAGAACATACTCAATTATTATACCTAAATAAAAAAAAATTACTCGAAAAATTATTATAATTTCTATTTAATATTATTATTTAACTAGTTTTTTCTATTGAAATTTATTTAAATCTAGCTTCGTGTTTAATAATAACAGACAGTTTAGACATATTAGGTACATTTACATGTCTGAAGATGCTACTTCAAGAGTAGCAAAACATGTATGACATTTTAATCAATCAATATTATGTATAGGTGCCTACATAGTTGGTAGAATTATAAAATAAATTTAATTGATCATTAAATATTGTCAGTTTAAAACTTGAGTGGAATATAACTCTAATAAAATACTAATCTTATTTACTTTAATCTCGTATCGATATTTAGTAAGAAATATAAATCGACGTGCACTATAATAAATCAGGATATAATACCTATTATAGGATAACGAATAATGATTCGAGACGAATCCTTCTAGAGATTTACAATGTGCACACAATTACACAAAACAAATTGCGTTAGTATTTAATTATTTATAGGCTTGCTGTGAACTCCTAACTTATGTACATACAATTATTGTAGATACTTTGTTGCATTTCATAGAAAATACCTGTGTGGTACCTACCTATACGAGTATATCTATTCGAAACAGTACTTTTTCAAATTTTGAAGGAGTTGTATTTTACAATTTAAAATAAAGGAATAAACTAATCTTTAAGAAGTCTGGTTTGCCTAAGTCGATTCTAGATAGATCTTTCAGCATTCAGCAATAAGATTTAAAAAACCAACTACCATTAAAAAGTAACGTCGTCGTAAAATTGAAAGACAGCTACTTTCTCCAATCCTCCCGGCTGTGAGTGAAAATCCTTGTAGCACATCTGGTGTAAAAAGTCGCCACATAAAGGCGTAGAAAGAATGTAATAGAATTTAATTTCCCAGGAAATCCAGTCCGGGACGTAATCCTTTATGAAGACGCTGAAGAAGCTGGTCAAGGGAGAGGCTTAGCGTGATTGGCTCCAGATCCGCCGGAGAGCCGCTTACGGGATTAAGGAGTCATCCCGTGTGCCTGCGGGAATGCCCCGAATAGACGGGATTACCTGTATCATGCCCTCTTATTAATCCGGCCTGCATGCCGGATTCTGGACACGCAAACAAAGAATGCAATTACGGGACCGTTGCACTCATACGGCTTAGCTTTTATGGACTTGATTATGTGGTTGGTGCAATTAATAAATGTTGCCTTGAAAGGTGCTAACTAAGGGTTTCGTATGATTATTTCGGATTTGGTGAGCTGTAGCGTGCGCTTTTCCGTAGTTATCCCGAATGGATTTACGCATCAAGGACTTCCAAGATGGCGTTTCTTTAGTTTGATGCCCTCCGCAAGTTCTATAGTTTGAGGTATAGTAACGGGATCGAGTTATGAGTCTGTCAGTCAGAGTCTTGTCAACTGCCACTCGGTGAAGTGACCGACCGAGGTAGTAGACGGCTGGTCTTGCGCGGGGAGATCGATTAACAAAGGGGTCGAGGACAGGGAAGATGGTCGGACGCGGATAGTCGCTCTCTCTGTCGAAAACCATGATGAGGTGAAGATGTGAGTGGAGCAATTTGTTGTCTATAGTGTTGTATTGTTCTTGCTGGAAAATTCAGGTATGGAGTTTGTTTGGTTCTATTTTAGTAAAAACTAATGTTCTTGTTATTTCCGAAATCAGGAGAAATCAATTTCATCTATGTGAGTGTGGAGATGTAGATTCAAGTAACCTGAAAGGACGAAGGAGTTCTTTTGGTAAAATAAATTGGCGATTAGTTAAATTTCAGGGGTTTATAATTTGTTTTCGTTGCAGGGTCCCTCCTTAGGGGTGGATCTATAATAAGATCGATTGTTTAGTCGTTTATTTTATTTCCAAAATGTGCTGATGGTGGTCTCCGTTGAGAAATATCCCATTTTCAAGCACTGGGTAGAAGAGCATAATTCTTTTTGGAAGTAATGGCGTTCTACAGACAAAGCCGGACCTAGCCAACTGGAGAGGGAGTAGACATCACAGTCTATCTCATTTCTTTTGGATCTTTCTGTTGCAGTCACGTTTCATCAAGAAATGATTGGAACTTCAAAGGTACTTTGTAAATTCTTTTGTTTCATTTATTTTACCTTGAATTTTCTCTCTAAAAAGAGAGGAAGTAACTTCATCAGATTGCGTTATTGACTTTACCAAGATGGGAATTTCTATTATTTTAATAATTGGGAAATACTTCCCCAATGTTGTTAGTTTTAGCTAGTGAGTAAAAATGTTCAATTTAGTATTTAATCTTAATCTAAATTAATTATCAGGGAGAATTAATTGGCCAAATTTAGTTAGTGTTAAGAATGTGAATTTTTTTGTCAAGTACCTAATGAAGGTAATTTGTTGATCAACGAGATCAACATTTTTTTTAGTTTACTATTGTTCTATTTTTAAGAAATGTTGCTAGTATGTAGATGATAAGAGAGAAATCCAAGATAAATTTTCTTTTGTCTCACAATACAATATACCGTTAGCTGGGAAGTTTTATGTTTTTAATTGGAGAAGTCCAATAAATTGTTAAATTTTTTATGTGAGTTTTATTTTAAGTATCTGTATGGCCTGAATAATAAAAAGACACAACGTAGGGCAGGTCAGTTATGTAAATTTTGAATCTTATAATTTTTTATTTATTTAGACGATCATGTCGACAAATTTGTAGTTTCATCATCATCATTTTTTTTTAATTTTTACACCCTCTGTCCTACTTTGGGTACAAACAAATTTGAAGGTACCTGGATGGGATCAGAGGGAGAGACACCTTCCTTTCGCTTATTTTTTTTTTGTTTTCTTTTTGGCCTGATAAATTAAAATTTTTTTTGAGATCGAGCGAAGGAAGGGTTGCAAATGGTGCCGTGACCAGGACGGAGTTTATTTTGTGAATAATATTGTATTGTGAGAAATTTTTTAATGTTTATGTGTACTTATATGTGGTTATGCTAACTCATGTTTTGGATTTTTAAGATAGTGTGTACCTATATTAACGACATTTGATGATATTAAGTGAGGTTAATTAACAACGGTAAATAATACTACTAATATTTTTGCAATTTTGAGCAATACTAATTGATAAGGTACCTATACATTGTGCGTTCCAAATCAAGGTTTCTCTATTTGAGTGTTTTTTGTAATTTAGTATTTGTGTATCTTTATATTAATCAAGATGAGTTCAGAGTTAGGGACTAGCTTTGAAGTAGCTCATTTGAGAGTTGAAGAGATTAAGTATGAGATCTTGTTGAGAAACGAGGAGCCCTTATGGGACAATAATATGCGTAGGACCCAATTAAGTAGGTTGATAAGATCAGAAGTAGTAGTACCAACAGTTTCACCGTTAGATTTTGACGAAGATTCAGAGGCATGTAGGCAAACTCTTAATAACATAGAGGTGTCGTTAGGGAAAATTAAATCAATTGGGGAAAATTTTCCATTATATAGTAGATTATTGTCTAGGATAGTTCATTTGAAGCTGAGAATAGGGCGATTAAATGACTGTAGTGCTAGTGAGGTCGTTTCAAAAGATCAAATACGTCATGACTTTGAGAATTTAAGTAAGAAGTTTTCTGAGGTTAACACATCGTTGCCATTGTTGCCAGCTGGAAGCTCTAGTCCAGTTGATTCTTGGTGGACTGTAGACAGCAGCCCTATCGTAGAAACGATTTCAACCAATACGAGTACTAGTTCACAATTGCTTTCTGCAACGAACCCTTTTAGGGACGATTTTATTGGAGATTTTAGTTTTTTGACAGTTTCCGAGCCAGGTAGTTATAATGATAAGCTGCCTAGGGATAACTTATATAGTCCGAATCCTTTCTCAGTACCAGATTGTTCAAATATTCCGCAGAATTTAAGGGTGAATCAAGTTAGTGTTAGGAATAAGGTATCTACTCCCGTTCATAAGTGGAATTTGACGTTTTCTGGGAAAGAACAAGGTTGCGAGGTCGTGAAATTTTTAGAACGTGTCAAGGAATTGAGCGAGGCTCGAGGAGTTCCTTTAGATGAAGTGTTTAGTTGCGCAGTGGATCTTTTTAAAGAACCAGCACTTTCCTGGTTTAGGAATATTAAGTATCAGGTTAGGACGTGGGATGAATTAGAATGGCGTCTAAGGTCAACGTTTATCCCTCCGAACTATGATGAAGATTTATTAGCCGAAATTAGATCATTTAGGCAGACTAGAGGGGAAAGTGTGGTTACATTTTTGGCTAGGATTAGGATGAAATTTTCTCATCTTTTGGTACCATTGTCCACTGCAGAACAAATCAAGATCGTAAGGAGAAATTTATCTCCAGATTTGAATAGTAAATTATGTCTTTTGCAGATAGAGTCGTTTGAGCAGTTAGAATATTTTTGTAGACAGATAGCTGTCAATTCGACACCAAATAGTTGGGCAATAAACAAAAAGGTTTACCGTAAACCTGAACAGGTGATTGAAGTAACAGAGCCACCCAAGAAAAAGGAGTCGAAAACTCCTAAAGAAGATTTTCTGTCATCTAAATCTCGTTGGGTGTGTTGGAATTGTGATGGTGCTGGTCATTCGTTTATGGAATGTACTCAGCCCAGGAAGTTTTTCTGTTTTGGTTGTGGTCTAAAGGACGTTTCTAAACGATCCTGTCCTAGGTGTGGTGAGAATGCAAATTCTACCACAGTTTCAAAAAACGATTTAGGGGGCGAGCGGCGAGGGACAACCGTTCCAAACTCCCGAAAACAGCCTACTATGGAGACAGGCGCAGTCCCAAAAATTCCGAAGTAGTTGAAGTTATTGATGAGACAGTGGTGGGTATAGGTAATGAACCTGACCACTGTAATAATAAGTTGATGAGTGTAGATTTGGATAGGGGTGATACTGATATTTGTCCGATGTTTAAGAAAAAGTTACATGATAATAGGCCTTATATACCTATAGTTATTGAAGATAGACAATATTTGGGTTTATTGGATACTGGTGCAAATTTATCGATTTTGGGTTCCAATGTGGAAATTTTATGGGAAGGTAATGACACTTTTGTCAAGGATTTAGATGGGACGAATGTGACTATCGCAGATGGTAGCTCACAGGAGTTGTTAGGTTTTGTCACGTTTCCAGTAAGTTTCGAGAATAAGGTTATCGATTTGAGATTTGCTGTAGTACCTTCTATTTCGCATTCCATTATTTTGGGTGCAGATTTTTGTAGATTGTCGAACATCAATTTAAATTTTAAGAACAGGTCTTATCAGGTAGGACAAATTGAGGCATCAACTTCTTCCAAGGCAGATTCTAATACTTTTCTAGCCGAGCTTTCATCTGATCAGGGCAAGGTGTTGTCTGAAGTTATTACTAAATTTGAGACTTTGTCGTCAACAGCACCAGGGAGAACAAATATCATCTCTCATTTTATTGACACTGGTGAGGCTAGACCAGTTAAGCAAAGGCAATATCCATTATCGCCGATGCTTAATAAAATTTTGCATAAGGAGATCGATGCTATGTTAGAGTCTGGAGTAATTGAGAAAAGTATGTCCGCATGGGCATCTCCAATTTTAATGGTACCAAAATCAGAACCAGGTACATATAGGTTATGTTTTGATGGCAGAGGTTTGAATCAGGTAACGGTTAAGGATTCTTATCCCTTGCCATTGATTGATAATATTTTGAATAAGGTAGGTGGTAAGAAATATCTTTCTTCCATCGATATTACTAAGGCTTTCTGGAATATTCCTTTAGAAGAAACATCGAAGCAAAAGACAGCTTTCCAAGTTCAAGGAAGAGGTCTTTTTCAATTTGTAGTTATGCCGTTCGGTCTATGCAATGCCGCGCAGACACAACAGCGGTTGATGGACAGATTATTTATGGATCCAAAATTTGAAGATAAGGTTTTTGTGTATCTTGATGATATCGTTTGTGTTTCTGAGGATTTTGATGAACATGTCAGGTTGTTGAATGAAGTTTTTGAGATTTTGTTTTCTGCTGGTCTGAAGGTGAATATTCCGAAATGTCAATTTTGTAGAGATTCCCTAACATTTTTGGGTTACATAGTAGATAGGAATGGGCTAAGAACTGACCCAGATAAGGTCAAGGCTATCGCAGAGATGCCATCTCCGCGAAACACTACAGAGGTTCGAAGGATAATGGGAGTGTTGCAGTGGTATAGAAAGTTTATTAAGGACTTTTCGACCATTTCTGAACCAATCACCTCGATCATTAAAGGTCGAATAAAGAATGCCCCCATTGTTTGGACTGAAACAGCCGAGTCAGCCTTATGTAATTTGAAGGAGAGATTGATCTCTAATCCTATTCTTGTTAGCCCAGATTTCGATAAGCCATTCTTTATCCAGACGGACGCGAGTGACGTCGGCATTGGGGCAGTATTATTCCAGCTTCGAGATGGCTTTGAACATCCTATCGCTTATGCGTCCAGAAAACTCTCTAAGGCCGAAACCAAGTATATGGCGACGGAGAAAGAATGTTTGGCAGTTATCTTTGGTATTGAGAAATTTAGAGGTTATGTTGAGGGCGCAGAATTCACTGTAGTAACTGATCATGCCAGTTTACAGTGGCTGTACAGAATTAAGGATCCCATGGGTCGTATCGCCCGTTGGACAGTTAGGCTTAGTTGTTTCAAGTTCAAGATAGTCCATCGTCCAGGAAAGGATATGGTAGTACCGGATTTGCTTTCGAGACAGATTGCTTCAGTTGAAGTTCAGAATTTAATTCCTGACCAATGGTATGCTGATATGATCAATAAGATACAATGTGATCCACAAAAGTATCCAAATTTTCTCGTGCAAGGTAGTGCTATTTATAAGCACATTAAGAATAATCATGACATTGAAACGAACCAGTCAAACTGGAAGTTGGTAGTTCCTACTGAAAATCGAAAGGAAATTCTTGAGCAATGTCATGATAGTCCAACAGCAGCTCATTTGGGAGTGCATAAGACCTTGGCACGAATTCTAGAGAGGTATTATTGGCCTGGTATTAGAGAGACGGTTAGGAGGTACGTGTCATCTTGTACTACGTGTGGAGCACACAAATCCACCAATAAACTTCCTGCCGGAGCTTATGGTAAGAAGAGATCTGTCGACTTTCCCTTTCAGATGATTTCTTTAGATTTGATGGGACCATTTCCACGGTCTAAGTCCGGAAATACACAATTGTTGGTTGTCACAGATGCTTTTTCAAGATTCGTTTTGGTCCAGCCCCTTTCGAAAGCTACAGCTTCGAAAGTTGCCAAGTTTTTAGAGAACCAGGTATTCTTGATATACGGGGTACCTCAGATTGTGGTTTGTGATAACGGTGTGCAATTTACATCTAAGGAATTTAAGGCACTTATGAAAAAGTATCATGTACAGCGAGTTTGGTATAATGCACGTTATCATCCCCAAGTTAACCCTACTGAGAGGGTAAATAAAGTGTTAGGTTCTGCAATTAGCTCCTATGTTAAGGAAGACCACAGAACTTGGGATGAACATTTGCATGAGATTGCACAAGCTATTCGGACAGCAGAGCATGAAGCCACTGGTTTTACTCCTGCTTTTCTTATCTTTGGTAGAAATGTCCCGGTGGATGGACAGTATTATGGTGACGTAGGTTTGAATTCGTATGATCCAGTTCAGATTTCGGATAAGTTAAAGTGGCAATCGGAAATTTCGAAGGTTCCGAAATTATACCCACAAATTCAGGCTCGAGTTCAGAAAGCGTATGACAAAAATTCTTCCAGGTACAATCTGAGACGAAGAGACATTCGTTATCAAGTAGGTGACAAGGTCTGGAAGAAAAATTTTGTACTTTCTGATAAGGTGACTGGTTTCGCTAAGAAACTAGCCCCTAAATATGTTCCTGCTCTCATAACGAAAGTTAAAGGGAGTGGTTTAGTTGTTGAGTTGAGTAATGAGTCAGGGAAGAATTTGGGTGAATTCCACATTCAGGATCTTAAACCCTTTGTAAGTATCGATGATTAGTAATTTTGTTTTAGTAAGGATCATTTTGGAAATCGTTGTTGTTAGTTAGTAAATCTTATCTTTTGTCTAATGTCCTGAGTAAATTTAGTTTAGATGTGATAGAGATTTTTAGGTCACAGAACTTTGGAGTTCAATGCCGTGTGGAAGTTCTCCAGGTCTGTGTTAGGTATCTTTTGTATCCCGGAGCCAATAGGCAGCCCATTGGTGTAAGTCCTGGAGGTCTGTGTGAGGTCCTTAGAGATGAAAATCCTACCTTGTTGGTACGTTAGTAGGAAAAATTTTCAGATCTATGTGAGGTAGACTGTGTTTAGGATTAGCTACCCTAAATCACATGTCAAAATTAATTAAAGAATTTCAGGAATTCTGAATTCTGGTAATTCTGATATTGAGTATAAATTTGTTGGATTACCAAGAGCAGTTTTCTATCTTTTTGAGTAAGGAGAAAAATTTTGGGAGATTAGTGTCAGTTTAGGAAATCAACTAAACGAATTTTAGTCTTGAGCTGATGTCTTTTCTTTCTCAATAAGTCTTAGTTATGTTGTGTCTATTGAATCTATCACAGAAGTCTTCACTAATATTTACCAGACAGTTTTTGAGTATCGTCAAGTAGTTTTGAGTAACTATTTGTAAGTTTTGAGTAAAGTTTTGTCTTTTAGTAGTTCAGGTAGTTCACATTAAGATTTCTAAAAGGATCTATTTACATTTTAGGGTAATTTTGACTAACGTTTAGTTTTTCGAAATTTCATTTTGAATTTTAGTTAGGACTAATTACTAACCCAATTAGTCAGTTGATGTTTTTGCATTGTTATTTTCAAGATTAATGATTATAACTTCCACAGGTATTGTTGCACATTTAGAGGGGTTGAGTTAGTTTCTGTGAGGCAGTTGGAGTCCTCCGGTATCTTCAAGGTACTGGAATAAGCGTTCCCCTGTTTCTGCATTCCAGTCACCAAGTTGGTATCGGAGAAAGGAAAGCCGAAGAGGAACAGCTCGGTCGCAGTCACAAGGCAGCCAACCGTACCAGTTCTGAGTCATCGTGTCTACCACTAGTAAGCGTCGAGCAAAGGTGTTTGCTGAGAGGCGCCCAAATAAAGTGAAATTTAACTTCCTTCTGTGGGATAAGTTTTTTTGCTGTATTTCAATTTCAATATTCGTAGGTGAACGGGTCGGGGTAGGCGAAATCAATTAGTCTGTTGGTACGGTCAGTGAGACCATTTTGTTTCTTTAGGAAGAACAATTATGATTAGTCCGTTGGTACGGTCAGTGAGACCATTTTGTTTCTTTAGGAAGAACAATTATGATTAGTCCGTTGGTACGGTCAGTGAGACCATTTTGTTTCTTTAGGAAGAACGTTTGTTATTAGTCTGTTGGTACGGTCAGTGAGACCATTTTGTTTCTTTAGGAAGAACATTTATGATTAGTCCGTTGGTACGGTCAGTGAGACCATTTTGTTCTTTAGGAAGAGCGTTGTATATATGTACATAGAAGTCAATGGAGAGTCTAGAAGATATTTTCTGGTGTTCTTGATGAGCAAAAAAATGGTATGTTATCCCATTTTTTTATTTTGGTTGGGGGAGTGGTGTAGCGTGCGCTTTTCCGTAGTTATCCCGAATGGATTTACGCATCAAGGACTTCCAAGATGGCGTTTCTTTAGTTTGATGCCCTCCGCAAGTTCTATAGTTTGAGGTATAGTAACGGGATCGAGTTATGAGTCTGTCAGTCAGAGTCTTGTCAACTGCCACTCGGTGAAGTGACCGACCGAGGTAGTAGACGGCTGGTCTTGCGCGGGGAGATCGATTAACAAAGGGGTCGAGGACAGGGAAGATGGTCGGACGCGGATAGTCGCTCTCTCTGTCGAAAACCATGATGAGGTGAAGATGTGAGTGGAGCAATTTGTTGTCTATAGTGTTGTATTGTTCTTGCTGGAAAATTCAGGTATGGAGTTTGTTTGGTTCTATTTTAGTAAAAACTAATGTTCTTGTTATTTCCGAAATCAGGAGAAATCAATTTCATCTATGTGAGTGTGGAGATGTAGATTCAAGTAACCTGAAAGGACGAAGGAGTTCTTTTGGTAAAATAAATTGGCGATTAGTTAAATTTCAGGGGTTTATAATTTGTTTTCGTTGCAGGGTCCCTCCTTAGGGGTGGATCTATAATAAGATCGATTGTTTAGTCGTTTATTTTATTTCCAAAATGTGCTGATGGTGGTCTCCGTTGAGAAATATCCCATTTTCAAGCACTGGGTAGAAGAGCATAATTATTCTTTTTGGAAGTAATGGCGTTCTACAGACAAAGCCGGACCTAGCCAACTGGAGAGGGAGTAGACATCACAGTCTATCTCATTTCTTTTGGATCTTTCTGTTGCAGTCACGTTTCATCAAGAAATGATTGGAACTTCAAAGGTACTTTGTAAATTCTTTTGTTTCATTTATTTTACCTTGAATTTTCTCTCTAAAAAGAGAGGAAGTAACTTCATCAGATTGCGTTATTGACTTTACCAAGATGGGAATTTCTATTATTTTAATAATTGGGAAATACTTCCCCAATGTTGTTAGTTTTAGCTAGTGAGTAAAAATGTTCAATTTAGTATTTAATCTTAATCTAAATTAATTATCAGGGAGAATTAATTGGCCAAATTTAGTTAGTGTTAAGAATGTGAATTTTTTTGTCAAGTACCTAATGAAGGTAATTTGTTGATCAACGAGATCAACATTTTTTTTAGTTTACTATTGTTCTATTTTTAAGAAATGTTGCTAGTATGTAGATGATAAGAGAGAAATCCAAGATAAATTTTCTTTTGTCTCACAATACAATATACCGTTAGCTGGGAAGTTTTATGTTTTTAATTGGAGAAGTCCAATAAATTGTTAAATTTTTTATGTGAGTTTTATTTTAAGTATCTGTATGGCCTGAATAATAAAAAGACACAACGTAGGGCAGGTCAGTTATGTAAATTTTGAATCTTATAATTTTTTATTTATTTAGACGATCATGTCGACAAATTTGTAGTTTCATCATCATCATTTTTTTTTAATTTTTACACCCTCTGTCCTACTTTGGGTACAAACAAATTTGAAGGTACCTGGATGGGATCAGAGGGAGAGACACCTTCCTTTCGCTTATTTTTTTTTTGTTTTCTTTTTGGCCTGATAAATTAAAATTTTTTTTGAGATCGAGCGAAGGAAGGGTTGCAGAGCGAAGCATTGAATCTTGCCACTATAAGCAAAGCGGACATGAAGAGCAGCTCGAACTATTATGTCATTTCCAACTTATTAACTTATTAGTATACCGTGCAAGTATTGAAATCATCCATCCAAATTTCTTAATCCATGCAAGCAAAATATAACAAGAAATTTTCACAACTAAAGGCGGGTTCTCATTAGTCAACTAAATTGATCAATATCATTGATTCTATGCCATTGAAATAAAATAGATTAATATGAACGTTCATTCAACGATATTGTTCAATAATATTGCGCTTCAATCAAAGTGAAAGGCGTTTCTACTTTTGGTTGATCAACGGAACTGATTCAACGAAACTGAACAGTGCTTGACTGTGAGAACATGCGCTGTCAGTCACGTTGAATTGAGTTTTGAGGTTAAATTTTGTTCTCGTGGAAAATCAAACCAAACTGTAAATATTTGGTGTGAAAAATGTCCAATTTTAAATGGAGGGATAACCATATGTCAAAGTTTCTTGGTTTTTGGGCACTCTGTACAGCGCACTCAGAGATGGAAAAGAATCTTGTAGCTAAATATCTTAAAACTACTTGTAATTTTAGTCTTGCTGGAAGAGCGTCTCTCAATAAAGTATTTTTTCTGTATACACCCTGTATCTTAAGTCCCCTAAGATGGAAATCTCGATAACACCTATAATAGACCATTAAAGATATCGAAATGAACCAAAAAGTGCTGTAAATGGGAGGGTAAAGTACAGTTTGTAAAATTATTTTAAGATATACAGGATGGACCAATATCGCTGTACGCCATACAACTTTGTTATTTTAAATAGGACACCCTCTATATTATTACATTTGCATATTCCTTGAGAAAAATCAAAAAGAATGGTTTGTGAAGTTGAAGTTGGTAATGAGCGGTAATGAGAATTTATGAGTTATAAACAAATGAAAATCGCGATTTTCCATTTTCAAAGTAGCTTATATTGAAAACGGCTCGAGATATGAAAAACGGTTTACATGTTCCTATCTTAACTTTTCAAGCGGTATCCTATTGGATGGATGAAATTTTTATACAGAGTGGTAAAAAATTTGATTATTTTCATCACCCGGTATAAAAATTTCAGCTACATGATAGGATACTAAATGAAAAATTAAGATAGGAACATGTAAGCCGTTTTCCTCTATCTTGAGCTATTTTTAAGAAAATCTGCTTTGAAAATGGAAAATCGCGAATTTCATTTGTTAATAACTCATAAATTGCTCATTACAAACTTCAACTTTACAAACCATTCTTTTTTACTTTTCTCAAATAATCTGAAGATGTAATAATATACAGGGTGTCCTATTTAAAATAACAAAGTTGTATGGCGTACAGCGATATTGGGCCATCCTGTGTAACTTAAAATAATTTTACAAACTGCACTTTACCCTCCTATTTACAGCACTTTTTGGTTCATTTAGATATCTTTAATGGTATAGGTGTAATCGAGCTATCCATTTTAGAGGACTCACCCTGTATATGGCGATACTTTCTGTAAAAGTTCTTCAAATTTTTCTTCGCCCATTCTTAAATGATTTTTATATGTATCCAAGTCATCTCTAGCCAATTCTACTAACAGTTTTACTGAAGCACCTTCATATCTCCGTCTTAAGATCCATGGTCTCACCCACCAACGACGAGGTTTTCTCTTTTTCCTGTTTCTGATAACGTTTTTCAAGTATTCACACACAATATGAACTCCAGCACGCACAATTTTCTTCTTTGCAGCTATTTTTAAAATTGACGCTTTCTAGACTGAATATTCAACTTCCTTGAAATAATATGAACGAATTTCACATTAAGGCGGGTTCTCATTAGTCAACTTCATTGACATTAGTCAACAAAGAAGAAAATTGTGCGTGCTGGAGTTCGTATTGTGTGTGAGTACTTGAAAAACAAAATCAAAAACAGGAAAAAGAGAAAACCTCGTCGTTGGTGGGTGAGACCATGGATCTTAAGACGGAGATATGAAGATGCTTCAGTTGTTCAGATGTTAGTGGAATTGGCTAGAGATGACTTGGATACATATAAAAACCATTTAAGAATGGGCGAAGAAAAATTTGAAGAACTTTTACAGAAAGTATCGCCATGTTATACAAAACACAATTCAACGTGACTGAGCGCATGTTCTCACAGTCAAGCACTGTTCAGTATCATTGAATCAGTTCCGTTGATCAACCAAAAGTAGAAACGCCTTTCACTTTGATTGAAGCGCAATATTATTGAACAATATCGTTGAATCAACGTTCATATTAATCTATTTTATTTCAATGGCATAGAATCAATGATATTGATCAATGAAGTTGACTAATGAGAACCCGCCTTTACTCACATATGTACTACGGATGTCCATATAAAGCGAGGAGTGCGTCAAAGATATTGCTATCTCCTCTCCTCTTCAATCTCTATTCTGAAAGAGTTTTTCAAAATGCATTGAAGAATATCAAAGAAGGCATAAAAGTAAATGGAAAAATCGTTAACAACATGAGATATGCAGATGACACCGTCATCCTAGTAGGCAGTCAAGAAGGGCTACAAAAACTTATAGATACAATTTGATACACTTGGTCTGAAGATCAATACTAAAAAATAGCAATGGTAATAAGCAAGAATCCGAATAAGCACGCAAATATACGTATTTATAATAAACCGATATGACAAAAAGACAACAAAAACGAGCTACCGACGTCATATTTATCGAGGGAGAAATTATGAGCTCTTGAGATGAGTCATGGAGGGAAAAATTGAGGGGAGGAGAGGTCCAAGGAGGAGGAAGTGTTCCTGGTTCAGAGATGTTAGAGAATGGATAAAACACGACACTCACTCGTTATTCGAACAGCACAGGACAGACAACAATTTCCCAGAATTGTTACCGAACTTCAGTAATGAAGATGACACCTTAAAGAAGAAGACTCACATGTAGAACAAGAAGTTATACTAACCGAACATCTTTCAAAAGAATTAAAAAAGATAAAAACATAGAGGCGAATTACAATAATTATTAATAATCGCTATGATAAACTGTTTCAATGAGATTGTTTGTAGAAATGCAAATACTTAAGTGAGTATCTCTTACTAATTAAAATAAAACCTAACAATTTCCCTATTTATAAACGTCATAATATATTCAGCATAATCGTACCGAGCGATTTTTCTATGTAGGTACATATAAAGATTCGCTATTAGCACGGTATAGATATAAATTATTATTAATGTTTATGAAATAAAATAAAGATCGGCTAATTTAATAAATGTACTCAATTTTGATGTCACGTTTATAGTCTATTACACTACTAAATTTAATTTGGGTCGGTTTGGGTCGTTTATCGTCCTAAACGCACATAGACCAATTCGCGTACAAAGTTTATAGAACTGGTTAGAGCCGGAGGGGAATTTCTTCCATAAATCACAAGCGTTGTGACACATGCCAACGCGATGGCGATACCACCATGGAGAAGACAAGGAGCCTGTAGTTGGGTGGATTCGGCCATTAAACACGACGGGCGCACTGGCGTACAGTTCTGTTTTTAAAAAGGTTCAATATATGTATGTTTATTCTTCTTCAGAAATGAAAATAACAATATAGTGACCTAAACTGTTAGAATATGATGGTGATTTTCAATAATTTTCAAAGTTTCCTATTTTTTCTTGGGAAGACTTTTGATATTTATATGAGTTCTACATAACCCCTACTGATTTTCTCTCTCTGAAGTCTCAAGTATTACAAATATTCAATCTTTTGTAAGCATTTTTCCCTTCAGTCTCTTCAGTAAAATTAAATAGTTAGGCTTCAGTGAATAAGTTAATTATAAGTTACAATCGAAAAAGTCGACCTGGTGACCGTTTACCTTTTAAAAACAATCGGCGAAGTGGGATGAATAAATCAAGGGAAATCCGCAAGATGCGTGCACTGAACAACAAGCTGGGTCGTCAAAGTTCACCTTATCTAGTAATGGAAAACTTCTTTAAAGCGGTTCAGAAGCAGTTGAGTTTGCACTTCATGCAGCTTCTGAGTATAAGGAAAACAAGAGAAATTTACCAAGGTTTGATCGGACTACAGGTCAAGGATCCAGGCAGATGTGACAGAACCTTTCCTGTGAAATTTCATTGAGTAAAATTGTGGAGTGTGCCTTCGTTAGATTTGAATATATAATAATTTCTCTCAAAGTTATTTCGTTAATGTCTTCTCCACATCTCGTTATTATATCCACTTGGATAAATCCTATAGCTCTAAACATCATTTAAGATTATTTGCAGATGGCATAATACATATATTTCTTTGATGTGATAACGCGTTGCCGCATCTGCACGAAACTAAGGATTTTAGCTGCCTTTCATATCTCAGTTCGATATTGCCGCTGTTTTGGACCCTGTAAAGTTTCAATCAGCACAAAAACTTTAATTGAACTCTTCCTAGAAAGGCTTTATTTGGCAAAATGCTAACTGTTATGTATTGTTCTGGATTTTCACCCATAAATGTTAATTTTTTTTTATTTCTACTTCATATACTTTACGTTTTAATGTTCCCCAGAAAAAAAAAATCATACGAAGTAAAATCTAGGGTCCAGAGGTGGTCAATTAACTGTAACGTCCTGATCTAGGTCGAGAATTTCTCTGGATATTGGTAATTCAAAATGTTGTCTGACAATCATGTGAAATGGGGTTGTGCTCTATCATGCATGAAAAATATCTAAAAACGCAAATTGAGGGGTACGTCTTGCAGGAAATCTACGTAGTTGTTGGCATTGAGACGATATAAATGGACCAATCAAGTGAGTGTTGACAATTTCCATCCATAGTTTGATTTTAAATCCACGTTGAAAATTAATGTTTTCTTTGCGTGTGGATTGACATCTTCATAAGCATGTTCATTGTGGATATTTGTTACACCAGTAATGTGTAACATAACTCGTCTGTAAACAAAATTTTGGTTTGGGAGACTTCATCGGCAACTCTAGGTTCCTGGACAAGTTGTGCGAAATTCAAACGAGATCCATGATCAATAGCTAGCAGTTTTTGAAGAGGCCGAAAAGTGAAAACGACGAATGAGTTGTCCTCTGAGAACCCTGTATAACTGTACTTTTTGCAGTTCTAGTCTTACCTCCTACTAGAGACACGTACTGGTTCCAGAATTTTTATACACCATTTCAAGAATTACTTCTTCCACAAGGAGTCTGCTCGACGGAGCCGTTCAGTATTTCTTCTTTGGGAGTTGAGCCGTCTTATTTCTAGAATGTTTTTCTCAACCATAACATAAGTCTGATAATTTGGAATACGTCGGTTTCGATACCTTTCTTGGTAAATAGGAATACTCTCGCGACAGTTACCTGGTCAAAAGAAGCACACAACCAAATAATACCAATTTGCTCAATGCTCATCGTTGTTAGTGCATTGTACTTCATAGAAAAATTACTTTTTCAAAGAACCCTGTTACAATTGACACTTCCCGTAATGAGATAAAATATTCCGGCGACTGATTTTACCAACCAATATGTTATTTATTGATTGCTTTGAACTGATGGTACTGATATTTGGTACTTTAACTAAATGTGAGAGATGGTTTATGTGGTCCCAAACACTGAAGTCAGCGGGCTTATTGTATTCCTCACATTTAGATTTTCCTTGATTAGAAGAGCTCCGTTCCTTTGACAAGGTTCAGCAGTCCGCTAACCAAGGTCTTTTCCGCCAGCGGGCTCCCGGGGCTGAGTGATCCCAAGACCGCATAGCGTGTTCGTGCCAGTGCTGGACACTCGAATATCACATGAGAAGCTGTCGCATCTTCTACATTGCAGAGTCTACAAATTGGTTCTTCTCTGTATATCCCCAGTTTATGTAGGTGTACTCTTAGGTGGTAGTGTCCTGTGAAAAGACCCACCACCGTTCTGATCCGCATTCTATTTAATCGCAGTATCTGTCTGGCAAGGCTCATCAGTCCCGTCTCCCGAAAGTATTTCAGCAGGTCAAGTATGCACTCCAGTGCTGTCGTTGATGTAGTATTCATGGCTCCCGTGATGCCTAAGCAATCAAGCCTTTGAACACTTTGAATTTTCATAATGGCTTGTTTCTGGTTGATCTTTGGCCACCAGACTAGACAGCCATATGTTAGTATGGGTCTAACTACGGCAATATACATCCAGTGTACCATGCGTGGTTTTAGTCCCCATGTTACCTTCTGCATGCCATCAGTGCCATTTTGCTTTTATTAATCGCCTTCTGCAGGTGAAGATTCCAGGTCAGTTTCGCATCCAGGGCTATGCCCAGATATTTGACCTGGTAACTCGCCTGCAGCCGTTCATTGAAGAAGATGGATGGGGTTAATTCCTCCCCATCCATCCCCTTCTTTTGGTGAAGGGGACTGACTAGTGCCATTTTAACAGGGTTCACCCGAAGCTTGGCCCTGAGGCACCATTCCTCCATGGTATTCAGAGCCCCTTGCATGAGCTCTGAGATGGTTTTTGTGTATTTCCCCATGACCAGTATGACTATGTCATCCGCGTAGTCCTGGGTATAATAACCTTTGTTGTTTAGCTTGTTCAGTAGGTCATCCTCCATCATGTCCCACAGCAACGGAGATAGGACTCCGCCCTGTGGGCATCCTTTGGTGACGGTGTCATTGTCTCGCCAAACAAAGTCGCTTGGACTCTTCTGCCTTCCACCATAGCGCTCAGCCACCTAGTTGTGGTGTCATCGACGCTATGTCTTCTAGCGGCCGATACCATGCAGCTGAAGGAGGTATTGTCAAACACCTCCTCTGATCTAGAAAAGCCCCGAGGGCAATTTCTTTGTTATCTAGTGATTTTTCTATTCTCATCACTAGCTGATGCAAAGCTGATTCGCATGATTGGCCTGGTTGAAAAGAATGTTGACTCTGACTTAATGGCCTCTCTATAATAAAGGTTTGCCTGAGATGCTTCTCAACCAGTTTTTCCATCGCTTTTAGTAAAAACTTTGAACTGATAATAAATTTCACTTTTTTACAACAGATGAAGTGCCGTGGGCCAATTTACAGGTACATGTAAGCTTATAATCGTTCTGCTATAATTTTAGAAAACTCTAAACAGCTTAAGTCCGCCATCGTCTTTTGAGTTCATGAAACTGGTATACTCAATAAATTTAAAATTCCCTCGCACTAACTAAGAAAGGACCACTATATTTATCTCTAACAAACATCGTACCTAACCGGACATAAATTATGTGCGAAATTTAAAAAATCCCGAATATTGGGGAATTAATTTAGTGTCGTTGGTAACTTGGTGACAGAGTCACAATTTCATTTTAGCCGCAACAAAGTGTAGGTGTCACAATAGCCCACTCGCGATAAATCTAAGTCTTGCTTGGTGACAATAGTTGGCAATTTTCAGGAAAACAACCACGCCGAATGTACAAATTTTCAAGTTATATGAGACACGCCCAAATACTAGGTCGCTATAAGTACAAATTTTACGGCCTGAAACTACCAGAAGCTTGCAGAGTAACCAATTGGTTTAATAAATCCGGAATCTTGGAGACATTTTGTTACGTAGAATACCAAAAGGTGGAGCAGCATAAAGGCATTACATAATGTATAAGCAATAAAGAGTCAAAGCTACAAAGTCACAGATTAGTTCCACGAAACCGCGAACTCCAAGACATTTTGTCATCTAAGTAGAAGATCATGTAACAAAAATTAATTTCCCAGGAGTAATAAACTGTCGATAAAGTCATCTTCCATGGCACCTCCGGAAGCTTCGCAATCGATCCCGTCACTACCGAAAATATCGGTTGTGATTGTAAAGTAAATTCCAGCAATGATTTGAGTTGAAAGGTGCCGTGAAAGCCCAGGCAGATATTTCAGTTCCATTTATTCTTAAAACATCAAACAATAATAAGTTTATTATCCGAGCATTGACAGACAAGTCAATTTGAGCTCACTAGAAACTAATCATAGATCGTTTAGTCTCAATTCGAAAACCATCGATTCGGAAAGCTCGTTATATTAAGCATCACTGATCATAGATTAATTTTTTACATGACGATGTAACAACGACCAATAAAAAGTAATTGCTTTCTTCTCTATAATTAATAAATGTGCCGTTCCTTGTTTCAGATATTGAGCTTCCAGTGCTTGTGGACAAGAGGCGGTCACTCCAAGGTAAGTAAAATAAATAACCAGATTATATTCTCTTCTTAGTTGATTGATTTTGGTCTCGATTATGATACCACGTCCTCTTGTGATTTTTGTAACGGAGATTACGAGCGAGTTAAAATGAACAGGTGTTGATCCTTTATTATAGTTGTCTTTATTCATCGTTTAAAATTGTTAAATGATCTTGCAATTTTTATCAATCAATTTAACGAGGTATAATAATATCACAGCTTATCTCGCTTGACTTGAAAGCGTCTTTTTAAAATTCCTTACCGACATGTAGAAAAAGTAAAAATGAAAGTTGAAAGTCAACATTCATCCGAGATAGGTTTAAAATTATTAAGCCTCTGAGTCCACGGACTTTTTAATTTATGTAAACAGAAAGATTTTGAAGGAAGTATTAGAGTAGGAGGGAATAATAATGTTACCCGCATAATTTACCATATATTTCATAAAGTACTTGAATAACAAACCACAATTACTAAGCAGTAACCAATAAACGTTTATACAACACAGAAATAAAAACAAATGAGCTGTCATGCATGATTTGTATTTTATAACTATACCGGGTGATGCAAAAATAAAGTCCTCGATATTTTATGTTTAAAAAAAAAAACACACTAATAATTGCAAAAAACAGACGAATAAATAATTGATTCCTATGCGAAAACTACACAATTTTATTGTTCTGTCTTTGGATATAGGTGCGTATAAGATGACATATCGAAAACATTCTATCCTAGTATTTTCCATTGTAGTCAAAAAAAAAACAGACGTACAGTTTAGTTTATAATATTATTAAAGAGTAGATTAGGTATTTTATTTTCTTGTTATTTCAAATCTCTAATCTAGAGCTACGAGTTGAGAATCTTTCACTCAATGGCCAAAAAAGTCTAAAGTAGACAAATCTGAAAACCGTTCAGGCCAATCTATATGCCTCCCAATCCATCGTCTTCTAAAAGTCATACAAGAAGAATCTTTATAAAAAGTCAGATATTTGTCCTGGTTCAGTAATTGACCTTAATGATGTAGTGTACAAGTTGTCCTACTAGAAGCTCTTCTGGAAGTACTTTTGTCTTTTGTACAAGACACTTTGTCCTTCTGGCAGGACGTTGTTCCGCACATAAACCAGTCCTTCCGAAAGGACGACGTAAGTACTTCTCGCAGTACGAACAAAATAAACAAAGTGTGCGTGACGCGAGAAGTACAAAAATTTGCTGACACCCAAGCGCATTGTCCCTTAGGGAATAATTTTGGTGACTAACTTTAATTGTCGTAACTTTTTTACTAGGTAATACATATAAAACGATGATTTAAAAATGCGCTGGTTTCTTGAAATATATAGAATCTATTGGTGTTTCAAAATGTCCTGGACATTTTGTCCTGCTGGCAGGTGCTTCTACGTTCTATCATTCAAGCTGGAACAATAGTTTTCTGATAAATTTAAATACGTTTCATCGGTTGAGTAAAGTAAGAAAAACGGTCAACCGATATTCAGAAAATTACTGCCACAGCTGCCGTCAATAATAGTGGTTAGACGCACTTTTCGACAGAGCCGCAGGGCCTGCAAGTTGTGTCTGTGTAATCGACAATACTACTTGTGATTGTTAACTAGATCGTTACTTATAATGAAGAATGTTGCACAAGAAAAACCATCATTATACCGCTACGGAATTAAATATCGTGGGTTCGATCTAGCCTCTTACCGAACTATTTTTTAGATTCGTTTTTGAATGTTTATGAAAAATTTTATACGCGATGGATTTGTGTCGTGGTGGGCAGTGGGATTGGGGAAAAACCTTAAAGGCCTAGTTGCTTGGAGTGCATAACCCCTTCACCCCATTCTCCATACCTTTAGACCTTTACTATTTACTCCTCTTGCTGTAAATATATTTGTAACTGTTCTCGTATTCTTTTCCTTTTCCTTTCCGTTCACTATGAGATTCTTTGGACATGTTTCCACGGTGATTGCGTTCATTGCCCTAAAATAACTATCCTTGACGATATCTTACAAGTCAGACGTGTCCATGTTATCAATATTATGTAATTCGGGTTTCTTTAATTAGTCAGGATCGCCATTAGGTGATGGTTGAAGCTCTTATAGGAATTTCACTTTATACCCAAACAAGACACACTGCTCGGTGCTCTGGTCATGTTGATAAACATTGATCGCTTACTATTACAAGGTCATATTTATCAACTACCGTTTGCTTTATAAATGGGTACATAAGGATAAATCTGGAACGGACGGTAGCTCAGCGGGTTGGAGTGCAGACTACTAAGCGGTTAAGACTGCCAGCGATTGGGTTCGAATCCCAGTCTCGCTATGGATGTTTGTGTTCGTCTATTGAACTATTTAAATTGAAAGAATGTGTCTGTGTAGAATGAGCTAGTTATCGAAACCCACTTTTACTGGAATGGGGTAACTTATCTACATAGTTTTGTTCCCTCTTTAATAAAAATTACAAGTTAAACTTTTAAATATTTGGCTTATTCCATCTCAGCCTCTCAGCTATGTCATTCATCAGAGTCTACTCTCTGAAGCCCTCGAGAATTTTGACCTGTTTCCAAATTTTCATAATTATGCAACCTTAATGGACGCTCTTTAATAAGTATCTCGAGTTGAACACAATGTACTCTTGTTATTCTGGTACTCAAAGCAAAAATAGTGCTTCTTTACACATCGAAAAACAATGGATTTAGAGACCGATTTGAATTTGTTCGGTGGCATAAACGATTGATTACCATAAATTTGAAAATTTCCTCGGTTTCAACACCATTCCTTCTAAACCTCTCATTAAGCTCATGTAAGCCGTTGAAATGGAAACTTATCTTTTCACGAAAATTCAAAGGTCTTTTTTATACTACATCTTCACTGCCACAGGACACCAACCAGATTTGTAACACAAGTCCAACACTACTTGTCTTACAAAACTTGTCACTTTTATGGAAAAAGCCCCGGGTGTACAAATTTCATACACCACTTCTGAAATTTTACGATAATTCGTTTTTATTTAGTTATTTCCTAGATCACTCTGTAGATCTCTAATATAAAAGAGATTTTATTTACTACGGTACTGACTCGTTATATTTGTACTTATGATGATTCAAAACAGGACGCAAACTTGAGACGATTTCCATACAATCAAAACAAGAGTGATTTGTCTTTTAACGTTCAACCTCCTACATTTACTGGATGGTCTTCGTTCTTGGTGCTCTAAAGTAAACATTACAATTTTATTTTTCTCTTGCTGTTGTGTTTTGGTGCTCATTTTATGGATAATATCAAATGGTATTCTTATAGTCTCATCGTAAGGCGAGAGGTATATAAAATACTTACACTAATGTATTCGTTTCTGGACGTTCAGCAAATATCTGCAAGGTGTTCAAGATTTATTTTATTTATAAGTAAAATTATGTATGCAATGATTATCTATGTTCATATTTATTACTTATAGGTAACTGTAGAGTTATTGCTTAACAATTCTTATAAGAAAGCCGCTTATTTTTACTATAAGGTTTCTAATCTTATACAGTGATTTTTATGCAAGCGGTGGCGGAAGTGGAAGTATCGACTGACCAAAATACCTAAGCATTCAGTCATTAATAGTAATCATTATTGTCTTTGCCTATTATTATAAAAAGTTTAGATAATATTTTTTGAGACGAACATTTATATTTTTATATTTATATTTAGAATTTAAATAAACAATCAATTCCGATTATTAACAAGAAAAGAAATCCAGACTGAAACAATCATGTGATATCAAAATAAAATAACTGTGCTGTATGTTGGTAGATAAATTGTGCTGATGAGTCCTAAATAGGACGAAACACGTGTCTACAATTTCCGCCTCTGCTCATAGCACATCGTCAACGAATGGCATGATGTTTTACAACATGTCATTCATCTTTTGTTTGATAACAATTAGCCTATATGCAGTAAACATTGCATGGAAGCTAGAGGTTAAAAATCTAGGATTTATACTATACAGCAAACACCTATGGAAAAAGCATATTGAATAAGAGAAGGTCAGCAGAGTCTATAGCGGGGTGGTAACCCAGGAATACTTCGATGGATGTACCCCATGAGAGTGAGACCTATAATAACTTACGGAGCTGTGACCTATGGGCAGACCGCACAATAAAGAAGACGGTGAGGAATGCCCTTTCAAAAGTAGCAGGCTTGCTGTTCGAAAGGCTTACAAGAGAATGCATGACCGGAACCATGAGAACATACCATATAGCGGCAATGGAGGTAATCTTAAACCTCATACATCTAAAGTGGTGTAAATTGTCGTATTAAGCTTAAATTAATAATAATTAATAAAATTTAATAAAATAATTAAACTTATCATAAAATGCCTCTAGGGAAGGCATAGGAATATTCATTTGGAGAGGGAAACAACACTCCGTATGAGAACATACCATAAAGCGGCAATTTAAACCTCACACCACTACATCTAGTTTTGTAAATTGTCGCAAAAAGGGCGAATCATAGATCGACTAGAGAAAAAGCAGGATTATCCATTTGGAGAAGGGAACAATACTATACCTACCTAATGAGAAATACATTACTAGCGCTCCTAGGAACGCAATCACTAGGAAATGCTACTTTAAGGAGAACTTTGTAATACAGATCAGTAACAAAAAGGAATTGCAAATTGAGTCCAAAAAAAACCGGTACACAGACGGATCAAAAACAATCGAAGGAACAGATGCAGGAATCCATGGACTTGGGACGAAATATTATGAGCCAATGGGAAAGGCCTATCCACGACAGCATTTTGCAGACGGAAATCCATTCTATCGAATGATGCGCTCAATTTAGTGTTGATAGAAACTATAAAAAGCATGTAATAATCACGATCGTACCGAACAGTCAAGAAGCATTGAAGCATTGACAGAAGTAAAGCATTGAATCACTGCGATCATATTCATTCAGTTCAAAAACGGTGTGGGAGTGCCTAATGAAGCTAAATAAATTAAGCAAAGGAAAAAATAGATCTCCTTTCGATGTCAGGACACACACGTGTAACAGGCAACGAAGGCGGAAGAAGTCTGTAACCTAGCAAAGCGAGGAGAAACAACTGAATGTTTTGGAGAGAAACATTAAATGGTTATTTTTTTGTAAATGGTGAAAATCTGCTTCTGTTGCTATAGTTAGATGTTAAGTTAGTCTCTGTTGCCATTTTCGAGAAAATCCAGAAATAGGTTTCGATTTGAGATATTTTCGCCTTAACCATAAGGTCTATTTAAATTGAATGGCACGGACACGGGTCGGGTGCTCAACGTGGACGTGCATTTTGATTGATAAATGGATTTTGAATTACTGCATTTACATCTGACGGGGACGAGCTGACAACAGAAAGTCGCCGTCAGATGTAAATGCATCCATTAAAAATTCATTTATTAATAAAAAAGCACGTCCACGGCCCGTCTCCGTGCCGTTAGATATAAATAGACCTTTAAACTTGAAAAGTAATATTCATTCAGTCCGTCAGATTTTTTTTTGTGATTACAGTTTCCTCATTTGTCAGCATTTTTAATTGGTAAAGTCGCGGCAGTAATGAAAATCATGTTACAAATTTTTAATTTTAGCAAATGACATAATTTAGACCACTCTCATTCGTTAGCCTGATTGCTCTCACAGGTCGGGACGTGATAGCATCGGTATGGCTTGGTTTTGACATCCCGCATTTTTCAGTCTGCAAACTGCATTTACCGCGTGATGTTTTATAAATTAATTAATTGGCAGCACTTTCAAGGAAAGGGCGTTGAATTATACCTACACGTTTACCTGAAACTAGTCCTGGAAACAGACAGACGAATAAATGTTTTTAAAAATTTTCACGGATATAATTTTAATTTTCCAAAAAAATATTTAATAGTTTTCTACGGAGTCGTAAATGCACATAACCATGCAATGTTTTCTTCGTCACTATTCATTTTGGATCGTCATTTATGCCAAGATCCGCTATCAAAATGCTGGGTTTATACCTATAGGTACTGAAAACTATGACAATAGAAAAATACTTTTACCTTAAAAGGTGCCTGGCGGAGTCCATTCTTTGTTTATTGGGAGCCCAACTAGTTTAACTCAACAATAAATTGGAAGAATCGATACTTCTCCAATTTCCTAACAATTAAAAGTCTCTAACTAATGCCTTATTGATCGTCCCTGAAACCATTTTACATCTAAAGTAATTATTACATTGATAAAGCGATCGAATTTAGATCGACATCTAATAAGAAAGTCTCGACCTCACTCAAAGCAGTTTAACCCTGCCAGACGCAATCACCGAAACACCTCCCTCCAAGTCTCCTTTTGCCGTCTCCTTCACCTGTTCAGTATTCATGAGAGCGAAGGAGAGTTTGCCGGTAAATTAATGAAACAAGGTAAGGCGAAGCACTCCTCATTCTCCTAATTCCGAGTTCTCCAGGTCCTGATCATTCAGGACTAATAATTGACAGGTTTGAATGATTTCAGTTACGTTCTGACTGCTGAGAGTATTTGAAGAAGTCGATTTTTTATACAATCACACAGGATTTTATTATTTTTAAAACTGACGTCGGTCAGCAGTTACGAGTTTATTACAGCTCGACATGATGTGGATCTTAAATCTTAAAACGATCTCAAAATGTATGTCACTGAAAGTGTAAAACATCTTTCATGTAGGTATTAATTAATTTTTACTGGTTGCATCAAATACCCATATATACAGGGTGCACCACATATCCTTCTCTATATTGCTATCTCCTGAACGCTAAGAGATACAGGGTCGGTTAAATTAGAGAAAAGATGCGCAGTTTTGCGGCCATCTCGAAATTCTCGAATTCGTCAAAACATGCAAGATATCTGTGACCGTTCCTGAAATATCCTGAAAAAACTGAAAAATCGAGATTTTTTATTTTCCTCATTTATCTTTTTTATTATTGGAAATTAATAAATAATTTTTTGTAGGCTTACATAAGCTGTTAAGAGCTATCCATCTGACATTTTAAAAATTTTCAAGGCCTACTAGATCCAAGAGTTTTCACAGTCAACTTTCGTTTTTCTTATGGCCGCCATATTAGATATTTTTTTATGTCGTTCGATATGAAAAAAATAATGGAAACCAAAAATTAATAAACTTTAAAAAAAATTATAATATTTATTCTTAATTTTTCAAAGAAAAACCTAATAAAAAATCGTCGAAAAACGTCAACATTTGTAAAATACGCCGAAATAGTGCTTGCCTTATGGTTTTTTAATTTATCTATAAAATTCGGTCTAAAAAGTTGTATTTTTTGTAAAGAAAAAAGAAGAATAAAAAAATTTTTAATTTATTTTTTGAAGTTTAACAATTTTTAGTTTTTATATTTTTATATACCGAACAACATAAAAAACAATATGGTGGCCATAAGAAAAACGAAAGTTGACTATCAAAATTCTGGGATCTAGTCGGCTCTGAAAATTTTTGAAATGTGATGGATAGCTCTTGCCGACTTATGTAAGTCCACAAAAAAATATTTATTAATCTCCAATAATAAAAAAGATATGGAAAAAATAAGAAATCTCGATTTTTCAGTTTTTTCAGGATATTTCAGGAACGGTCACAGATATCTTGTATGTCTCGACGGATTCGAGATGGCCACAAAATTGCGCTCCTTTGGACTTGTTTAACCGACCCTGTATCTGTTAGCGATAGGAGATAGCAATATAGAGAAGGATATATGGTGCATCCTGTACATATAAGTACATAGAAAAATATTTTTATCTACTCCTATTAGATAACAAATCAATTATTACTCGAATTTTAACTAAATAATGACATGCATTACTATTACCCTATCGAATAATAGTGTCAGGTCGATTACATTGAACAATGACCTCATTATTCAATCATTAATGTCAATTTTTTAAGTTTACTATCCTATTCGTGTGTCAAATTCAAACTACTGCCTACTGTCAATGTTCCACTTGCGTTATTATAGAGTCCCTAAGCGTCAATTTTATTATTAATAAAATGTTATAAAAATCTGAAAGTCACAGAATATTAGGATTATTTTGATCTTTCAACTAGTATAGCATACGAAGCTACTTATTATAATACTAAAATGAACATGTTTTAGTATCCATGTGTAGTTATAAAGCCCTGCTCAACCGTTGGTGTGAAAGCTGATGCCTTGAAACGGTGCCAATAGGTTTAGTCGACTGACAGCTAATCACCATAACCAAACATTCACATTTGTTCACAAATTTACAAGTTATAGTAATATAAAAATTGAACTTAAAATTCAGAAAACCAACTGATGCAATTTATTGCCATAATTTATAAACTGACTTATTGCCTGCAAAATAAAAAGTGAAATACGATTAAAAATCTTTAATTCTGAATTTGTAGTTTTGGCCATTCCAAGTTATTTCACGAATTTTCAGCGAACATATAAGTATAATGTCTATATTTTTGCAATATTTAAATAACCAAAATATTTACTCAAAGGGAACCATATTTTTTACTAAATAAAACTGCATTTCATAAAACTTTTTTACATAAGAATTTAATTCTGCCGTGAGTAAAATTATTTTTATTTAAGTATACTCGTAGATAAAGTATAGTATTCCACTCGCGCATAATGGCTATTATCCGCTTAGATGTTACAGCACTCGCCAATGGCTCGTGCTGCAATTTTCATCTCCGTGGATAATGGCTATCATTATGCGCTTGTTGAATAATATACTATACCAGTGCAAATGACATAGCTCTTTCAACCGTTATCGTGATAATTAATCATTTGAGGAAAATTATTGCTAATTAAGACAGAATTTGCATGAATTGGCCATAAATTTGACTAAAAGTAACGGCTATAAGAAAGGAGTATCGACTGCGGTCAAAAAACGATAATGCGATGAAGTGCAAGATCTCGTGGATATGCAAGAATGGCCATATCCAAGAGTGTGAAAAGGATTTATTAATTTCTACCTTGGTTTGCCCTGACTTAACCAGCTAAAACGCCACACCCTCATCTTGACTTGAAAGTTCTCTTAAACCAAAAAATTTTTCTAAGCAAGTTTTAATAAGTAATTTTCTATTGAATTCGCAAGAAGTGTTGTGAATCCACTTTGAGCGCTATAATTGAACCGACTATTATTATTATAAAGCATAGAATTGTAATATCAATTTGTAATTTTCTGAAACCCTGTTCTCCCATTCTCAGTTAATCTTTCCAAATTGACAGCTCCAGCAAGCGCGCTAATGATTTCGTGATCGTAACGAGACAATTAATTTCAGTTATTGGTTCTCGACTTTGATTGCTCTTTAATATCCATTGTCACTCAACTCTCGAATACATTTGTTCAATTAACATTCTTTATTTAATGATTTCGCTTCTGTTTTCAATTTTCGACTATGCTGAAACAATTAAATTATTTAATGATCTAGTGAGCAGCAGTGTGTAGTAGGATTCTTAATAGAACTTAACTGCACATAATTTCTTAGAATCAGTTCCGTATCATTATGCCGAACTAGGTCTAAAACAAGAGAAGTGAGAGTAGAGCGCAAGCAGTAAAAAACAAATTTTGTGCTGAAAACTATCCCAACGCTCTGTAATAATTACAATAACTTCTAAAACCGCATTGCGAAATATCATAGAATTAAACTAGAAATATAATAATAGGACACAAGCAACTGGTTAAAACTCGAAAGGTTGATACTCGTGATTCGATACTCAACCAACAAACGCAAGCAGAAAACTCATCGTGAAAAAGTAGACTAAAGTTATTTTCATGTTTCTCCACATTTTGCGTTATAACAAAGCTATATACATATAGGTATATAACAAAGAAAACGGTGCCCCCTTCGAACATATTTTGTAAGAATAATATAAAACTACATAAAAGAAATTTTTCTCGAAATGTTTGTATTTTTCAGCTATTGAAAAATTCGAGCTGTTTGCACTAGTAGGGAGCGAGGATTCTAATTTGGAAATAAAATCACCAATGAAGTTAACATCAATAAAAACTGGTCATTAAAAGTCTTGAAGACCCTAGCTAATTCACTAGTTCCCAGAAATTATCAATAATATTCCAGAATCAAAAAAAATTTCAGGAAAAAAAATGATGATCTGTTATCATGAAAATTTCAAAAAAGTACTGAAAAGTTTTGACCAGCTTTGAAAAATCGTATTATTATAACTTTTAACGCAAAGGATGGAGAAATGTTTAAAAAAAGACTTTCCTCTTCTTTTTTCACGGTGAATTACATCCTGTATATAAAGGCTCCAGAAGGATGATATGTACTTCGAGTTTTACATTTATAATTTATCAAGCGAGTGGTGAAACTCCCCTTGCGAAAAATTAAATTTTCCCTTCTTAAAGTCAACGCTTTTAATGAAACCGAACATATTAGGTAATGCAGATATTCTTACATTAGTATATCACTTTGCAATGTTCAAGTTTTTGGGGGTTTCAATATCCCAGGTGGTCCCTGTGCACGATCCCAACAATCCCTTCCAAGAACTTCCAGACCCTAAAACTTGAGATTAGTTTAATAATGACACTTTATAGATTCTAGAACTCAAATCGGTATTTTCTCGTCGAGCTTTTTCAGTTTTTTTTTTATTATTATTATAAGGTCCTGTCCATCCTGCTCAGCATACTTACTATCAGTCATATTACTAGACCAGAGCGTTTTTCAAAAAAAAAAACCGTAAAATTGAGAGGATTCTTAAAAGCGATTTTATTGCTTAAATGAGTTAAGGACGATGATAGAAAAGGTCTTTCATTCTGGGTTACGGAAAAACTCCTTGCAATGTCCCCAAAGAAAGATTTCAGTCTAACGAATTCAAGTCCGGGAACCTTGGAGGCTATGCTATCGGTCCTTCACCCCCAATACACCCGTCAGGAAAACTTTGGTTTATATGATTAAATAATTATTTATATCGCGTAATGGGTTGGAGCTCTATCATTTTGGATAGAGTGATAGAGGAGAAAGGAGTGCTACGGATGTATAAAGGTGATCCTGACTTTTTTATATTTTTTTCTGTGGACTGGCAAGTCCAAATTCAATAGAAATTGCATCTTCAATGTGCATTACAATCATTTTTGGTCAATGGAGAATCCACATTTGATCCGCCGTCTCTTTCATCACAAATTTAGTGTTATTCTATGGACTGGAATTTTGGGCAGACAATTGATTGGGCCATTTGAGTTACCTGCGCTGTTAAGCGGTGAAATATATCTCAACCTTCTGTAATATCTCTGAAATATCTCAACTAATGTACAAACAAGACAGCATATGTTTCTCCAAAATGATGGAACCTTAAGCCATTAAGCGATAAATGTAAAAAATCATTTCAATTAAAGTTTTTCTGTCAGGTGGCATTGGCATGAAGGACCGATATCATGGCCTCCAAGGTCCCCGGACTTGAATCTAATCCACTTTTTCCTCTGAAGTCATTACAAGGAGTTGATCAAGTAAACAGTCATACTTAAATAACAAGGAGGTGTTCAGAAGTATAAAAAATAAGAAGATTTCGTATGTGTATTTTAGCTAGAGGTGGCCATTTAGAACAATCAATGTGACGGATCTATTTTATTTTTGTTCTATCGATATTTTACATTAAAAAACTGTTTCCAATGATGCGACATGTAATAATTAAATCTGAGCAGGATCGCCGTTTTGATTTTGCATAATTTATTTGATGAGAAGCAATAGGACTAGCTCAATGAAATTAATAGGGTATACATTGCCAGTTGAACAGAGCAGTTTTTTAAACATGTGCCAAAAATAAATTCCATATAAGAATTTTCAACAGAGTGTTGTTAAGTAAAATAAAATTTTTCTGTTAAAAATTGATGCAGTATCTATTTCTTTACAACGTGGAAGAGAAACAACTAAGCTGCTGTTTTAATCCCCTGCAAGTACATCCCTTTGTGGCAAATGGTAAATTCGTGTGCACTGCTACAACTTCACCTGTAGGTAGAGTTATCTTTTGTTCTTAAACAATCTCTGGGGAAAATGAACTTTCCATCAGATAAGACAGTTCCAGAATATTAAGTACCTACCTATCTACAGTTTGCTTTTGCAAGTTTCAAAAGGTCAAAATAAGAAAATCATAGAGAGTGAAGAGTGATCTTATGAAACATTATTTTTGAAAATGATTTGTTCAATTATTTTAAATTAGGTTCTAAATTTACAGCTGAAGTGTGGTCGCCTTTACTAAAGCCTTTTGAAATATAATTTATGTTAATACGAGTATATTATTAAATTTTTGAGCTTAATTTCCGTTAGAATATTATAAAAGTGAAAATTTTTATATGTAAATACTTTGTAAATAACATCAGGATATATAAATTTTGTTAAACGTCAGACTCAAGGTTTCTTAAAGAGAGGGACAAAATTTACCTAAAAATATTATTCAGAAAAGCAATAAGTTAAGCAACCTAAGTGAGTTTTTGTTGTTCTTTTTATTACTTAGGAAATTACTATTTTATAAATGATGATAAACCAAATTATTTTCTAAATTACAAAGACAACTGGCATCCCAAAACTTTCCCTTTACCTCTTTCCTTTTCTAATGAAGTGGGGAGAGAGTGTCACGTTAGCGTAGAAATTTGGCACCTAATTTGATCTCTCTGCATATATTGATGTGGTGAGAGAAAAAATATCTAACTTTTCAAAATTTATTACCTTTTTATCTTGATTTGACTTTCTCGCGACCTTGTAAGGTCACCAGAATTTTATAGAACAACTATCTTTATTCTCTCAAAACACCACCCCCCCCCCCTAACAAATAGAAAAGGTATCTTTGTTATTTTCAAACCTTTTTTATTTGTTGACCGAATTTGATTTATAGCAAATCACACTTTGTAAAGGTATTTTTATTGCTCACAAATCTCATATGATTTATTCAAAAAACTACTTTCCGAATTTATTGGTTACATAAAACAATAACGCGTAGCTTTTTTTTGAATTTAATAGGTATGAGAGGTACTTTCTATCATAGACCTCAACACATCCACAAGGTAATCACCATGTGATTAATGGTAAGTACCATAAATTGAAGGGCTGCAGATAAAGCTCTAAAATATTTAGAAATTCCAAATAAATTTTTTTTACCGAAATTGCTGTGGTTTCGGGGGTTAAATTGGCACATTTAAGTATTACATTATATAATATTAAAAATTTTTGGTGTAACGTATACAAATAAACTGAAAAGGTGGAATGTAAGGAGCATTTCTTTGATTTTCATTTTGAACGTTTCTATCACATTATTGCTCTAAAAAAATCGAGATATATCTTTCCAGTAATTAAATCGCGAGCAAACTCTTTTCCCAATTTGCGCTAACATGCCAACTTATTAAATAATAAATTTTCTGCATTACGTAGTGGAATCATTTCACGTATTCTTAAGCCATTCATCGCATAACCATACCTGCAAAAATTTCAAGCACCATTTTTCTCATTTCTTTGTGAGATATTTTTAATTCTGTTTTTGCTAGTTCTAGGTTGTTCTCACTGTTTTCGGCTCATCTCAATTCCAGTTGTACCTAATGAAAAATTGGATGATTCTAAACAAAATTCAAAATGTAAATTTAGACGTTTAGCAAAAGTAAAAGCAAACGCCTTTCATTTTTTATATCTCTTTTTTTCCACGAAATTTTGGAACAAATTTTAACAGGCACTTAAAATTTTGTAAGTATTTCTTATTTCAGTAGGTGCTATCCAAAACTCATGTGTGATGGGACTTCAGACGGAAGGACCCAGTGGCGCCTCAGCAGACACATACTTGTTCATCATAATGACTCTATAAAAATACGTCTTCACAGCTTGACAATGCGAAATATGGAACAGACATCGGTATCCACTCTCGCCCCTTGATTCCCGCTTGAAGCTGGTGTCTGTCATTGCGCCTTGGCGCCTAATGTGACATCGAACAGTCTTTCTGTATTAAGAAAATGTCTAAAATTAAAATTCATAAATAACCGTATTATATTACAAGTTTAGGAATAGAATAATATGACACTTCACGTGTTCCAATCATTGACACTGGCGAGGAGGAAGAGCCAGCCTGATTCGTTTGAGCGAAGAGGCCTCGTGGTTACCCGAGAAATCAAATTCGTTGATTCAACAATAAGAGACACTAATCGTTCATTAAGTGACATCCCAACATTTAAATATTAACTTTTAAAAAAATTAATAATATTTGAACATAAAAAGCACGCGTTTATCAGTGAAAATACCTGAATTATGCTAGCCCTTGCCCGAGTGAAGGGCTCAGCAGAACTAAAACCTGCGAGCGAGAGGGACAAAACAAGTGGGTCAACTTGAGGTAATGTGACGATATCCGCTCGCACTGAGTGGTCTCGTCCCAACACCTTATCTATCTTAGATTCGATTACATTTCTTCTGAGTGGGCCATTGTAACACCTTCACTGCGACCGTAGGTGGCTGACATCTAGTCGCGCTATACTAACCCCATCAGGTCAACCTCTTTAATTAAGTTGGCCATATTGACTATTGTTAATGTATCCAGGCCCTCCGGTGTGAGAAAGTCTCTCCAGAAGGTTTGTAATCTGGTTATTCGTCTTCCATTTTCTGAGGGGAGATTTGTTTCTCCTCCTGGTCCAACGGATTCGACTGTTTCTTGGAGTCGGATTAGACCGACCTCCATAGCTTCTTCAGTTGCCTTGAGATCGAGGTTTTGGCTCTCCTCGTCAGAGCATAATTATATTACACACTCCATAGATGTCCCAGAAGTGGCTGGGCTTTTTGAGCTGCCAGTCTAGAGTTTTAAATCCAACGAGCTCTATCACCGCTACTAACCTTACTCATTGTCGCTCATTGTAAGGCATCCCTATCCCAAGGATTCTGTATATACACTATACAGAATCCTTGTCCCTATCCGCCACCTGGGTCGCGCCTGATGGGTACCTCAACCGCACATTTTATTTATCTTACACCTTGATTATAATCAACGATTTAATTTCTTAAAATACTATTTTATAAGACTATTTTTAAGTGTAAACAACTGTTGGATCTGAAAAAAGATAGAATTACATATTTCACATATTTAGGAGCACATTAGTTCTATTCTATGTGATTCTATATTTTTTCAGATCCAACAGTTGCTTAGAGTTGAAACAAAAATGAGGACAGCTTCAGTCGTCGGTGGAGTATCCTAAAAATCTGAAAAGTAGACATTACATTTTTTATTATTGAAAATGAAAGAATTATTTTTTGTAGACACAGTTATGATCTATCCATTCAGCTTTTTTTAAATTTTAAAAGCTTTCTAATCTTAAAAACTAAATCCTTTTCAATCAATTTTTGTTTTTTTTATCACCGCTATACTGTTTTTTCATGTATAATTCAGTATTAAAAATCTCAAGAAAACCAAAAATCTCCTACACTATGCCCTCTCTTTTTTTAGCATCTTAATAACTCTTAAATAATATTACTAGAAATAAAAATGACCTCGCCATTTCTTTACTCAACAATTTTAATTTTGAATCGTCTGCACTCATGTTGAAGTTCTGAAAAATCGCATTTTTGGTAGAAGACATTAATTGATAAGGTATGTATAACTTCCGTATACAATAAGTTGTGTTCTTCTTCTTCTTCTTTCTACAGGCCATGTCCAATTTCTATTTGGAGTCGGCTCTCCTAACCGTCTTTCTCCAACTGCATCGTCGATAGATCTAGATTATCTCTCTCCAAAAGTCGTTCCTGATAACCAACATCTGACAGGTACATCAAGAGGGGTCTGCCACGTCTACTTGGTCTCGAATAAAGCTCCATGGGCTTAAACCGCGTGATAGTGAATTTTGTATATTTTACAAAATGATCATATTATGTCAAGTCTAGTTCTGTTCTTAGAGATTAGAGACAAGGTTTAAGCACCTTTGTAATCTATTGACGACCTGAAATACCTGACCTGACATTCCATGAGCAAGTTGTGCTTTTTCCGATATTGCAATTAATATTTTGGCAATCTTATTAAACTTCTGATGAACTTAAATGTGCCTTTACGTTCCGTTTATCTAATAAACGTGTAGAAACTTGTCGAGAATTTTTAAAAAGCATCTAAACGGACAGCAGAAAGTTCTGTTATCTGATACAATACAGACTTAATGATAATTAATATCTAACAGAGAAACCATTAACAATCTATTCTGAAATTTTAGATAACATCCTGTGTAAAAACTTGATAAGAGCCTACAGAAATATTGGCTCGCTTTTCTACCCGTTTTCGTTTATTCTGCATTGATGCGCACCCCACACGGTCATCTTGATTGGGTGGACCCGGGGCTCAACTGAGGGGCGATAAGAGCATAACTGAAAGATGAAACGCTCTCCTGGCTGACCGTATTCTCCACTCCAAGGGAATAAGAAATGATTTCCTCTTATACTTCGAGAGGGAAAATTTCTCACCACATATTTTCCCAGATCGATGTTTTCTTATTTGCAATGGTTTTTGTTTCAGGTCTGAACTGTTTTCGATTGATTGAATAGGAATAACAGTGCCGATAAATTGGAGTCTCATATCGTAACATTCTAAGATTCAGTTAGATGTTTCCCTGAAAGAAATTCCCGAACAAATGGGATTCGAGCTTTGTAACTTATACATCTACAATATGTTTCGCAAAGAAAATATATATGAACCCAACTTGTAAACCAACTCTTATACATCCAGTAATACGAATATGTTTAGACTAGGCACAATAAAATGTTAAGGAGATACGCAGAATTAACCAAAAAAATTCGTGAGTGCCCTCATGTAAACATAACACGTGACATAAGGACTTCTCGGCAAGTAAAATGTGTAAAAAGCGAATTTTGACGAAATCTGATTTCACTACTCGTTCTGCTTATAAATCAACTAAGAACAGAAAAAAGTAATTTTTATATTATTTAGGATGCATGAGGTGATATATTAATTATATAAGTAGCAAGTACACAAAGACTTGCTATAAAAAGAACATGATCATTTTTCTTCTTTCTTATAGCCTTCAACCACAAAATGAATTATTAATTAATAATCCTTTAAACCTCTTTCAAGTCAATGCAAGTAAGTATAAAAGAAAACTCGACGCAACTTCATGATAAATAAGAAAACTTTTCTATTATTTCCTCATAACCGATACCCTTTTCCCAATTCCCGTCTCAAAGCATTTCTCTTTATCCAACTCAGTCCAGCAGCGGTGACTGGCAGGGTTGAAGAAAGTGTGTCAGTTCATTGAAAATCCGAAAGTTCCTCCAACCTGGGCAGGAAAGTTCCGGCATCAAACTCGGGACTAAGTCTCCTGCGAGCTGGAATGATCCGCGTGGCTCGGGCCTTTTGTGCTGCCCTTCGTTAGGGAACCGCAGCTGTTGTGGAGTGACACTGCAGGATTAGCAGAAGCTCGGATGATGGACGATCGCCCTTCCCGGTTATGCAGGATGGCTGTACACTGTGCCATGCTAACAGCCGCTTATCACGGTAGTATTCATCATTATGTAACAGGGGATGTGTAGATATTAAAATTTAGCTCGTGTGAATGTGATAGCGCTGGAATGAATTACTGGGGGGTAATTATCACCCTTGCATTCCGCCTGGATCAATTTGAAAGTTAGAGATGTTTGGGGTATTTGTTAGGGCTTCTAAACCTGACGCATATCGCAGGGAGTTCTTATAAATTGCAATATATGGTATGTAGTTAATTTCTAAGTGCTTAAACCTAATAGAGAACTGATAATAATTAACCAACTATTATGTACTTCCAGATGGGCATTATAAAGGCAGGTCACAATTCGCAAGTTCCTGCAAGCCTCGGTTTAACTCGTTAACAAAGCAGCTCGGCAGCGTAAAGGCATTCGCCCTAATAGTACAGAACGGGTCATTGTCTGAAGCGCCCGAAACCTGTCTGAAACCGCAAACTTTGGGGCTTGTCCCATGAAAGTGTGCATTCCAACAGCTTAAAAAATTTATATTTTTTTTTTTTTATTGAAATGTAAAGGTTTTTGTAAACTTTTAGGTTTAGTAAACTTTGTAAAAGAAACCGTAAGATGAAAACTATTATTAAGTACTGTTAAAATACTGAGAGAATGCGAGCTCAGTATATGAAAAAGCTGGCGAACGTATCAAATCTCCTACGCCGAGAACATCGGTCAAACGAGAGAAAACCTGAATACATTTCTGGTCATCAAAGAACGAAAGAATTGGCCTGGTGAAGAGCCTGCATTAAATTAGGAAAATATTTAATGGCAATGCAGTATTAGCAAAAGTATTAGCTTTTCCTGTGTTATGATCCAACCATCTTGAACAAAACACAATACTTCATTTGGTCTGTGCCTTCTATCTCAACAACAGGAAAACGTGCAGACAATACTGTTCAGTATCGGGAGGAGATTAAAATGTTGATTTACAAACTTCGACATATACGAAGACTGGACAGTTCCTTAAAGGTTAAACTGAACAGGGACCCATGCAAGTATCTCTTCTGGATTGTTTCTCCTTGTGAGAAGTTGTCAAGAACATCGCAACTGCAATAATTAAGAAACCTAGTCGATGCTGCTGAAATTATATCTCTGGTTCGGAAGGATGAAGGATCATTCTATTAGAGACTGAAGAGAAAGTACAGAGATTTTGTTGGTAGTACACTTCGAACAGAATATTTGAGACAGATTAAAACAGACAGAAACAAAAAAGATTGCATGAATTATCTCAAACAAGTGGAGATTACGAGATATAGCTTTATGTTTCTACAAAATACCACACCAGAAGAAATACTGGAAGTGGTATCAAACATGAAAAATAAATCGTCAAGTGATGTTTACGGTTTTGATATTCATCTTTTGAAGAAAATAATTACAAAGCTGATTATGTCTTAATAAAGCTATGTTTTAGAGATGGGCCATTTCCGAGTCCTTTGAAGACTACCAGAGTTGTTCCTGTTCTTAAGAAAGGGAACAAGAGTAACTGTGGCAGCTACAGGCCGATTTCGATTCTTTCAGTCTTTTCAAAAACATTCGAGATGATACTGAGAAAACGCATTGCGGACTACATAGAGAATAACCTGTATATTGAGCCCATATCAACATGCCTTTAGGAAAAAGAAATGCACTTACCACAGCTGTGCAAGAAGTTTTGGGATTCATACTGGGATTCATACATGAAGAAGGCTCCAAGATGATCTGCTGCTGCGATCTGAGCAAGACCTTTGACAGCATCGATCGGGATATACTACTATAATACCAACTTGACTACTATGAACTTAGGGGTTTCGTGTTTAATTTGCTTCAGTGGTATCTGAGTCAGAGGTCTTATGTAGTTGTTAGGCAGGGCAAGCTGACAAATAAGGAAGACAGCGACAAGGACGTGCTCCAGGGGCCCAGGACCCTCTCTTGGGGCCTTTGTTATTTGTGCTATATACACATATACCTTCCAGCTAACATAAGTTCGGGAAGTAAGTTGCGCACGACGTTAATTTGCACATGACGTAACATTCAAAAAGAGAACTGTTATCCTGAGGCGGTCTATGGAGGAGACCCAAAAATGTTTTAAAGAAACAAAAATTGGGAATCTGGGAGAGACAAGAAACAATCTGGGAATCCTATAAAGCTTTTAGGTTTTATAATAATTGATAACACCTTGACGACCTGGAAGAGCAGAGTGGGAGCAGAGGAAGGAGAGTGGGCCACCTTAGGCCTCAGTGCAGCGGACTTGTTCGGCCCTCCCAAAATTCCAGCTCTTCCATAGTGTAGCAGCATATGAAATTCTACGATGCGGTTTATCGCCTAAAGTCATGGTGTAAGATAAATAAGGTGAGTGAACGAAATATATACATATTTTAACACTAAGCGATGAAAACTAAGGGATGAAAACCTCAACGTCAGTGTATGAGAGTCACGCCAGCTGGGCTCTGATCTCTTGCTCTTACACGTATTGCCACTTTTCTTACAAATTGCCACTTTCAGGATGACATGCTACTGTTTTTTTTTTTTTTTTCTGAACATCGCCTAAAGCAAAAATCGGTAGAACAGTGTGTTGTGCTTAATTATAAAAGTTGATCCGAGGAAACCAACACGGGTATTACATTAATTAGCATACCAAAATTTTAATATTAATAAAATTAAAACATAAGAGCACACGTTTATCAGTGAAGATGCGTGAATAATTGCCGGAGTGAAGGGCTCGGCAGAACAAAACATTGCAACGGACAGCGACCAGACACCTGGATCAACCTGGGGTAATGTGACGATATCTGCTCGCGTTTACAGCTCACGTTACGCCATGTCTGTCACCGTGCCTGAAGCCAAGAAAGTCTTTCTACAACAAAGTGCGGCATAGTAAGAGCTGTAGAGATCTGTACGTTAAATATGGAAAACTTACTATACCATCGTCGTTTGTACTTGCCTGCTTGTGTTATGTACACGAAAACATCGACAAATAAACATCACATTTATTGACGATCCATGTAATGCTTCATGGAAAATATACTCTACTCTATCTACTCTACTCTAAGCCTTATTTCAGAAGAGATTACACAGTAACCATACTTAGAGAACTTGAGGCAGATCTCCAAATTTCTTATAGGGGACCAATTCGCGATACCAATTCGACAACTTGGTTAAGAAAAAGAGACTCCATATCCATAACATTGTAAAAGTTTGTGCGCCCACTTTAGTTTCGTCACTCGAAGAAAAAACAATAATACGAATGCTTAGTTGATAACTCAATAAACTCTAAAGAAAATAATTTGATGATCTACAGATAATCATTGATTTTAACATTCCCTGTATTATCAAAATATTGATCTGCAATTACTGGGAAAACATCAACTCTACTTTTAGAAATGGTATACCTACTTATGTACAGATAAATACCGCTAAGATTGTTATTTAATGTATTCACCATTTACATAGTAATTATCTGATAAAGAAGTTGATTACCCTCCTGAAACCGAGCTTAAGTAATAAAATTCAAAATAATAATAATTTCATCTCTTTCTTAAGTATAATATGTAATAAGAACTAAGAAAGGAGACCTAATAATTATTCACGCCAGTCAACAATACAATCTAATACTCGCAAGAAATGCAAAAGTCGATATATTATGATGGTTGGATATACTCGTTCGCATAACTCTGTTCAGGAAATCGACATCGTTATGCTAACAGCTACAAGGAACTACATACATATAAGGTAGTTAGTCAAGTCCAAAAGGTGTCGGCTGACTTGGAGCATTACCTGATTTTTATTCCCCGGCAATCGCATAAAGAAGCGATAGGAGTCACAACACTCCGTATTGGAGTCTTACCAGCCCGGGATTAACGAGCACATGATGTGGAGTCGCGGGGTCGCGGGTCGGTCGGCGTGATACATTCGCTCCCCCGGTGAGACGCCCATTACTCATATCGCGATAAGATGCTAAGTAATGAGCCCCCATGACAGTTCCTCATATCCAAAGCTCGGCCGGTTTGTCCTAGCCGCAGACCTACCAAGCAAGGATGCCAGATATCTTTTTTCATCTAAATTTGTGGAAAGTTCTTAGTCAGAGACATCACCGTAATACAATTTTTTACGCTTGAAAAATGAGTGACCCCTAAAGGTTGCACCCGTGCCTGAGCATCATTGACATTAAAAAATATGTTTCTTAAATTATGTTTTCTACTGAAAAAGAATGAGCCTTCTGCCAATTCCGCTGTACTGGTTGCTAAAAATCTAAAAAAAATGATGCAGAGACACTTTCTGTTTCAAACGCCTTGCTGCAGAACAACTGCTTGGATTAATTTATCAATTACCTAGGTACTTTGAAAAGAGAGACTTTCCAAATAGCATTTCATGTTAAATTAACCTCAATTCGCCAAAATTAGGTCTCAAATTTTATTTCTTTAAAATACATTAGTGAATATTTATAGCTAAGTAGGTACCTACATCTAATTTACAACGAAGACCTAAATGAGAGTAAAAAATTCAGATTAGTGAGGTTACGTAAATTCTTTGAATAGTAAGAGAATTTCAACTAGAAAGTTAAACTGAATGCACTTGCCAGTGAGAGAGACGTCAGTTAGTTCTAGAAGCAACAAGGATTATGTATTTCCAGTAGAGTTTATCTCTTTTTAGAACAGCCCAGTCACTTGATTCATGATTCCTTGCGAAAGGTCATGTATTTCTGATTTTTAGGTATGTTGTTAGGACCGTTGCTAGTAGTAAACTACCAATTTTGCACCAACCAAAGCCTTGTGCGTTTTGCCAGTGCGCAAGAAAAAAACGAAACTTTTGCTCAAATTTTTAGACTTTAACCCATTTGCGCCTAGTAGTATTACCCAAAACATACGCTTCGTAGAAAAAATTATGGAACTAATTTCAAAGAAAGTGAAAAAAAAAAATTTGGTCTACGAGTAATTTAAGTATAAAAATGTATTATTGGTTCTCAAGTCGTTACTGGAATATTTCTAGGATTTTCACTGTTTTTGTATTTTTCTATTTTTTTTTTAATATAAAAACGATAAATTAAACCCCGATTACGATATTATTACAATAGCTCTTTTCAAAAGTACCTACGTATTATGAACAGGTCTTATAAATCATATCCACATCATCCTTCTAATTTAAAATGTAATAATTCATACGAAATATATAAACCTTTGAAACAAGAAACCTGTGTAAAAAACCTTGGTCTCTTTATTGATCAAGATTTGCGATTCACGGAACACATTAGTCACTGCTTAAGAAACGCTTATGGTAGATTGAAATTTTTATATGAACTTAGGTCGTCACTCAACACTTTCACTAGGGCTACACTGTGCAATTCCCTGATTCTTTCACAGCTAAATTATTGTGATTCGGTGTATGGTCCCTGTTTGAAACATAGTGACCGTTATCGTGTTCAGAGGTTGCAAAACTGCTTTCTGCATTTTATCTACGGTCTGAGAAAGTATGATCATATAAGTCATAAACTTAAATGCGCTGGCTGGCTGAATATGATTAATAGGAGGATTTTCCACAGTACTTGCCAATTTATGAGAATTTTGGCTGATAAAACTCCTCCTTATCTGTTTTCTAAATTGCGCTTTCGTACAGATGTGCATACGCTTAATTTGAGATTTAAAGGCTTGCTCACACCACCTATGCATAATACACAGTTGTTTAAGAGATCATTTTCCTACAATGCTGTGAAATATCTCAATGCTGTACCACAAACATTGAAACATCTTAACTGGAGGACGTTTCGTAAAAGACTTTTTGATCAGTTGTATGCTGTCCAGTGAGTCGGGTTGCTTTCGGACTCGTTGAGGTTTTCTTTTTTTTTACCTTTTTTTTTACCTATAGGTAGTAACTTACATGATGCCTTGTTATGATATTTAGTTATTATGATTTTGTTATTATAATTTTGATGTGGAGCGATGTAGTTGGGGTGGTATAGTTTGTAATAATTCTGATTATCTGTCAAACTGTTTATGTTTGGTAGCACTTTGTCGAGCCGAAGATTGACTGATGCCGGGGTTTTTTCAAGGTTAGATGGAAGAACAGAGCGAAGACACGTCTTTAATCTGAATCTCGCCTTTTTCTTCCATTTTCTGTATAAGTAGTAATCTTATATTGTATCTTACATTTTGTTTAAAACAATTGTTAAAATGGAGGAAATAAAGTTCATTATTATTATTATTATTATTATTATATATATATATGAACAGGTCTTCATAATTGGTGAAGACGTGGATGCTTCTCACAGGTTTGAGCTCTCTGGTCAAAAACATGAACGTGTTTTTTCAGAAAAGTTGTAGAGTTGAATCTGGTTGTGCTACGTATTCAATCTCGTCTTACAAACAAGAGGCGACAAAATATCTACCTGGTATTATTGTATTCTGCAGTAATATAATATTGTATTCTATTTAAGCATATATTCAGTAGATGTGATTTCACTTCTGCTCCTCTTTGCAGCGCCGGATTACCCACAAGGCTACCTAGGCTGTAGCCTAGGGGCGCACAGCTTGGTGGGGCGCCGGAGGCGCCCTTAAAACTTGTAAATGCATGTGTAAATGCATAAATACTTAGGTACTAAAAATAATGAAATATACATTTCCGATTTAGGATAATATAATACCTACCTACTGCCCGCACGCAGGCGACAAGTTCATAGGGGCGGCGGGCGAGAGAAAAAAACATCTTAATTCATAACAATAACAAAAATTATCAAAATACCATGATAAAATTAATTACTGGGAGGGTAGTATAGCCAAAGAGGCGGGGGGCGCGTGCAGGATCCTGGGCAACTTTTCACAATATTACATAATCAGGGTTTTTCTAACCACAGAATTAATAGGGCTGTAGGCAAGGGGCGCAAGCCTTTTGGTGGCGGATGTTTTTATTGAAGTATAATATTTTTTGTGATTATTTATTTGTCATTTAGTTATTATAGTTTTCACATCTCAGTACCTACATGTTTAACTAAGTAGTGGGAAATTGCGTAACTTTTAACATTGAAAATAATTTCGCTTGCTGATGCGCATTTTCTTTGGAGCCGGACATACATAACTAGTGTTAAATTATTTAGAATTCATACTGCACTAACTTATTTGTAATCCATCAGTCGTCATTGGCTTATTCCCAGCGTTAGCTATCCTTTACGCATTTCATCTGAGAAAAGGGCACATTACTTTCAGTGGCCCATAGGCCCCAAATATCTTAGAACAGCTCTGGCCTGTACAGACTACCCGCGGAACGCCGAACCTGATTCATGTTCTTCTATAATAAAATTAGGTACCTAGAGTTCTATACTATTTTCCTTTTCTTGAAAAATTCGTGATACATATGCATGTCTTGGTTCTTGAATTGACGATATCGAACAACGAAGGCTTTGGCCATATTAAAACCAGATGGTGGCTCTAACCCAACTTCTATTCAACTCTATATATTATCCGGCGGACCTTTCCAATGCTTGAACGTAATGCGAAAATGTATAGCTAACAGTATAAATGCAGTTATTCCTTATAGTGTGATTAACATTTTCGGACTTGTTTTTTCAAAAATTTTCTCGGACCCCCCTCATTCCTGGGGGATACTCCGTACCCCCCAGACCCCCCGGTTGGACTCTATAATGCTAGCATATCTTTGACACAATTCACTCACAAAAAGCGCAGCAGAATTTACCTAATGAAATACCTACTCATTTCTTTCTATTAATGTCTAATTTTACATACAAAAAATTGCTCTTTGCCATTCCTTAGATAGAGATTTTTCCATAAGAGGGGAGAGAGGGCGACAATTACTAAAATTCAACTAAAAAGGGGCGCTGTTATTTAATTAGCCTAGCGCGCTGCAAACCTCTAATCCGGCGCTGCCTCTTTGGCAAGGAAAAACAAACCCGCGCTGTATACTCCAGAAAAATCCACAGCTTTTCGAACATGCTACAGTATTTTACCAAGAAAGTTCCTGTAATATAAGACTTGCAAAAGATCCCAGAAGAGGAGTTATTTGTCGCTTTATGGTTTATAGGTACGATGGTAATTTACAGAGTGATAGTCTGAATAGACTCCTCTACTCTCCCGGCTTTTCTTGAAGTCATTGTGACAAAAAACAAACACAAACTTGGACGCTTTTCGCCGACACGAGACGCTACAAACAATCGTTCTTTCAAAACGTAGGTATCAACAGATTCAAAAGTGGATGGGTATTGAATATCTCCTACGGATTAGGGTTGGAGGACTACTAATCGAGACCTTGTACCAATAATCACAACTCAATATTCTGCTCCTCACAATCTACTACCATTAAGTAGGATGAAATGTTCTGCTTTTATGCAGTGTAGATGATGAGTTCAGCGAAGAGGAAAAGTTCATGCGCATTATCGAATGTGAGTACCATAATAACAGAGATAATTTCCTCCCAGGACCCTCAAAGCAAACTAAATTTAGTTAGTTGTTAATTTAATAAAACATAGTTTAATTTAATTTACAACTCTCATGATTTTTTTCATAAAGTGAAAATTCAATAAGAAAACTTAATCCTTTTTATTTGGAAATTTCATGAGGGCTCTCAAATAAGGCATTTTGTAACTCATTTAAACATTTAGGTAGGTACGCTGCGTTTTTCCAAAGCTCATTTTTCGCAGTGTTAGTTTTTATGCTAAATTTAAAAGCTCATTAGACCTACAGGTGTTTTTGTATATTTACAAAACAGAAAATTAAATTTGCTTCATAATGCGTGTTATTCCTCGTTAAACAAAAATTATTATTTTTTCTTTTTAGAAAACAGAAAAAACAACAAATTGTATTCTCTTTCCTATCATGTCCTAACAAATTATATATCAATCGCATGGTTTGAGCGATATTATGCGCACAATGAGCAAAAATCTTAAAATTTGCGCAAAAAAAACGGTTTTTTGCGCATTGCGCAAGAATCACAAGACTTTCGTTGGTGCAAAATTGATATTTCACGACTAGTAATGATGCTAAACATATTCAAAAAATCTTGCAAGGAATTACCTGTTTTAACTGGGCTATTAAGCCTTTCACTTATTTCGAATTCTGATAGGTAATCAATCTCCCACCTTTCTTCGGTAAACGGTCACATAGTTAGGTTCACCCCTCCCCCTCCCATACAATAATGAATAAATATTATTATGACAAAAAATAATAAGGAAAGACTGAATCATAATTTGAATTTATCTTCCGCATTAAAGTTTTCTGAGGAACCATATTATAGGTGGCCAATTGACCTTTAAATGGTAAGTTCTCCCAGTTGAGGGTTGAGACCTTCACATCATTTTTTACCTTCAAGTTAAATACAGGGATATTAATTCTCAACCCTTTAATTTACTTCTCATGGACTGTATTATTAATATGGCTATATATTAAGTCAGAAATAAGTAAGCAGTGTGGTTAAATTATCTCATGTTAGACCCAATTTTCACCCTGTGGCATTAAGAATACTTTTTAAACAAATTAACCTTTATACAAGGTTAGTCAGTTTTTTTTTTAATCGGGACCTCACCAGTTTATAGGAGATCTATTTTAAGAAATAAAAGTTCCCATAAACATATGCCCGGAAGAGCTTAGAAAAAAGGATACCATTTTCGACTCATATAACTTGGGCATTTCTCAATATTTTAATTTTATACCAAGAGGTTATTTATTGTAATTTAAAGCACGCAAAACAAAGTAAACAAACCATTAGTGGCGTAGAGACAGGGTATATGAGCCCTTTTTCGCTCAACAACTTTTACGCCCATGGACCTAGAAGGCCTACTTATCAGCGTTGGATTCCCAGGATATTGCTTACAAAAAAAAGGTATACCTATGAATATTCGAAATTCCTCATAGCTTTTAAGTAAATTGAATCTCAATTCCTCATATACCATTCATTTAGCTATCTATACAAAATCATAGATTTTCCAAATTTTTATTTTATCCCAAAGATAATAATTAACATCGAAAAAATGAGGTTATTTTTGCGGTATGATGAAGCTTAGACTCAATTTACTTAAAGACTATGAGAAATTTCAAATATTCATAGTAGACCTTTTTTGTAAAAAATTTGCTGGGAATCCAACGCTGTAGCGTAGTCTTGTAAGTCAATGAGCGTAGAAGTTGTTGAGCAAAAAAAAAGGTCATATATCCTGTGCTCTAAATTATAATACATAACCTCGTGGTTAAAAATTAGAATATTGAGAAGTGCCCAAGTTATACGGGGGAAACAAAAAAAAAATAGTAACTAAAAAAACACCCTCTATTTTTTTTCTAAGCTTTTCCGGACTTATGGTAAGTATTTTAGACTAAAATAGGACATAATATGTTGACCTTCATCGAAACGACAAATTTTAGTAATTGGTTTGTGTTTAATTCTAAATAGCGCGTACGATACATGATAGTCCAGGTGTTTGAAAATAATTCCACAATTCGATAAGTATGGAAATTGAGTTACATCGAGTTGTAAATTCGTCTTAGATGAAATAAAATTTTTAAGAAGGTAATTTACTGATTTACTAATTTACTACTAAAGAAATGTTTGAAATTACCGGGAGATAAATTCGATCGAAAAAATAGATTCGTCCGGGATAACGCGAATGTACATTTTACTGACGCAATTTTACTAAAAATATTTCTTTCTCATCGATTCTAACAAATTAGGATTTGGGTTGCGCGTTGGTTGAGAACTTATACGTACCTATACCTATACTTCTTATAAATCCCCGCGAGCCCGTAGCAGCATCACTTTTTGACCGTAACTTTTAACATGAATTGCTGAATAATTGTCAGAGCTCCAGTACCTATCCGACTTTTTGACCGAAATCTTTCTTTGCCAAGTTGATTTACAGCCATATTCTAAGTTAGTTATTACATCGATACCACGATTTAAGATATAAGGTGAGTGAACGGAATATGTATTTTAACAGTAAGCGAAGGGATGAAATCGTCATAGTCAGTGTATGAGAGAGTCAAGCCAGTTGAACTCTGATCTCTTGCTCTTACGCGTGCAAATTGCCACTGGATGTCATGCTACTCTATTCTATTTTTTCTGAATAAGTGATAAGCAAAAATAGATAGAAAGTATATTGTGCTTGATTGTAGAAGTTGATGAAACTACCACAGGTATTTCAATGATTAGCATACCGACATTTAAATATTAATAAAACTAGAACATAGAACCACACGTTTTTAAGTGAATATGCGTGAATAATCCACGCTAGCGCTTGCCGGAGTAAACCGATTGGCAGAACTAAACAATGCAACTGACTGCGATCAGACACCTGGAGTACCGTGGCTATATCCGCTCGCGCTAAGAGCTCTCGTCCCAACACCTTATTTATCTTATAATACCGCGGCCCATACTTTGGGCTCATATCTCCCCCCAACCTGTCATAGTAATAAATTCCGTACTTTTAACTTTATTAGCGCCACCGTAGGGTACCGTAGGGTAAGGTTCGTAGGAACGAGTTCACTTTTATAAAACGCATTGCTTTTCCTTAAATGCGACCTGACCTGACCTGACCTTGATATACAGGGTTTTGTGAAAAATTAGGTCAAATTCTTAGCCACAGATTGTTTGGTCGAAAATAATGTGACTTTTTACATGGCATTTTTCACACAGGCGTCCCTCTTTCAAGATACAGGATGTGTAAATTAATATTTGAAAAAAAGTTGTTTTTTTAATAACTTAGTTGCTTCTTGACATATTGCGAAGGTAGATGGAGAACGCGAGGGTTGTAGAACATATTGACCCCACCTCAATTTTTCCTGCGCATGCCTGGTTCACAGGTATTGTTTTTTAGGTCAAGTTTCGTTTCTTTTATGCTTTAGTCTTGTACGATTCTGATTTAGGACTTGGTTTGTGAGACGCAGAAACTTATTTGACTATGAGTCTTTGATCAACTCGTTTTAGGCTGGTAGTCCAATCAAATTAGACCAAAAAATTAATTTTTCTGCAATAAATTATGTAGTTCCAAGAGTTTCGGTAATATATTACGGGGAGCTTTCTTGAAACGCCGAATAAAGTCCATCGATTACAGGAGGTGGGGGAAGTTCAAAGTTCCCCTGCTTATGTTTGTCTCTTCAGTTTGACTCATACCTTGAAAACGGTACGTCGCATAGGAAAGTTTTAGCTTTCAAATTAAAGCTTATTAAATTCCCCCCCACAAATGTGGTGTATTCACATTCCAACTCTGTTTTATATCTTTGAGATACGAGCTGGCGAAAATGGAATATTTTACTGGAAAATTTTTAGCGTCTCACGTTTTACGTTAAACTTACAGAATTTTTTTCCTAAAATTTGACATTTATTACAAAGATGGTAATATAAAGAAAAATATGAATAGACCATTTTGTGGGGAATGTAAAAAGCTTTAATTTTGGAAAGTAAAAATTTATCTGGAACACAATAATGGTAATAATTGTCATCCTCGTATCCTTGTAACGTTGTTCTAATTACCATTTTAATATAATAATAAGTATACCTATAATAATAATTTTAATTTTCTTGAGGTTCCTAGCAATAGATATTTTTCTGTTGAACGTCTTTGTTTTTCTCATGAATATGGCTGTAGGATGATGTGCTGAAATGGTCGAACAAATAATATTTTCACGAATTCGATCCTTAAACTTTTCCGCTCCGACTGCTCCCTAACGATTCGCTGCTCGAGTACCTTTTAATTCCAACCGGCAACACCTTACACCTTCACTGTTCCACACCACGTGGATGCCGTGTCATTGTCTGGCGACCACAGAAAGCTGCATTGGCGTTTTGTCGGTAATTCATTCTCTGTGACAGCTGCTGGGAATTGCACATCGCAGACATATTTCATGGTTTCATAGTGGTTGCATTACGGGAGTCTAGTCCCATTATCAAGAAAACGTAGGACGTAGGTGCTTGAATGGAAAATGAATGAGTATGGATTACGTGAACGTGTCGTGAAGGAACTAATAACTCTTAATACTTACCTCCACTTTTACTGAGTCTAGTTCTTTCTGCAGTGTCTGCTGTAAATTTTATAGACTGAGCGGAGATATTTATTTTCAGTATTTTTAAAAAGGCTCATTTTGTGTAATTATAAAAATATTTCTAATGACAATCAATTCAATTCAATTTTATTCATTATTTTATTCAAGCTAACCCCTACACTTTGAACTATATTAAACAGTAATGCGTACTTTGCATGGACATTAGAACCCTTGGAGGAGGTTGTAATGGACGATAATGTGTTTGCATACTTGACGTTTGTCGATTTGTATACTTATACCTTATAGTTTCTGTACTGTGGTGGTATTGTTTATCGATAATAAAAAAATGAAAATTAAAAACCATAACAAATACATTACCTGCGTTCCATTTTTCTTTACAGCATTTATAACCTTTTTCTAACACTTTGTATTTCTCTTCTTTGTCCTGTCTCTTTTATTCCAGTTGACTCTTCTAAACTTATAGTCACTGCTCAGCTCAGCTTTGCTTTTAAATCCTGCAAATTCCATTTCTTTCCGATCACACTCCATATACATGTTTATCTCACATTATACCTACACGATTCAATCTCTGACAACTTTCCCAATCCATGAATCCAATTCTCCTCGTTAATTAAAATTGTCTCTTGCTCCTTTTCTATTTGTATAACATTTTATAGGTATACATTTTTATATTACCATCATGCCTTACATATTATAGATATAAACCTTTAGTTGCGGTTCTTAACAAATGTTTCAACCATGGATGTATCCGGAAAGATTAAAAGTGAGACTAAAAGGTGGAAATAGGGCTGATACTTCGAGTTGACGACCTAATTAGTCTTGCCAACCTTGTCGAAGGTGTTTGAGTCTTTTATTCGAAAGTGCTTGACTATTTGACAAAAACAGTGATCTCATACAGCAGACATAACATGGATATAAAATAAGAAAGTCTACCATAACGGCGATGATTGAACTGGTGTGCAGGGTCTGTGAAAGTATTTACGAAAAAGAGAAAACTGTAACACAGATTGCTTTCTGTGATCTCAGCAAAGCCTTTACTATGATATCGGATAGGATCCTTCTGGAAGAACTCGAATACTACCTACTTAGTAAGAAGGAATACCTCTGACACTGATTGAATCATACCTAGACAACGGGAAGCTTTTTCTGGTGATGAATACTTCTGCTTATCATCTCAACCGGCGTGCCTTATGGATGAATACTTGGGTCTCTTCTATTTCTACTGTACACGAACGATTGGCCAGTGAACGTCGAATGTGCTGACTGCTACTTGTATGCAGGCGATACCACGTTTTTTAATAAGCTCATCAGTCACCAGGGAGCTGATTCATGGTTTGCTGCAAAAGTTGAATGCTAAGAAAAGAAAGTTGTTTGCTTGTAACATGCGTCAGAAGGAAGAACCAGTGAAATTCTTGTGAATCTACTTCCAGAGTGATATAAAGTGGAGCGTACACGTGGAGTATGTTTGCAGAAAGTTGTCACAGGTCGCCTACTTGATCAAGCAGCTCATGACCTATTATGCATACTTTCATAGGGTCGCCAATTATGGAATTTTTTTTGGCCAACTCAAAAGATTCAGGTATAATACTGATGATGCAGAAAAGGGTAGTTTGTCTTTTGACGTCAACAGATTATATAGACAATTGCAGAGAATTTTTGAAGTGACTTTCCATGCTTACCATAACTTCTGTGTACATAATGGTTTGTGTTGCATATGTGTACATGGAAACAAGAACAAGTTTGACAAAAAGAGCCGTTTCAATCACTTTAACACGAGAGGCTGTGACAAATTTCCCATCCCTTTCCACCGTTTTAAAATGACACAACACACAATAAACTATTTGTGCGTCAAGTTCTACAATAATAGATTGCCAGATTGCTTCCGTTTATAGTTCATGTCCGAGTTCCGCACAGCTTTTAAGAATCTATTGTTGGAAAACACTTTATATATAGTGTTCAAACATTTTTGAAGTAAGGCCGGATGTTACGAAGATAGTTAATTGAAACATTCATAGGTGTTATGTTGCGATCCGTTGTGTGTATCTGTGTGCTTAATTGTGTCGTATTAAATTATTGATTTGTTGCATTTGCACACTAATTTTTAAATTTTCTTTTTGTAGGTACTTGGTAGTGAATTTTCAGCTAGATAAATTTATAAACAATTTACATAACAATTTTATATCTTCTTTGAGTCACCTCTTCTTGTATTGTTTCTTTTTCAATGATTCGAACTTTTCCTTAGTAAAGTTTTGGATTATAATTGGAGTAGCCTTCTGTTTGATGTGTATGATTTTTTTATTATTGGTAACCTAAAATGTTTAGTTAAAAAACTTCTGAGCACTAAAGGGATTCCACACCAGACGAAGCACAGTAGAGCACTTTGTATACTTTTTTTTGCGACGGGAAAAAAATTGAGATTTTATCCCCTTTGGCAGGTAGAAAAATGTCACTTTATATGAAACAGTTTTTTACCGCGTAAAAAGTAAATAGCATGGAAAAAAGTGAGTACTTTTTTCACCGATATGGACGCATATGTATCGCTACTACTAACATTCAAATACCATTAAATTTATATCCAACACGAACACAAAAGTTTACATACATTATTGGTCCTAAAATGTCCAAATGGCAATAATTAAAAGCATTTTCAAATAATCACTACCTATCCATATTATTAAACTCTCTCTTAGAAAACACACAAGCATGTTTGCTAAACTTTTCGTAATTGATTCCTGGCTGTTGTGCCATCGTGGTCTATGGAAATTTGTTCCGAACGTTTCGTCTACAGCTGCGGTAGACATCATCAGCGGTTGTGTGCGCAAGCGATGCTTTCACTCCTCATGTTCACTGATAACTGGATGGACTGAACGGGTGGGAGGTGATGGTTATACCCCTGACGTCATACCCCTCAACTATCTTTCCATCGCAACGACTGGATGATATCATAGATTTCTGAGTCAGACGATGACTCATTTAGGTTTGACGTAATGCCGGATACCAAATCCTTGCAGTTTTATTCCTTCCTCCTGCCAGTTCAAATTATTTGGATGTTTATAAATTTCAATTACTTAACGATGTAAACGGGTGTAATAGTGTGAAGTAGTGGACAGGATTTTCGTCGTTCCAAAGTATGGCGTGATGGTCCTTAAGTACGGTGTGCTCCGCGACAGCTGACTTATCTGATGGGATCTTTAGCTGACCGGAGAATATTGCGACCTTGTTTTGTAGGTTTAAAGGTGTTTTTGACGTGGTAGCGCTGCAGTAGCTTGCAGATTCGATCGGTAACGTTCTTGAAGTAAGGGAGAAATGCAGCTCCCAAAACTCTAGGTGGTTGTTTGCTGGGTGTCGTGGGATGTTGAGTTCTGGATCAAGTTCTGGATCATAAGGCTCTACTAATTTCTTGAGCGGTGTATCCATTCGCCTGCAGAGCATTATGTAGGTGGACGAGCTACATAATGCTCTTCTTGGAGGTGTTAGGTCTGATAAATTTGGGATGCACGATTCACCAGGGTTTTTATTACTGCTCATTGTGGCTGGATGACAGTTGGAGTTCTTATATAAAAACCGATATACTCGTATGTGTGTTGGTTTTCCGTAGACCCTGTGCCAAAAGGTGTGATTTTCATTCCTGTTGGTATGGATATGTTGTTGGTGGCGGTATTTAAGGCCGTGGATTCAAAGAATTCCCTGTAGAAGTTGGCAACAACAGGACTCAGGGAGCTTCCCATAGCAACGCTTCATCCAGTTGTCCAGGTTGTGGTGAGTACATGTGGAAGAGAGAGGTGATGCCCCTAGCCCCTAGGAAAGATGTGCTGATGTGTTGCAAAGTCTCATTGATAGACAGAGGGAAACGACATCAAAATTGACGAGGAGGGATGAGATTCAAGGGGCGAATGGAGGGTTAAAGATTAAATATTTTCTATGAAATGACCCGAGTCGCTAATGCGGATTCTGTAGATCCGACGTGTGGTGGCAGCAGGTTGGTTAAATATTTGGTCAGAGAAAATGTCGGGGAACCAACGGCACTGACAATAATGGGGCGAAGAGGCACGTTAGGTTTGTGTGTCTTTGGGTGTTCATAAAGTCTAGGTGTCCTGATTTCGATGCCGTTTGTCTTGATCGAGAATGGTGGAAGTTTTAACCAGCTGGATTGTTAAAGTTTCCGGCAAAACACTTTTTAATTATAAATTCGACAAATTTAGAGAAACGTCATTTTCTCTTAAACTTAAATTTATACCCCGGATCTAGTGTGCCCGAATTTAATATTTCGAAAAGAACAAACTTATGACAAAAAAAATACAAAACATGTTGATAACAAAATTTTTCCCATATCGTGCGAACTTTTTTGCGGGCACCGTATATCTATCTCACGATAACTCTAAGTGGCTTACTATTTCTTTTACGAGAGATCTCGCTTTTACAGTAGGTACCTACATACAAAAGCAAATATCCCTGTGCTGAAGTCTGAAACCTGAAACTTCGATTTTTTGAAAGTTGTTGAAAAATTTTAATCCGACACCACCGTTGAAGTTAATGGCCTTGAAATGAGAGGAAGTAACTGGTTTAATTTAAAACAAAAAAAGTTGCAGTACTGTTTAATAATTTTTTCATGGAATGCACTTCTCGCAAGATGATTGATGCACTACATACTTCATCATACCGCATATTTTATATTCAGTGCATATGCATGGAATAAACTGATTGTCAGTATAATTGTGGGGGTTAATGGCGAACATACGATACCCAAACAACTGACAATCAAACCACATGACATGCATTATTGTGAATAAAGCTCCTGATGGGAACATTAAGACTTACAATGCGAGGTTTTGCGTGCGTACGGGTACGTGTACGTGTATCGAGAGTCCGTGACGCATGCATTGATTTTCAATTTACAGTTGCTCTATTTTCATTCTCCCTGTCCGACGGGGCAGTTGAATTGAGACATGGTGCAATCACTGGACTGTGCGACGAACTGTACTTGATTGCTGATTTTAATTTTCGTTTTTAGTAGGGTGTCCAGTGGTGATAAAAATTGAAAATAATGAAGCGAAATGGATTTTTTGTTACTCATTTGCGGTTCAAATTTGGTTTGAGTGAACGTTTGGGTTGAGAGGATCTAACTCAAACCGTAATTACATATTGCGGGAAAACATTTTGCTTAAAATTACCTACTAAAATAAAAGGAACAATCATTGTTCCTGAAAACGAAAAAAATACAATTGCTCTTATCTTCATCAGTTTTAAAACGGAGGAATTGAATTTCTCAAAAATCCATCACACATAATATGTCATTTCTACTCTGTGTGATTTAATGGCTCACTCAGAGGCAGAATATGAAATATTACTGAAAATATTGTTCATAAATGAAACAAACTAGTAATTAACCGTTCAAAAAATAAAATCATCTCATCAAAATCTTCGTCTCATTTTTTAGTTTATTTTACGATTTGTTTCAGCTATAAATATTACCGAAAAGAAACAAACTTATTATTCACACGAATCTCTTTCCATAAAATTAGACAGGAGGTCTTTTTACAAATAGAATCTAATTTAGACGTAAAAACTTGTCCCAAAGTTAACAGAGATTAAAATCCAAGATAGCCGAATTGTATCTATTATTGCATGATGACTGCGTTCTCTATTTAAATAAGACAACACGAGAAATTAGGAGGTATACAAAAGTATAATTTTTCGAATTGGTATAGAATAGATTTTAATTAAAACATCTATAGATTTATGTGTGTTGTATTTAAATTTACGTAGGTAGGTTACAAGTTTAACACTCCTTGTTGAAATAAGATAAATTGACTGGAATTTGAAACCACATGGTAGATATGGTTAGTACAGTTTGATAAAATAATTTGTTTCTCTTTTAATTGGTATAAGTAGTGTCATTAAAGAAATACTACCTGACAATAATAATAGGTTTCTTGTTTTTCGATGGATCACAAAAGTTAAAAGCAGCAGTTGCAATGCTGCATATAACAAAAAAATCTATTTAAGGGTAAAATAAACTATAGGTAGAATATTTATGTATAATAGTATAATAGTATAATAGTATCTATAGGGTAAGTTTAGTTTAATATGTACGCAGGATTCAGGATGTGATATCTCGTTAAAAAATATGAAAAAACGTTCATATTAAATTCGCAAAACTACAATTTTCGAGATACAGGGCGTCAAGAAAATTTTTTTTTTTCAGTCTTTTTATTACTTCTCATTTATTTCATACGGCAGTGGCGGAGATTTTGGGGTTGCTTGAAATTTTTTTGACCCTAATTTCTACGACACTGTAAAAATTGGCATTGTGAAAGCACATTTTAAACTGTCAATGTTTTCTACATAAAAAAGGTACTCTTGGTCAAATACTCTAATGTGAACTGTTTTCCAGAAAAAGCATTTTATGATGAAAAACATAAAAGTGACAATAGTTATTTATTATACAAGAGAAAAAAGTGATAGATTTTCGAGATGTGATTTCGTCCCCGACGCGTTTAGCGGAGGGGACAAACACATCGAGAGCTAAAATCGCACTTTTTTCTCGTGTGTAATATAACATTTTTTTCTGCGAGAAGAAATATCAGTGTTAGAATGTCGAAAAACGTAGTTAGATAACTGAAAATTCTGTCGGAAAAATGATTTATGTTAAACTTGGATTTTCAAACTGTCTTTTATCGTAATTGACGTTGCCTGGGTAACGAAACGATTTAATTATTACATAAACGCCATATTAATGTAATTAAAATTGAAGACAGTTTTGCAAAGATTCTTGTTAGTTTTCGATGGGTGAATTTAATAATATGGATAGTGATTATTATGAAAATTCCCTTAATAATTGTCATTTGGATAATAAGGTAACTTTCCTTTACGTATATTTGATATAAATTTAATGATTTCTGAGTGTTAATAGTAGCTATACCTAAGCCGCCATTTCGGGGAAATAAGTACTCATTTATTTCCCTGCTAATTCATTTATTTCCCCGATAAGATGCAGCTCATATAATGAGGCATTTTTCTACCTGTCAACGGGGAAAAAAGGTCAAACTTATAGCCCGTCGCAGAAAAAAATGTATTATTGTGGACAAAAACATCACTTGTTTGTGATATTTTTTTAATGATTTATTTCACGACCGCATTTTTTTTTTAATTTGCCCTTTTAACGTAGATAATATTAATGACCAAATGTGTACAAAATCTGGGTTCTGTATCTCAAACAGTTCCTGAGATATCGTCAAAAAACTGAAAATAAATAATTTTTTGACGCCCTTATCTTGAAAACGGTTCTTTTGCGGATGTTAATGGGAACTTTTTTTCATATTTTTGAAGGAGCTATCAGATTCTGAAGTCCTGCGCACATATTATGAATCACCCCCTGTATATGTGGTAACTTGAGATCTAAAAATGTATGGGATTTTTAGAGATATTATTATTTTTTGAACTCCTGTAAAAGCAAGATAAAAAATAAACTTTTGAACCAAATTGACAAGATTGAAAGAAAATTATTTGAAATTTGAGTTAATGCAATTAAATTCTCATTAATTCCTTTTAATTAAGCCAGTGGCGTGGGTAGGAACAGGGTAGAAATGACTCAATTTCTATAATCATTTATGTGTTTCACAGTAGACAACTATACTAATAACCTTTAACCTTCAAAAATTCACTCTTCTGAGACTTTTGGATGACGCTTGATTCATTAAAAAAATTTCCCAAAGTCGCCAAACTAATAATGGTGTCCCTTCAAATTTCTAAAATAACCGTCCATGAGACACGGTTTCAGGTCGCAGTTTTCAATCTAGGGGACTGAAATTTTTGTGGGAGTAAGATATTCACAATATTTTGGGAATAGAATTTTAGGAAAAATGGCTATTTTTTGAACCCCTGTAGCAAGATAGAAAAAAAGGGAAAAATTGTAAAATTTTCCCGAATTGTTTTGTTTTGCTTAACTTAAAGATCCACTTTACGTGACGTTTTCAAACGCTAATATGACTTGACCATGGAAAATTACAGAAATCCAACTCAAAAAGCGGTGAAAATATTCATAATTGAATCGCATAAAAATACACTATTTATGCGATTGATGCGCAAGAGGGTTTTTGAAAATATGTATAAAAGAAACAATAAACCCATTGAAGTTGCCCAGCGATTAATTACAGTAATCTAGCTTTTAACGAGTTAATCCTACCAAGGTAATAAATGAGCACAGTTGTTGGTGTTTTGATTATTTTGCTGCTGAAACTGAGACAATCTGTGATTCATGGGTGTTACGGAAATCTGCATATCACACCGGTGCTAAACTCGGAGCTGTCAAAAAAGCGAAAGACTGTTTATTTACGCTTTTCCTGCCTTAATGAGATAATTATAGAGCGGCCGAGCAACAGACAGCAAGAAAATCGCTAGTATTTATAAACGTCAATAATCTTCAAACAACGTGTCAGGTTTAAAAATGAAAATCTTCAAGATTCACTTTTCAACTAGATCAACGCTCTGGTATTTTGAAATGAGAACATTTTTCACATATACTGTTTTGTCTGATGAAAGAAGAGTTTCAGTATAATGAATGCGAAGTTTAAAATGAATTATTTTTATTAGAAAAGAAAAGATCGTACACTGTTTATTATAAAACCACGCAACCGGAATGAACTTATTTATTCGGCAATATGACTTGAAATTCCAAAAATATTTCTCATTATTGACGTCAGTTAATAATGTCTTAAAACATTGTTGTCTTAAAACAAGTTATCGGGAAAGAAGGGTCAAAATTTAAAATTAATAAACACGTTAGTGCCCGTATTCACAAACGATAATTTCCTAAATAATTACGTAATTAATTAAATGAGTGAGATGGAGATATGCAGTTTTTTTGCAATAGAATGAGATGGGGATAATTGATTACGTAATTATTTAGGAAATTATCGTTTGTGAATACGGGCATAGGTATACCTATGAGATCAAAACATCTTGAGATAAAAAAAATCCAGTTTAGTACAGGATTATATTACTTTTATTAATTAGCTCTTCTTTGAAAAACTAACTAAATTCACTGCAACGGTAACAGCCTGGATAAAAACTGTCAGTGTTGATCCACTTTTAAACATTTTAAAATTTCTGTTCTCACCTGGTCTTCTGAATTTTCTTACGAAACTTCGAAATTCTAGCTGCTTTCTCGACAGAGTTTTCTACAATGTTCACTTTCTTAATAAACTTGAGAAAATTGTAATTCAGTAAACCTTATCGTTTGTTATCTACCTAGAAGGAAAGATGCAAGCAGTGGGGCCAATTGTGCCTGATGATGGGGTGATGCCATCTGCCATCAGCTTCCTATTCTCAAGTCTCTATTACGTACCTTGTCTAAAAGAAATGGGATAGAAGTGAGAATGAAAACTACAAATTAATTTGTTTTTGCCTAACTTCGGTAGGGGATTTGAGGAGGTCATATACCCTCTTGCTTGCGGAGGTGATATACTCTTATCTCATCAGATATATCGCTATATCATCCCATGTGTTTCAAGAAAAGTTGTTCCACTTTCATCAGTTTATTATCCTTCACTTAATTTGTCTCCGAAGCCCTGGACTGTCATTCTCAAGTTGATGTGTTATATACTGTGGTCACTTTTAACTTGCTCACCATTGGGATCTCTAAACCATAAAAACTACAGAATCAGTTAAATTAATAGTTATTTATTATACAAGAGAAAAAAGTGATAGATTTTAGCTCGAGATGTGATTTCGTCCCCTACGCGTTTAGCGGAGGGGACAAACACATCGAGATGTATGTATCTACCAATGTATCTACCAACACACAGTTGGTACAGTTTTGATCACGTAATCCCGTGAGTGGATGGATCCAATGAAATCAAAATAAAATTTGTTTGTCATTGAAATAGAGCCTACCAATTTCCCTGTTTACATCCCACATATTCCCAATTTACCTATACATAAAGACTCAGTATTCGCACGGTATACGTAATATTATATTTATTTCTCTCAAAAAGCAAATTTTCGGTTTTCAAAATTCTCCTGAAGGTTTATCTTTAAAAGTTTAGCACAAGAAATTTGGAACTCCTGTAGAACTTATGGACGACTTTGAATTTTTATGAAAAAGCCGTTCTTGTCACCACGATTTATACGTCGCAGTTTTCCGTCTATGGAGCGGAAACTTTTGTGACAGTTAGATATCCCTATATTACTACTAGGGACAATACTACTAGGGAGTATTGTTACTGCACTTGAGCGAAATCGGCCAAGTCGTGTCAAAATGGCGGACATTTTAATTTTCCAAAAATTTGGTGCTTTTCAAACCATGTAGGTACTTAAATCCAAAATTATACAAATTTTTTCAATCAAATTAACATATTTAAAATTAAGTATCCCTTGTGGCAAAAAAATAGTTTTTTTGCTACCAGTTTACCAGTGGCGTCGGGATGAGAAAGTATAGTTCAAAATTGTTAAATTGCTAAATCCTATGTCCCTTTTATAGCACGTTTTCAACGGAAAACAACTAAAATTTTACACTAGAAAGCTATACTTATATGATATACATTAAGAATACACACTTCAACAATAAACACAATATCAAAATTGTGCAAAAATGTAGCAAAATGTAGCTGTATTCCTTGAGCCCCCTATAAGTAAGATTGGAAGAAAACTTTATTAAATTAAATAAACAGGCGGGACAAACATTTTCCGAACTTTTCGCAAGTGTAATTTTTTCTATTAATAAGCCAGTGGCGTGGGTAGGAGAAGAGTAAAAATTGCAATGCCTTTGAGTAATCAAAGTAATCAAAAGACTCAAAATATTAAGATTGAAATAGAGATTGAAATAAAAAGAAATGTAAATATGACAGGAGGAACATAATAATTATAATTATTATGTTTATTTTTGAAAGATTTCAAATTGTCGAATTTAAAAACGCCCCTATAAAGCTTTGTAGAATCTATGGAGGCCCATTTCTTCAAATTTCGCAAATATTTTTATTAAGAGCTAAAAGTCTATTATAGGAAGTGGCCTGGTATTCCATGTGAGCACCATCGGTTAAGTCGTTTAAAAACTACGGTCATTTGAATTTTTTTAAAAGACACTGTTTATGGGATGGATGCGCAAGAATGTTTTTATAAGTACTTATGTACTTATCAAGAATCTGAAACAAAATTTAGGATAACTTTGGTAGTTGCTGAAATTTTGCGAAAAACTGAAAAATAAAGATTTCTTACATTTCAAACATTTTCAAAGCCAACTGGATCTCAGGGTTTTTACCGTCAACTTTTATTTTCTTATGGGCACCATATTGTTTTTTTTTTCATGTAGGTATAATAAATGAAAGAAACCAAAAGTATATCTCGAGGCGTTAGCGGGAGAGCTAAAATCGTACTTTTTTTGGAACGTCGATCTTATACTTATGTTGAATTTGAATTGTCAAACTGGTAGACTTTTGTAGTTATCGACGTTGCCTGGTAAAACATAAGTTATATTCCAGAAAATGTCAATTTAATTAAAACTAACGAAAGTTTTGTAAAGTTTTCTGTAAAGTTTCCCATGAATGAATTTAATATTATGGATAGTGATTATTATGAAAATGCCTTTAATAATAATTGTCCTTTGGACATCAAGGATAATGTATACAGGGTGATTCATGAGTGACCTTACATAGACCAATGGTGATAAGCGGACTTCAAGGCGGGTCGAAAACCACAAAAGAAATTTTTTTTGTGTGATTGGTTAAGAAGTTACAGGGTGTTTTATGTCTCAGGTACAAAACTTTGATAGGCGATATTTCTGAAACGGCTGGAGATATTTTGTAGAACTTTACTAGGAATAGTGCATTCCGGAAACTCATCAAAACCCCATTCTGAGTTAATTAAAAATCCAGGACCGGACTTGAAAATTTTTGCCCCCATGGTCTTTGTTGAAAAAGTTTATTTTCTGACCGTGCTACTGAAAAACTGTCATCGAATTTGAAAAGATAAGAAAAAACTCTATAGAAATCATTCCTCAATTTGAACGGCACACCCAAACCGTCTCGAAAAAAAAATGTCAAAGTAAAACTTCTCAGTAAATTATCATTTTCGAGCAGACATATTTTACTTAATGTTCGTCTGAATTTCTTCAAATTTATTTTTTGACTTGTTTCTGTGGGAAAAATGTTGGACAGAAGGCCAAGCTTTATTACTGGGAAATCAGGTGTCAACTACAATATTTTCAGATTTCACTAATAATCACAAATCATTTCACTAATAACGAATACCAGACATTATGTTTGTGTATGGTTTCTGCAATGGAAATTCAAGAGCAGCTGCGAGAGAATACCATAGAAGATCACAATCGAAGAACACCGGCCCATGTAACGTTTCGCGTCTGTTTTCCAATTTTCTCGACACCACGGCATATTTCCCTGAGTTCAAAGGAACGCTGAACCTCAATTGGAAAATCTGAGCCATCAAAACATCGTGGAGATGGTGGCAGTAAATCCAAGTACAAGTACGCGAAGAATTGGGCAAGCACTGAGCATTTCTCAATCAAGAGTATGGCGAACTTTGAAAAAAAGAAGAGCGGATGCCATCCCTGTCACGAACAAAGCGTACAGAGGCTTCAACTATTCAATGAAGTTCCATTGAATGGACTGCGTAGAATTTTGTGTACTGATCGAAGTTCAGTTCACGCGGGATGGTGTAACGAATAAAAAAAAACTCCCACCTATGGGCATATGAAAATCCGCGCTCTGTTGTTCAGAAGAACTCGCAACAGATTTTCTATAAATGTGCAGTGTGGCTTTGCAAATGATACCCTAATAGGACCCCATTTTTTGCTGGGCGGCTCACGGGGGAAATTTATTTACTTTTCCTACAAGTCATTTTGCCCGGCTTGCTTGCATAGGCGAACGTGAACAGGCATGCTCTTTCCTTCAAGCAAGATGGGGCACCACCGCATTTTTCTCGACAAGTCAGAGAGCATCTCCACAATGAGTATAACCCCAATCGTTGGTTCGGGCGCGGCGGCCCTCATTCCTGACCACCTAGGTCCCCCAACCTCACTGTTTTAGACTATTACCCATGGGGCCATATGAAGCAGGAAGTCTAAAAAACGGAAGTAAGTACCAGAGAGGAGCTCGATACGCGAATACTGGTAGTTGCTGATGAAATTAGAAACAACAGGCAAATAATTCAAAAAGCAAACCAAAATTTATGGAAACGCTGCAGGAAATGTATTGAAGTTGGTAAAGGACATTTTGAGAACCGTTTATAACATTAATATTGATAACATTTAATTTACACTGACATTTTTCCCACAGAAACAAGTCAAAAAACCTTCTTGCGCATCAATCGCAGAAATAGTGTATTTTTATGCGATTCAATAATAAATATTTTCTTCCTATTTTTTTTTATAATGAATTTAATGAAAAATAATCCGATTTTTTTTTGGGAAAACTCCACCTACCTACAAAAAAAAAAAAGAATGACCTCTCGTGGATGCGAACCCGCTCCAACAGTTAGCTAGTCAAGGATGTAACAAACTGAGCCACACGGTGCGTTTCGAATTTGTAGTGATGATGGGGTAGATATATGTAGTACGTCAGGTACCTACATCTACTCATTTTATTTTTTAAACTGGTCATATCTTAGTTATTAAAAAACCAATGTGAATACTTTTTTCACCTGCATGTAGGTGATTTAATTGTCGTTGCGATTGCTCTTCTAATTTTCAGAACCATTCATAATTGAATGTGAAAAAAAATAAAAAAGAAATTGCGAACCATTTCATCGATTTAATAATTTTATATAAGTGTAAGCTAATTTTGCACAAGCGAAAAACTTTTTTATCTTTCGTTTAAAGTGCTACATTAATCGAGGCGAATTGAAGCTAAGACATCAAATTATATGGTAAAGCAAAAAAAAATGGAAAATTTCGGTTCAACTTCTTCAAAAATGGACTCATAAACGGTTATAGAATTGACACATTTTCACCCTTTTTCCTACCCACGACACTGGCTTATTAATGGAAAATATGCTAATTTTATTGTATTAACTCAAATTTCCAATAATTTTCTTCAAATCCTGTTAATTTGATTTCAAAGTTTTTTGCCATCTTGCTCATACAATGGTTCAAAAAATTGTCAATTTTCCGTTAATGTTCAAAAAATTCAAATGGCCGCCATTTTGAAACGGCTTGGCCGATTTTGCTCAAGTGCAATACCAGACCACTCCTTGTGGACATCTTATTCTCACAAAAATTTCAGCCCCCTAGATTGAAAACTGCGGCCAGAAACCGTGCCTCAAGGACCGGATTTGGGGAACTTTGAAAGGACACCCTGTAGAAGTAACGTGACTTTTGGATTTTTTTTCAACGAAAATCTAAAGTCATTCCCAAGCTTTACAAGAATCCAAAATTTCGTTCACTAATCTTGAAAGATAAAGCTACAGGAGCGTTTTTAAAATCGAAAAATCGTGATTTTGGAGAAATAAATAAATATATATATATATATATAAATATATATATATATATATATCGTGGGCAGGTGAATTTTGGAAAACCACTTTTTCGTGATCTGGGGGTCATGATCGGTGGACATTTGATGAGTTTGGGTGATTTTCGAAAAGTGATGTCGTCCTCAATAGTGTATTTTTTTGTTAAAAAATACACTAAAATAAATTTGAAGGAATTCAGACGAACATTAAGTAAAATATGTCTGCTCGAAAACGATAATTTACTGAGAAGTTTTACTTTGACATTTTTTTTTCGAGACGGTTTGGGTGTGCCGTTCAAATTGAGGAATGATTTCTATAGAGTTTTTTCTTATCTTTTCAAATTCGATGACAGTTTTTCAGTAGCACGGTCAGAAAATAAACTTTTTCAACAAAGACCATGGGGGCAAAAATTTTCAAGTCCGGTCCTGGATTTTTAATTAACTCAGAATGGGGTTTTGATGAGTTTCCGGAATGCACCATTCCTAGTAAATTTCTACAAAATATCTCCAGCCGTTTCAGAAATATCGCCTATCAAAGTTTTGTACCTGAGACATAAAACACCCTGTAACTTCTTAACCAATCACACAAAAAAAATTTCTTGTGTGGTTTTCGACCCGCCTTGAAGTCCGCTTATCACCATTGGTCTATGTAAGGTCACTCATGAATCACCCTGTATAACTTTCCTGTTCCTGTTGGATATAAATTTGATGATATCTGTATCTGAGTATTAATATAGCAGCTATACCTAGGCCATATCGGGGAAAAAGTACACCTTTTCTCCCTCTTATATCCTTGTAGGTACAGCAAATAAATCTTTTTTCACCAAATGCCTTCGATATGACGTCATACTGCTTGTCTTCTGGGTTTTTATGACATTCGGTGAAAAAAGTTCGACTCTGTTTAATACATGGGAATTGGGAAGGGGGGTTGCTGCGTTTCTCCAAGCCGTAACCTGTGGCCTGTATAAAAAATTGTTCTTAATTATTATTTTCTCTTCCCACATAGAATGGTAACATTTTGAGCGCATTCTTTGATTTCACCACTTCCCCTAATTTATGCTTTAATAAATGTCTCATAAAGTTATTATTCCACAATTCATGCATAAGCCGATAACCACCGGCAATAAAAACAGGCAGTTACATTTCACTTTTATGGAGTTTCGAACAGCCAGTTTTACTAACAACTCTTTAAACACGTTTAATTAAGTTTTCAACGTACAAGAGCGTGAGTAGCATGAACAATGGAAGCCAAATTTCTTAATCGAGCGTGAAAGAATTTCAACGGTGTGACTGGAACTGTTAAAACATTTAACCAGAGACTTTATAGATGCAACGTGTTGTGACTTTTATAATTGAATACTATGAGAGATACAAAAAATAACGAAAAATAATGAAAGAACACTTGAGAAGGTCCTCAAGATCTGATAAGAGGGAAGCCCGCCTTGCTTCGGGTTATGAAATATGATGGTAGCCGAAGAATAGCATTGATGCCCATGAAGTTAACACATACACTTTTTTATGGAAGCAGACAACTGTTTTTCTTTTTTTTTTACTAAAACATCATCAGAAGAAGTATAACAAAACTGTATTATAAATAAGAATTACCCCTTACATACAAAAAAGCTTTCTCTCAATTATTATTGCTTATTCTCCTCGTTTTTAAGCTACATTTAATCTGCTAATGCATTTCTTGATAAATTTATTATCATTTCAGAGCAATCACTTTTTTCAATCCTATCTCGATTGTTCAATTTCAAATTATAGACGCAGTGGTCAACTGCTATAGTCAGGTGGTTAACTTCACCAACCTCGATCGCACACGAGACCATTTTTGACTTGTCACTGTAGAAGACTGACATATTTAACCATTGTTATCGTCCCATCGTCGTGGTATTTACTTACATCATATTCTACCTGGTCCAACGCGTCCCAACTGCTTTTATTTTGATTGGACCTGAGATTACATTATACCTACCTACGAAGACGGTGGTTTCGTTTCGTTAGAATAGCAGTGTCCGGTGACATCTGCAGGAATCTGATATTTTTCTTACCGAGATAAGAACTTTTATTAATCACGGTTACTTTGTGTCTCTTAATAATAATTGGGATAGTACCTACTGGTTGTTACTGATTTTTATCAAATGAGAAATTAAACCATATAAGTAACACAGGCCGAGGCCGGACTTTCATAGATTATCTTTGAATGATGTATAGATTGTTAGACAATTCCTAAAGGGAATAAGACCATAATTTATAGTAAATGATGATAATGAGCGCTTGTTTGAAGAATCCCAGAAAGGAAGAAACAGTATTTTTAGTCATGTTAGGGTAATTTCCACACTATACTAATAAGTACTTACTATGTAAAAATGACCACGGTGAGCACGGTTTGAATGAAATATCCAAAATAGAAGACATCCAAGGCTTTTGATCGAATCCATTATAACGTCAGTTGCGAAATTTTTTATTTTTTTGTAATTTTTCTCAAATTTTCAAAAAGTCAATAATTGCAATTTATTCAATACTATTAACAACACGACAATATTCAACTTAGTTCAATAACAAAACACCATCAAATTATTGGTAATGATCCATTATCTTCTATGGGTACCATTGAATTATTGTCTTCTCATAATATGTCCCATTACTGTTTAGACAACTACATATAATAATAACATCGATTTATGGAAAATGTTAGAAAATTCTGCATACTAGATTTTGATCATTTTGGGCTCCCCAACCGTTATTATACAGGGTTAGAACCATTTAAAGGGCCACTACAGGGATATAACCATTGAAGATACGAGGTCGGTTAAATTAGAGAAAAGTTGCGCTATTTTGTGGCCATCTCGAATCCGTCAAAACATGCAAAATATCTGAAAATATCTTGCATACAATTGGAAATTAATGAATAGTTTTTCGTAGGCTTACATAACCGTTATGGGAATTGAATCTGACGTTTCAAAAATTTTCAAAGCCGACTAGATCTCAGAGTTTTCATAGTCAACTTTCGTTTTTCTTATGGCCGCCATATTATTTTTTTATGTCGTTCGATAAGAAAAAAAAAATGGAAACCAAAAATTAATAAACTTCAGAAAAAAAATTCCAAAATTTTTATTCTTTTTTCAAAGAAAAACAGAAACTTTTTCGCTGAAATATGTCAATTGAAGTCATACTGCTTGCCTTATAGTTTTTTTTAATTTCTCTATGATATTCGGTCTAAAAAGTTGTCTTTTTTTAGAAAAAAAAGAACAAAAATTTTTTTAATTTATTTTTTGAAGTTTATTAGTTTTTGGTTTCCATTATTTTTTTCTTATCGAACGACATAAAAAATAATATGGCGGCCATAAGCAAAACTAAAGTTGACTATGAAAACTCTGGGATCTAGTCGTCTTTGAAAATTTTTGAAACATCAGATGGATAGCTCATAACGGCTTATGTAAGCCTACGAAAAATTATTTATTAATTTCCAATGGCAAGAAAGATATGGCAAAAATAAAATTTCTCGATTTTTCAGTTTTTTCAGGATATTTCAGGAACGGTCACAGATATCTTGCATGTTTTGACGGATTCGAGATGGACACAAAAGAGCGCAACTTTTCTCTGATTTAACCGACCTCGTATCTTCAATGGTTTAGGATATCCCCGTAGTGACCTTTAAATAGTTCTAACCTTGTATACCTTTCATCTAAGTAAGCCCAAAAATTGCGAGATAGGTCAAGCCTGGAGTTATATTTGGCTGGTTGTCATCCTTCGGAATCGGAACACATTAGCAAAACAATTCCTAAACAAACCTCAAAAATATCTAAGTCTTCATCGAGCGACATCATGCATCCAGTAATCCTTTGCAACTGAGCCTCTTGAATACTTGAGTAATTGTTAATTTTTCCATATTTCAGATTATTTCGTTTAGTTTTCCGGAAAATTCTGCTTTTATTTAAGCAAAAGACACAAGGCAACCTTCGTGCAGAAATCCCAAAAGCGTTTTAGCATCGCTCTACTACCCTGACAATATCACGCGGTTGACTCCCAGACGACCACTTTCTAATAAACTGGGAGACGGTGCTTCATCTTCATATACTTGTCATATAGTTCTTGATGATGTAAACTCTTATGTTTTGTTCGCTACATATCCGAACTTCTATTTTCTCGCAGGCCTTCCAACTGAATAACAAATTCACTGATGAATTTGTAACAAAACGTTTATTTATATACCACAAGCATATACCAGTTCGACGTTTGAAGATTATTGAGAGATTTATTACTATGGTTACGGAAAAAAACTTCCTGCGTTGCATTTTATTATTTTTTTTCGGAGTTGATCAGATTCTCAAAACTTCTGCAACATACGTTAACATGATACTTATTAGAAAATTGGAGTCATATAGACTTTGTGATAATTTGGTAAGCCTTATGAAAACTTCGGGATAGATAACTTTATGTATTTTGAAACAGGTGTTGCTCTTCGTATATGTATGTAGCTACGTTCGGTGTTCCTCGAGACCTAACCTTGGTTTTTTCTATCTTTATCTGCCGAATGTGATAACAAGTTGCGTTTTAATGTTTTCAGAAGATTTTGTGAAATGTCATAGGTAGGAATCATCTACCTATAAACATCGCCTAGTATGAAATTGTGACATATATCCGTAAGAAAAAGACACTGTTTTACTCATATACGTATTATATGATTGACGATCATATAATTATTATGATCTCACACTGCAAGCTCCTCAAAGATTTGGGGATGGGGATGCATTTTGTCAGTGGTCTCTCATACGTCATATCGAACAGATCTCATCATCTGTCCTAAAGACGTTTCGGTTAAGGAGTACCAGATCGTTCAATAGGACCTACCCAGTGTATGATCACTGATTGATCACCTTATAAAATGCATTTGTTAGATAAAGGTTAGGATATACACCATGTTGGTTTGTGACTTTGGTATAGGGGTTATGATTTTTAGGCACGTCAGGGATTTCCACAGAAAGTTTTGTTGGAGACATTTATTAGGTTTAAAACTTTGCATAAAAGGACTATAGTTCGGTTCCGAATTGGAAGATACCTTATCAGATTTGCAATCAAATTTCATGTTTATACAGGGTGTAACTAAATAAGTGTGAAACATTTAAGGGGGTGATTCACATCGAAAAAAAGATAGGATCTTTCATATAAATAAACTTCATTGGAGCATCCCTTGTTAAGATACAGCCCCTTAAAGGGGGTACATAAAATTTGTTTAACAATTTTTTTCACAAGCACTGAAAAAGCTACAATATTAAAACTAACCTGACATTTTCTACTACCAAAAAGATACTTAGCCAGTAATTTATTTGGTTTACCCCATGGTTGTAAGGGGTGGAAAACGCAACCCCTAAAATTTATTTCCAATACAACTTTTTGTCTTATTATTTGTTTACCATTTAAAAATTTATTTCCGATAGCCTGTTTCATTCTAAACAAAAAATGTCTCTTGAATTTTTTGCACAAAATAAACCAGTTCGCAGCAAAAAATTATTTTATGACCAAGATACATATCGCCATAAAACGAAAATACGAAACTAGACGCATGCGTAATGTCTGAAGGTAGACATGTTGAACATTTACTATGATTTCTACGTGTTGTGTGTTTTGTTATTAATAAATTAGTTTTGTTTATTCCCCTTTAATAATTTAATGCAGGTAGTAACTACAAAATAACAATAAACCCAGTTCGCATTTATGACGATGTATATCTGTAGTTGTTCGTAAAACAATTTTTTGCTGAGAACTGGTTTATTTTGTGCAAAAAATTCAAGAGACATTTTTTGTTTAGAATAAAACAGGCTATCGGAAATACATTTTTAAATGGTAAACAAATGATAAGACAAAAAGTTGTATTGGAAATAAATTTTAGGGGTTGCCGGATATGCTAGTGAAAGAGGTAGTTACTTAGGCCGGTACTCACAGTCGATACTTAAGTAATACTTGGGCGAAGTACTTCTCAAGTATCGATATTTCATCTCACGGTCAATACTCAACATGAAGCAGTACTCGGCGCACGCGTGATCGTCCGCCAAACTGAGTATTGACCGAGTAGCCGTTTGACCAACCTTGAGTATTACTTGGCTTGTCTTGTGAGGTTATGTGTGAACAGCTGTCAGCTGTACTGTTTGTAAACAACATAAACATCATTAGAACATAGCGAGTATATCATTAAAACATAATTACTTGATCATTAAAACATAATTATTATAAAAATATAGAGGTCACTGATGACTGTGAACATGTTTTCAGTATTACCTATACCTATTTTCATTCCATTATTCTATTATTTTAGTTTGCTACATTCATAGAGATAGAATAGAGAGGAGCCGCTATGATCACCTAATAGTACATTAAAAAACGGCATCAGTGGGTGGAGCTTATAGGAGTAACAATATGGCGACTCGACAGGGTCAGACTTAATTTTTATTTGCAAAATTTTCATAAATAAAAATGTTTCTCACATTTCATACATATTTTTAACACGTCTTCAGATGGATATTGCAGACCTTTTGTGTTTTTCAAGTCAATAAAAGAATATAAAATATCCGGCAAATAATCATGGTCATTTTCAATTTTAGATTTTTAGTGTACTATGCAAGTAGGTACGGTCCTGTATATTGTTGATACTTACCTATGGAATGTTATTCCGAACGTTTTTTTTTTTATCAGTGCAGTCTCTACTACAGCAGGTACGAACTGCACAAGAAACCATCTTTGGCTTTTCAATTTAACACCAAATATCTTAAAGACAGTCCTTAAATCAAATGAAATTCAATAAAAAGCGTTCACTTATGTCATAACATAAGTTTGACATAAAAGTGGTATCAATATGGCGGACCTGATCCCATTTGTGTCACGTCATGTCGTCTCCTCTCTATTCTATCTCTATGGCTACATTGCTAGGACGGAAGAAGGAATGAACTCGCGGTACTTTCATTATAGAAATGGATCGGGAAGATAATTTGGAATTTCTCGATTTTGCTGAAATTGCTTTCAATGAAGACGAAATTGATGAAATAACAGAGTGCAGAAAACAGGTTGGAATTTTACGATGAGAGGCAATAATTTCGTCGCCGATATACATTTAATAAACTTTTTGATTCTTGTTAATAAGGCTTTTAACAAGAATTTTAATATTTAATTAACCTTTTTAAACAATACTTATTATGCTGATTGATGATAAATAAAACGCTAATGTTTTAAAAAATTCTACTGTACCTATATTGATGGAAAATATACAGTAATATTATAATATTATTCATCAATATACAGTAGAATTTTTTAAAACATTAGTGTTTTATTTATCATCAATCAGTGTGAGGAGATTCTACAAAGTAGGGATTGAAAGCATAATTTTTTTAAATAATTATTATTATTGTGTTGTCTGGCGTGAAAAGGTTGCCATGATGTATGCGAATAATACGGAGGTTAGCTCGTTAGTTCTTCTTTTTTATTTTATTTTAGCAGAATTTTAGCCTTCGTTCAGTGTGGCAACCTGAAAACCATAAAAGTTACTAGAAACTAATACTCAAGCCGTTACTCGCCTAAGTATTGCTTGAGGTTTGTCTCTGGCATAGCAGCCGCTTTACTCAGCTGAGTATTACTTCGCGGAGAACGCCTCAAGTATGAGTTTGAGAATCAACTATGAGTACCGGCCTTAGTGTGCTAGTTTAACTAATGTTTCTGTTTGTACGGTCTTAAGAGTTATCAAGAATCCCAATATTGAGAAACCAAATAAAGATGGAACTTCTGGTCGGAAGAGAATCATAGTCGATGATGACGTGAAGTATGCTATTCGTTGAAAATTTCATGCCACATTTTTTATAAATGAAATTCCTACTTTAAGTAAAATCTAGCAGAGCTGCACAACGATGAAAGTCTGCCAAAGATATATCTCGCCGGGTACTAATTCGAACTTTACGCGAAATGAACATCCGCTACCAGAAAAGAAATCGAAAGAGCATCTTAATTAAAAAAAAAAGAAATTGTTTTGTGACGCAGAAAATTTTTGAATTAAATTCCAGAGCATCGACGATCACAAAGAAAAATATATTACACTGACGAAACGTAGCTGAATGAAGGCCACACAGTGTCGAAAGTCTGGCAAGACTTCAACATCGAAAGTTCACGTCAACGATTTTTGAGGGATTTTCTCCGGGATTAAAATTTCCATCGGGCAAAGGCCGAAGACTGATCATTACCCACATTGGGAGTGCTTCTGGTTTTTTAAAAAGTAGCCTTAATGTATTTGAATCGTGAAAGACGGGAGACTATCATAAGGACATGAACGCAGAAGTTTTTGAACGATGGTTTTCCTCCTTATTGTTGCTTGTTGAGCCTGGTTCTGTGATTGTCCTCGACAATGTCCCTTATCACAGTCGTCGATTGGAAAAAAATACCAAGTTCAGCGTGGCGGAAAGCAGATATAATAAAGTGGCATCAAGTTCAGAAGAAGAGCCCCTTTAAAATTGGTAAGTCGTGCGCCACTGACATCTGCTTTCCCCTTACTTTTATTCCCCTCAGCTCTCTAGCTGGAAAAACTTATAAGAGGTATCTTTCGATTCGCAACTTTTCTATAGAATTATTTATTTGTTATTTTCATTTAAGTTGATTCATGGTCAGATTAATTCCGCTTGGATGATCGGCAGGTTAAACTGTTGCAAATGTGGTGATTCTGAACCTGAACCTTCTACATTCAGGTTGCCGATTCTGAAACGAATCAGATGATCTGCTTGTTGGATCACCTATTTTCAAGATGTGTTCATTTTATATTAATTATGCAGGATGATTTGTAACCAATGCGACATTGTAGAAAGGAAAGGTAGGAAAGGTAGGAAACATTGAACGAAGTCTGAATCGATGACAACTTTTTTTTTTGTCAACAGGTAAGATACAATTATAACTAATCTTCGATTTATTTTTGTTAATTGTCCACAAAAACTACAATAATATATACAGTAGAAGCTCGATTATCCGAAGTAATGTGGACCGAACCTATTTCGGATAAGTGAAAGTTCGGATAATACGGAGTTTTTTACGAATATATAAAATAACGTAGGCAGGTAAGTTACATGACTTTTTATTGTTAAAAACAACTCAACATAGTAATAAATCTTCGTAATCAAATAAAACAGTTCCGTGAAATTCTAACATCTGGCTAGTGAAAAGCATTTTATTATTCCTGAGAAAATGTATACCTTAATAATATATTGTGTGTATGAACAGTAAATATTACAATTTCGGATAATGCGGAGTATTTGATTTTTCGTTCAAATTTCGGATACGGACCACGATCGTTCCGGATAAAGCGGCGGTTTTAAAAATCAATTTTGTTCCGGATAAAGCAGATTCCGGATAATCGCGATCCGGATAATCGAGCTTCTACTGTATTTACAATAAGGAACTAAATGTTACTATTATGATTATGAGGGTCCAGTCTCTAGAGCCTTAGGGGTACATTTGAAAATTCCCAAATTCCATTTGTTTCTGTTTTGAAATAACATTAAAAGAATTGATAAAGATAAAAAAATTTGATAAAGAAATATGGGACATCCTCTATTATATCCATTCCTAATTTGGCCATTTCATTTTTCCCATGTCTCCTACAATATAATTTCAAACCGGCCATCTTCCTTAATGGAACATTCTTGCATCTGCTTCTGCTGATTTTTGCGGACTTTTATCAGGGTAATAACCCACGCCATTATCATCAAGCAGCATCCAAAACAGTCTAGTGAGTCAAAAAAAAAAAGAATTTCAACGTTTTGGCTGGTTTCATATTAGGTATAATAATTATTGTAAATCGGATGGAATCTTGCAATGCACCGGGGAACAATCCTCAGTATCTAGGATTGTTTTGGGGTATTTTTCTAATATGTTTCAGACACGTATTTAAACTCCGTTGAGTGGGATTCACTGGAGGAATATTGTCTCAAACGCCTAAACAAGAGTTAAAACAGTATAAGAATAAATCCATTGTTTCATCTTTATGGAGTTTTCAGTATCCCATGTGAAATCTAATTTCGCTCAATACACGTTGTCTGAATGCAAACAAACTCCACTCCACTCCACACAAACAATCTGATATTGATGAATATTTGCATTTTGCAGAATCTATATAATAAGATGATTGTTTAAGCAGTCATGTATTAATTTTAACTCCAATTACACTACTAAACAAAGGAAATTTACTATTGATTTACTTATTTATTTATTTATTTTCATCAAGTTCCTCTTAAATATAACAATACGAATGCAAAATAAACGAGCAGGTAATTAATTATGTAAATCTCGCCCAGTCCGGGAGAATTTCACATCCGCTGTTGCAACTCGTTTATTTTTAGCGATATTCCTGAACAGAATCAGGCGCGATTGTTTACAGAGGGTTTTATGACCCCAGCGCGATAATTCAAACAAGAGCGCCTCTCGGAATGAATCAGCCGGGTTGATAATTATGCCGAGTTGGCACCTGGAGTTATCACGGCCTGCAACCGGATCGCAATTCCTTCCCGCGTTTCCGGGCCTCGGAGGAAGACTGATCGCTCTCCCGAGACGCTGATCTGCTTAGTATTCTGGCCATGCACGCCGCCATGTTTAGGTAATTTTATATTGTAATTAATTTTATACCGTGTTTATGTACGCTGGAGTGTTAAATCAGTGTCGCCGTATCGGGTTTCTTCACATATTTTACCGCTGAATATACCTGCGGTAGACCTGGAACTTCTGGAATAAATTCTGGATTATAAACGGAAAAGGGATGGCATGGCTGCTGTACTTTGCTGGAATAACTATAACAAGTTTATGTTTCATGTAAAACCTAACTAACACTTTATTTCATTTCTATGACAACAATTTCTGTATCTAGTTGCTGGAACGGTGTGTTTCAACGCTCTAACTGCAATAACTTACCAAACGATTTAAATAATTTTCGAGCAATTTGTTATACTTAATCGTGGGTTTTTAAATGATACTACTATAAAATGATACTAGATATAGGATTCATTGAGTGAACAGGGATAAAAGATTGTAACACTATAAACTTATAAAAGAGAAGACGATAGGTATTACAGTAGAATTATTTACCAGCGAACTTACCAGTTGTCTAACCTGTCAATTTTCCATTCATTTGTCGGAACACAAGTTGTCGCTTCACTAATTTCTATATGAACATGACACAACGTGTAGATTCTCTATCCTCTTCTAATGTGCGTCACCCCTATTTAGCTATCTTCTTCTTCTGATAATTTTTCTTGAACCTTCTTGTAAAGCTGAATTTCTGTCTTATTTAATTGGGAATCGGGTTCTTGGGGATGAAATTAGTATTTATAAAAAGATTTTTATAAAAAACGGAACGTTTCAGGGCCAATTGGTCCCTTGTTCACTCGTAATGTAAAAACATGTAAAAAACTGAAAATACTTTAAAAAACAATAATTAATATAATAAAATGGTCGTAAAAAATTTATTATATTTTCTAAAATTTAAAAAATTTCATAAAAACACCATTTTACGACCATTTTATTATATTAATTATGGTTTTTTGAAGTATTTTAAGTTTTTTACATGTTTTTTACATTACGAGTGAACAAGGGACCAATCGGCCCTGAAACGTTTTTTATAAAAATCTTTTTATAAATACTAATTTCATCCCCAAGAACCCGATTCCCAATTAAATAAGACATATAGAAATTCAGCTATCTTCTTCTGTGTATTTCTACATACCTAGCCTAATGCAGCCAACATGGTGTTCGCCGCATACATATATATGCAGTGATAATTTTGGAACAAACGGAGTCCACTATCTATTAGTTGTAAGTGTCTGTTCAGACTGTTTCACCAGTGAGCACCCCAACTAGTAGTTTAAGCTCCTCCCGTTTCCGTTTTATTATGTTGACCAGCTTCTTCTGTCCGACAGAGCTAGTAACAGTCTGACCTATCTGAAGCCTGCTGCTGCCTCCCAATACTTCTCTAGAACTTTTTTGGGTTAATTCCTTAATGGCCGTTTTTAGAAGACCTTCTATCAGACCAACTACAGGCTTAGTTCACAAAATGTTTACCTGGTCCCGAACTTTGCATAGTGATCTGCCAGCTCGTTACTTGGTTTTCCTGAATGAGCGGAAACCCACACTTCCGGCACCCATTTCTTGTAAGCCTCGGCACATAGAGGGGAGATAATCCTTTGTGACTCCAGCGCTTTTGTGACAGCCTTTTGTCTGTTCCTAGGCTCCTATTACATTATCCATCCTGGGTGCCTGCAGGATCGCGTAAACCTTCGCTTGGAAGATAGTTGTGATCCACAAGGGAAAACGATATTTCCAGTTCTCATCCTGTCAAGCTTAGCCCGGCCCTATTTTTAAACTAAAACCGTCTGTACGGCAGACGAGTCCTCCTGGTTCGAAGCAGGTTACCAGGAGGACTTTTCCAACTTTTCCTTTCTAGGATTAAGCAGGTATATTGATTCATATACGGGAATATCGAGGGGAGGAGAGGTCCAGGTAGAAGGAAGTGTTCCTGGCTGAGAATTGCAATGCTGAGAACATTGAAATTGTTTAAACACGGCATATACGAGGTCAGAGGCTCTATAAGAGGAAGAAAAGGGATTCCTCTCATGGAAAGGCCTTTATTAAAAGGTCGGGAAGGTTCGGGTAGGAGTCTCACCAATTGAGAACGGCAAAAACGACCCTTGGTGGCCTAATCGCTTGGGATGCAGAACTCCTTCTCACCATCCTTCAACTACTACACGCATATGAGGAGAATGTAGATCCTCAGAGAACGGATAGATATCATCTCCAACTCCGATCATATAGGTAGCTTCATGAGAAAAGATTCACCTTAGTCGCGGTAGTAGATGAAAGCTGACCTGACACCTAAGCAGCATTAATCTTAACTGCAGAAAGTTCAGCAGCTGTTTGGTTTCGAGTGATGATATATTGGAAAATAATATTTCCAATTATTGCTCTTGGCGTACAATCATTAACATTGCTTGGAGAAAGAGCATATTATAGAGGATCTTCAGTTTTTTAAGTCCAGAGTCTCCTCCTCTGCTATAGACGGTTGAACGGTTGTGTTTTCGTTGCTGGGATGTTGTTGTTGTCTGCACTGGATCGCCGCGCCGAGGGTAGTTCCCTGGTTGGGTTGCTTCTCGAGGGCTCTCGATTGCTGCGCGATGTTTCTCGGTTGCGGTCGGCCTCCATCAGCATAGGATCGGTTATCCTGATAACCCAGCTTCGGATCGCCTCCCCTCCGCCGATTTAGCTCTTCATGCAGCTTCAGAGGTCGCCGTTCCAGGGAGCAGTCCTCCGATTTGAATTGGTTTCCTTCCGCTGAAGTGCTGAACAGTCTCAACGGTGTTGGTTTAGCTTTCCATCACTGAGCCTGCTTCTGAGGGCCGCCCGGATGTTGAGTTTCGTGAATGAGTGGGATCCCGCGACCGGCGACGATGGCTGGCGCCCAAGCGCATATTTTCCTTAGAAACAATTTTCAGCTACTGACAGCAGAAGGTTTGGTATGGCGGTCTCCACAGATTTGAAACTGCAAGCGGAAGATCTGACTCTTAGTACTCTTTTAGTACTCTCTTAGCTCTCTTAGTACCAGAGAGCCCAAAAGTTTTTATGGTCATCATGAAATATTATTGAACAGTCTGCATTAAATTTTAAAAATTAGTTTTCTGTAAGTCTCGTATAGGACTCAGGACAAGGGATAATCAAGATTCATAGCACATCATTGTATGAGTGGCTTAAGGACTTATTAGAAAAGAAAATTGTTTGAAAATAAAATGTAAGGCAAATAGGGGTTGCCGTAGCTAACTTCAGATCCCGTTACGTTTCTACATTCACGATCTAAAAAAACAATCAGGTATAGTTGGACCAGAGATATAACGAAACGACTTCTGTCATTTTATCAATTTTTGGATTATTGAAATATTGTTGAAGTCATAAAATATGACAGTTTAACAATTAGATCATTTCGTTATATCTCTTGGTCGACTATACACTCATTTTCTAATGTTTCCTAATATCTAATTAATTATTGGATCAAAAAATTATAAGAGCGTTAATTTATCCCTGAAAACCGCAACCACAGGAGGGCACTCAAGACACAAGGGGGGATGTTTTAGATAAATAGAAAATAACATTTTTATTAAGAACTAGAACTCCTATTTGTTAATGTAAGTACCTACAAGTACATATTTGCGTACCTACTTAAGCTAGAATAATATGATGAGATCACGACACGATTGAGATCCAATGTATCAACTATAAATAGAATAGAAGTGTGAATGAACCCTGGGGCACACAAGGTGGCTGATAATTTCGAGAAACTGCATCTCCAATCCACCTTGAAAAACTAAGCCAATGCATTAGGCTTATATTATTACACCTTAGGCGCTTAGCCTAAGGAGAGGCGAACGCCTCTCTCCAACAGATCTTTTGAAGCTTTTAGGTCAGAGTGAAAAGCTGTAGAATTTGTGCAAAAACTTCAAAAATTAGAACCCTTACTACTTATTACTATATTATTGAAACGAACAGGTCATCTGCGTCCCTGTATCGTCGTACATTGTACTTCTCGTTTCATTGAAAAAAACAAAATCCAACCGAATAAAACTGTAATTGATATCCCACACATACCTATCATAATAATTCAAAGTAACAGCCATAACAATAATGGCGACTATTGCAGTAAATCTTGCAGCGCATAAAGTTTAGCAAAAGAGCCAACAAGACGCTGAATAATAATAAGAATAACCCGGCGAGGTGCCAGAGTTCATGGCCGGATGGCAGGGTGGTCCTGGCCCGGCCTTGCGATTAGGCCAGGCTACCAGTCACTCCCACCGCCTCGGGCACCAGACTCATCATCTAGTTACCCCGTAACTTCATCCTTTGCTCGCGCGTACTACAAAGTGATGCTGTTCGAGGGAGACAGAGACAGAAGACGTCTGATCAGAGAGATTGGAGGTTTATGTAAACACACGCGACCAGACCTAACAAGCGTTCATAATTTAATAATATGGACCCAGCGTAGGTTATTAATTTAGAGTCCCATGCTATAAAGAAGTTGTATGCTCTTTTTATATGCTAATGTAGTTGTGTTTATTGTTTTGATATCTTTTTACGACCTACTAAATTGTCATATAAATTGTTGATTAAATTTCAGGTGTTATGTTATTGGTTTAGTTGTATTTATTTTTAATTACATGGGTGTCGAATTTGTCGTAAATAATTATAATTGGTATGGGTGCAGAGCTAACAGATCTCACGAAATTTAAATATATTTGATTGACTAAAAGTCTAAATAGACTACCAAGTAACCACATACATACTTCTTGATTTGTTGATCGTAATGATTCATACTTTTCAATAATATGACGTTCTGTAATCAAGCCTAAAACAAAAACACAAATCTAAATAATGTTCTCGGTTACTTCCGTCCTTGGAGCAACAAGGTAAAAAATAATTGACCGATATCGTTGAAAAAGCCCATCAACCAACCCAAAAAACATTATGATTATATCCAGGCGTTGGACATAATGAAGTTTTCACACATGCCTTTTGGTAGTCTCGTAATAAATGACAATAAGGGGAGAGAAGATCTCGTTCAAAAAAATAAAATAAAAATACAAAGACTTAATAAAGAATGTCATATTTCGGTATACAGGGTGTCCCAAGATTTCTTTATCAAGGGATATCTGGGTTATTTCAAAAAATAAACAAATAAAATTCAGGAAATTTCAACCATACCCCTAAGGCTTTGCAGCTGCACCCTCAATGCCCCTTTACGCCTTTCCACCCCTAAGTAATCATCCCCTACTTTTTTTTCAAATGACACCCCCATATTTTTTTGCTCGGCAGGATTGTTAACTTCTTTCTGAATTTCATACGATTTTTTAAATCGAGACATATCTAGCACGCCGAAAACAACATAATACATATAACAAACGAGGGTTGGCAAGGAATAACAATTAACATTTAATATGACATTAAAATCACAGAAGCAATTATTATTATTAACGCCTATATCCAGTAACACCGGTATTACTAGTTAAGGTGATTGGAGAAAACATTAACACAAAAAACAAGCAATTGCAACTCCTTGACAACCCTCGTTTGTTTTGATATTATATTGTTTTCGGCGTGCTAGATATGTCTCGATTTGAAAAAATCGTATGACAATGTATTCAGAAAGAAGTCAACAATCCTGTCGAGAAAAAAAATATGGGGGTGTCATTAAAAAAAAAAGTAGGGGATGATTACTTAGGAGTGGAAAGGCGTAAAGTGGCATTGAGGGTGCAGCTATGCAAAGCCTTAGGGATATGGTTGAAATTTCCTGAATTTAATTTGTTTATTTTTTGAAATAATGCGGATATCCCTTGATAAAGAAATCTTGGGACACCCTGTATATGACAGTTACGCCTACATTCAGATTTCTTCTTTAACAGTAATTATTGACAGTAGGTCAGTCAATGAAGCTTGAAAATTGACTATACTTAATTGCAAACAATCCGAAACTTAGGATTCGCGTTTGACTTAAGAAAAATAGAAACTATAAAATTTTGCACGTCCCTATGACGTATACGTAACATCGTTAAATCGCAAAAATGTGACTAATAAAGTAAATTGTGGGCCATCTAGCGGTTGCATTTTGAACCACTAGTTATTTGAAGTATATGAATGTTAAATCTCTTTACGACTTGACAGATTGTTAGTTGAAAGTCTGAAGTTTACGAAATGGTGCTCTGTACGCTTGAAGAAAACTGGGATATATTGAAAACTTACTTCCAAAGTGGTGTCTTCTTGTGAGAAATTTACAAAAAAAAAATGAGCAAAAATCGAGTGCCTCCACGTCAAGTTGTGGACAATTTCATGAAGCGAGCTCGTGCAACTGTTTCGTTAATTGCCAAAACAACTCGTTCCCGCTCTTGTTCAGTGCGTATACACCCGAAAATATTGCTGCTGTGGCACAGAATGTGTTCGAACATCCATCAACATCAACTCGTCATCGTTCACAAGAAATGAACATTTCTCGAACTTCTCTGCGGCGAATTTTGCATAAGGACCTTGGTATGCACGCTTACAAGGTTCAATTAGTCCAAGAACTGAAGCCTCATGACCATCTGATGCGTTTTCGGTTCGCGCAATGGGCTGAAGATCAATTGGCCGAAGATGGGCATTTTTACCGAAAAATCATCTTTTCAGATTAGGCTCATTTCCACCTCGGAGGCTATGTCTATAAACAAAATTGTCACATCTGGGGCTGGGAAAATCCATACGTCACCATTGAAAAGCCAATGCACCCACAACAAGTCACGGTTTGGTGCGGATTTTGGACTGGCGTCATCATTGGCCCGTTTTTCTTCGAAAACGATGAAGGAGCATCCGTTACGGTCAATGGGGAGCGTTAACCGCGTGCCATGCTCAATGAACTTTTGTTTCCAAGAGTTGAAGAGAATGACATGGACGATATTTGGTTTCAACAGGATGGCGCAACTTGTCACAAAGCCAACGCAACAATCGAACTTTTGGGGACCGTTTTCGAAAACCGAATAATCATCCGAAATTCTGATGTCAATTGGCCACCTCGGAGCTGCGATTTGAGTCCGTTTGACTATTTTTTGTGGGGAGCCGTTAAGGACAAATGTTACGCAAATCATCCAGAGACGATTGAGGCTTTGAAACATGAAACCGAACAATCGAAAATGTATTGAAAAATTGGGTTGATCGGGTGGGGTACTGTCGGGCCAGCCGTGGCAGCCATTTAAATGAAATTGTGTTTCATTCATAAATTCCTCTTAATTCATCCATAAAGTCCAATCTTTCTAATAAAACCGGAAATTTGAAAAAGTATTCACTAGTTTCGTTTTTATTGAATTTTCAAAATGCAACTTTTATATGGCCCACCTTTTATAACTCATTGGCCACAATTGCAAAAAAAACATGTAATCTGATAAAAATGCATCACTATACCATTCCAACCTAGTATCAAGTTTGCATGTTAATGGATCCACCGGATGAACACCTTAAATAATTAATTATTGTTAAAAACTGTTGTATTTTCTTTGTCAAAAATGTGAAAAACGTGCAAAACGCGCTTACACATCGTCAATGTCTAAGCAATAATTGTGCAAAATTTTCACCTCTCAATCTCTTTGAGAAATCAATGATTTGCACGTATATGACATTTCAAATGTGTCAAAAAAGACAATTGGTTATTGGAAAATTTGCAAACAATCAAAGAACTACGTATAAATTTTATGATTGATTTTCAGAGTCGAATGCAAGATTTACACGCAAAAATTTTGAATGGAAATCAATTATCCATAAATTTTCCTTTTGTTAACGATTTTTGGTAATCGAAAATTTTGCAAACATCGTGCAAATAAGAACAGTAGTTCTGAATGTTATATAAAGCGTTGATACAACTTTGCACGCGTACACGGTGTACGGAAAAGCAACGTCAATAATTTTTTTGCGTTTTTACGATGTTCCGTATGTCACAGGGACGTGCAAAATTTTATAGTTTCTATTTTTCTTAAGTCAAACTTGAATCCTAAGTTTCGGATTGTCTGCAATTACATAATATAGTCAATTCCCAAGCTTCATTGATTGGCCTATAGTGTTAGGTTCAAGGGTTTTAAGTAAGATGGGTTGCTAACTTACGAGTAGTTCCCATCGGGAAACTTCCAGGGTGGCGGATAGGGGAATGCTTTCTTTTATGGATGGTACCGGGAAAATCGAATGCCCGGAGCTGACCAAAAATATAGCAAAATGAGATGTTAGAGGGCATAGAACCCAAACAGAGATAAGCAACGGAGATATTAATGAAAAACTTCTTATAATATTTCACTTCTTTAACATCCTGTATCTTGGAAGAGGGACGTTTAAATAAAAAATGGCATGAGTAAAGTCCCATTATTTTTGGCCAAACAATCTGTGGCTAAGAGCTTAACCTATACTAATTTTTGATACCCTGTAATTCGCATTACCTGTAAGTTTGTAATTAGAAAAAAATCAAGAGGGTGGCCATTCTGAATAAATTATGTGCAAACAAAAACTTTTTTTTTTTGTTTATTATTATATCTACAAAAAAATCTGTATCAGCGACAACAGCGCTTTGTTTCCATTCGTAACAGCCACCCATATATGTACATAAATACTTGATTTTTAGATAATAGTTACTGTTCTATAATAATTTATAAATGAATAGTAGTAAGAAGTCCGAGAGTCGATATTAACTTTAAAAAACCGCCAGTAGGAAAAAGTTACAGTGTACAATTTCCTGTTAAGAATATATTAGGTAATTATCTTTTATCTCTTATACCCAAGTTGATCAGCTGGTTGATCTAAATCTCTAAAAATGCAACGAATTTTCAACCAATCACATGTTCTAATTCTAAAATATAATAGGAATAGGGTTATATTTATTGATGAATTGAAAATTGCTAAGGGCTATAGGCAAAAAGTCTCTTCTTAAAGTGTGATCTTTACTATAAGATCAACGTTTCGACCGAACAATTTGGGTCATCTTCGGGATTCTAAAATGACAAAAAGGAAACAGTTAACGATATAGCAGCTACTTACTAAAGATAACTTACAATAATTTGACCAATTCAATAGGTCTGGAAACATTCGGTAATTAAACGAATTAGAAAAATTGTAATTTTTCGTCAACTATTTTCTTTGACAGATGTTTTGTCATTGAAAATTTATAATAATTATAACACAGGAACAATTGAAATAATATAAATATAATAATTACAGAATTTTTGATTGATATTATTGTTTAAAAAATTGTAAATAAAAATAAAAATTAGCTAGGTAGTTAATTTTTGTTCATTGTTTTTTGAGAATTTTTGTTATTAATGTCTATAAAACAAAATTATGTATAACTACCTAGCTAATTTTTATTTTTATTTACAATTTTTTAAACAATAATATCAATCAAAAATTCTGTAATTATTATATTTATATTATTTCAATTGTTCCTAGTCTTAATACTGTTGTGTTATAATTATTATAAATTTTCAATGACAAAACATCTGTCAAAGAAAATAGTTGACGAAAAATTACAATTTATTTTAATTCGTTTAATTACCAAATGTTTCCAGACCTATTGAATTGGTCAAATTATTGTAAGTTATCTTTAGTAAGTAGCTGCTATATCGTTAACTGTTTCCTTTCTGTCATTTTAGAATCCCGAAGATGACCCAAATTGTTCGGTCGAAACGTTGATCTTATAATAAAGACCACACTTTAAGAAGAGACTTTTTGCCTATAGCCCTTAGCAATTTTCAATTAATATAATTTTTTGGCAATTACTTCTTTTATAATAATTTATTGATGAATATATGGACATTAAAAAAGACAAAGTCAGGAGCAACAAGTGCAGTTCTTCTCATAAGCAGCGGAAGGTCAGGTCCATGACATGCAAATTATCATGACACATTTCTCATTCCTGAAACTTCTTATAAACGTTTCTCAACATTCTACATCAGCAGTCTTCAAACACCCAAATACCAATACCACACCCTGATTAGGAAGTTATAAAAACGTCAACTGCGATAAAGTCACAACATGGCAGGAAAAGAAACACAATCACCAGATGTCGCCAAAAGAATCGCTTGAAACAATTTGATACACGTTTATGGAGACGTCATATGTCAGTTGATTTGTGATAAATCATTAGTCGGGCCATAAATAACAGAGACAGGCGCAGGGTCTCGCTTCTCAGCTGGATGCGTTCTGCGGGGTGGCAAGTCTGGTCACTTATGATGGTGTCTCTGCTATATTATCCAAAGAGGTGAAAGTTTGTAGAGAGATGTTTGTAGGTAGGTATCACAGAGTATCAGTTGTATTCAAAAATCTTAAAAAAATTCATCAATAAAACTGGAAGTATAAACAAATATAAATACATGCCCCACTTCCCTGAAGATGTATTATGCTATTGGACGATGTGTTGAGTGCAGAAGTACATAATTATTATGTTTTCAAAATTCTTACTTTTATTAAATATCAAATGAGGTGGAGAACGGATTTTTAGCGATAACTCAATCAATCCTCACGAATAGGCAAGTTGTGCGAATGTAATCGCTCATTAGCCGATAAGTGAAAATGTCCCTTAATTACCTTATTTTGCTCCATGTCGCATACAACCAAGAAACATCAGAGAAAACCGATAATGAGGGAAACGGATACTGCGCGGCCATCAACATTTAAATTAAAATTTTTCTTATAGTAGAGTGCCAATCTAGCAATAAGTTGTCACCCTGTGGGCCTTTTAGTGTACAAGGCTGAAATTTTCAGGAATCATAGTTTATGGCCTAAATAACTCAAATCCGAAGTCGTCAAAAAATCGTCCTGTGCAAAAAGGCACTATTCAAAATTTTCGACTTTTTTAACAGGATGTGGTAGTTCATTAGTGCAACTTTGTCGTGCCAATTTTTCAAAATGTTATCTGCAATGGTTAAGTTAGGAAAAAATCAAAACCGTTTTAGAAAAGCATTGCGCAAATGGGCCGACCGTAACTTTAAACAGCGATATCTCGCTTCGGTTTACGTCAAAAACTGCCTGCTCGGACTACTTTTTTCCACTTAACAACGGCTATCTAGAAAACGAAGCTCTTAATCGAAAATAGCATATCTTTAAAAATTATTCCCTGATCATTTCTGATTCCCACGGTATCATTTTTATATTTTTATCTTTAATAATAAACTGGCAATAAATATAAACGTTAAACGATGCTAAAATGTGAATCGTGACTGCCGCATCAAACAGAGAGAAACGTCGCTCACCCTCCTTCGCGTCTCCTTGCCCCTCACCCTTGGTTCAGCGGTCTGCTTGCCGAGAATTTGAATAAAACGCCCGCTAACAGGATAATATTTATTAGATATTTTAATAATTATTAAAGTCAACAATGTATTATACAAATACAAAATGCAAAGTATAGGTATGTCAATAAAGTTATCCCTGATTTTTAAATTATTTAAGGAATTCCTGGATGTGCATGACCAGATATTGCAGTATTATCATTTACACACCTAAACTAAATTTTATCTTCCCTAAGTACCTAGTAGGTCCATACAAATTTTATTGGAAGGCGAAAAGTTTTGAATGTTCTTACACTTTACAATACAATCGTGTCAACCAACCAGATAAAAATGTCGCCTTCTGTGCATCGCTAATAATGTACAATTTTAGGGGTGTAATATAACTTTATAGAGCTTTAAAGAGGCTCATAGTTGTTAGCCCCCTACATTTTCTAACAAAAAGATGAACGACATATCGTAAAACGATACGTCATTCATTGATTTCATGCTGTGAGTCAGGGGTGGAATTTGTAGACACGTGTTTCGTCCTAATTGGGACTCTTCAGTACAATGTATCTTGCTAACACACAGCACAATTTAGTCACTTAATAGTGAGCAAAATGATAAAAATAAATAAAAATAAAATAGCACGGTGGGTTCGGCTTTCGCCATAGGATGCAACCCCAGGCAGCTAAAACGCATGCCAACAACTGAGTGCAGTGCCTCCCGATGTGCGTAAAGGTAGGATAGGCCTACTTCCAAAGTTTAACAAAAAGATGAACGACATATCGTAAAACGATACGTCATTCATTGATTTCATGCTGTGAGTCAGGGGTGGAAATTGTAGACACGTGTTTCGTCCTAATTGGGACTCTTCAGTACAATGTATCTTGCTAACACACAGCACAATTTAGTCACTTAATAGTGAGCAAAATGATAAAAATAAATAAAAATAAAATAGCACGGTGGGTTCGGCTTTCGCCATAGGATGCAACCCCAGGCAGCTAAAACGCATGCCAACAACTGAGTGCAGTGCCTCCCGATGTGCGTAAAGGTAGGATAGGCCTACTTCCAAAGTTTAACAAAAAGATGAACGACATATCGTAAAACGATACGTCATTCATTGATTTCATGCTGTGAGTCAGGGGTGGAAATTGTAGACACGTGTTTCGTCCTAATTGGGACTCTTCAGTACAATGTATCTTGCTAACACACAGCACAATTTAGTCACTTAATAGTGAGCAAAATGATAAAAATAAATAAAAATAAAATAGCACGGTGGGTTCGGCTTTCGCCATAGGATGCAACCCCAGGCAGCTAAAACGCATGCCAACAACTGAGTGCAGTGCCTCCCGATGTGCGTAAAGGTAGGATAGGCCTACTTCCAAAGTTTAACAAAAAGATGAACGACATATCGTAAAACGATACGTCATTCATTGATTTCATGCTGTGAGTCAGGGGTGGAAATTGTAGACACGTGTTTCGTCCTAATTGGGACTCTTCAGTACAATGTATCTTGCTAACACACAGCACAATTTAGTCACTTAATAGTGAGCAAAATGATAAAAATAAATAAAAATAAAATAGCACGGTGGGTTCGGCTTTCGCCATAGGATGCAACCCCAGGCAGCTAAAACGCATGCCAACAACTGAGTGCAGTGCCTCCCGATGTGCGTAAAGGTAGGATAGGCCTACTTCCAAAGTTTAACAAAAAGATGAACGACATATCGTAAAACGATACGTCATTCATTGATTTCATGCTGTGAGTCAGGGGTGGAAATTGTAGACACGTGTTTCGTCCTAATTGGGACTCTTCAGTACAATGTATCTTGCTAACACACAGCACAATTTAGTCACTTAATAGTGAGCAAAATGATAAAAATAAATAAAAATAAAATAGCACGGTGGGTTCGGCTTTCGCCATAGGATGCAACCCCAGGCAGCTAAAACGCATGCCAACAACTGAGTGCAGTGCCTCCCGATGTGCGTAAAGGTAGGATAGGCCTACTTCCAAAGTTTAACAAAAAGATGAACGACATATCGTAAAACGATACGTCATTCATTGATTTCATGCTGTGAGTCAGGGGTGGAAATTGTAGACACGTGTTTCGTCCTAATTGGGACTCTTCAGTACAATGTATCTTGCTAACACACAGCACAATTTAGTCACTTAATAGTGAGCAAAATGATAAAAATAAATAAAAATAAAATAGCACGGTGGGTTCGGCTTTCGCCATAGGATGCAACCCCAGGCAGCTAAAACGCATGCCAACAACTGAGTGCAGTGCCTCCCGATGTGCGTAAAGGTAGGATAGGCCTACTTCCAAAGTTTAACAAAAAGATGAACGACATATCGTAAAACGATACGTCATTCATTGATTTCATGCTGTGAGTCAGGGGTGGAAATTGTAGACACGTGTTTCGTCCTAATTGGGACTCTTCAGTACAATGTATCTTGCTAACACACAGCACAATTTAGTCACTTAATAGTGAGCAAAATGATAAAAATAAATAAAAATAAAAATAAAATAGCACGGTGGGTTCGGCTTTCGCCATAGGATGCAACCCCAGGCAGCTAAAACGCATGCCAACAACTGAGTGCAGTGCCTCCCGATGTGCGTAAAGGTAGGATAGGCCTACTTCCAAAGTTTAACAAAAAGATGAACGACATATCGTAAAACGATACGTCATTCATTGATTTCATGCTGTGAGTCAGGGGTGGAAATTGTAGACACGTGTTTCGTCCTAATTGGGACTCTTCAGTACAATGTATCTTGCTAACACACAGCACAATTTAGTCACTTAATAGTGAGCAAAATGATAAAAATAAATAAAAATAAAATAGCACGGTGGGTTCGGCTTTCGCCATAGGATGCAACCCCAGGCAGCTAAAACGCATGCCAACAACTGAGTGCAGTGCCTCCCGATGTGCGTAAAGGTAGGATAGGCCTACTTCCAAAGTTTAACAAAAAGATGAACGACATATCGTAAAACGATACGTCATTCATTGATTTCATGCTGTGAGTCAGGGGTGGAAATTGTAGACACGTGTTTCGTCCTAATTGGGACTCTTCAGTACAATGTATCTTGCTAACACACAGCACAATTTAGTCACTTAATAGTGAGCAAAATGATAAAAATAAATAAAAATAAAATAGCACGGTGGGTTCGGCTTTCGCCATAGGATGCAACCCCAGGCAGCTAAAACGCATGCCAACAACTGAGTGCAGTGCCTCCCGATGTGCGTAAAGGTAGGATAGGCCTACTTCCAAAGTTTAACAAAAAGATGAACGACATATCGTAAAACGATACGTCATTCATTGATTTCATGCTGTGAGTCAGGGGTGGAAATTGTAGACACGTGTTTCGTCCTAATTGGGACTCTTCAGTACAATGTATCTTGCTAACACACAGCACAATTTAGTCACTTAATAGTGAGCAAAATGATAAAAATAAATAAAAATAAAATAGCACGGTGGGTTCGGCTTTCGCCATAGGATGCAACCCCACATTTTCGCCTGGAAATACTATAAAATTCATACTGCAGGTAGGTAGGTAGGTACTAACTACTTTTTCTTGGAACTGCTTCTTGGTGCCGTTCTGCTTTCTGCCAATTTTACCATTTTCATTTTCACAGTCTATCTTGCGTGAAACGTGTTTAGAAGTGCACCTTCTAGTTAATAAAATATAGCTGGTATGACTTATATTTTTACAGTGGAATAGGCAAATATAAGTCTTCTTTTTGTTGTTGATTGACTATAATGGAAATTGTGTAAATATGTAAAAAAATTGTGTGTGTATTTTATTACCTCGATTATTACCGTGTCGTGTGATATATTTGGAAGCTGCCGAAGAAATTATCTTTTGGTAAGTATCGCAATATGATATCGTAGCTTTAAATGATATAACTTATTTATAACCTAATTATAACGCACTGAAACTTGAAAAATACAGGCTGAAGAGCTCCAAGATGGCATTAAGTCATTAAGTAGTACAAGTTCGGAGAGTGAACTGGAGTCAGCTATTCAAATGAGTATGCGAAAAACGAAAACATGTGCAATCTGAGAAAGTCATCAGGAGCTATACAACAATAAAGTTCACAGAAAACTTTGAAAGCATTTAAGCTATGCTTAAATCTCAGAGAGAGTATCACTGAAGGTGTAAATTTTGAATTACATGAGAAGATTCAAGAAACTCAAAAGGGAGACAAAGCGTTTTTATTTTGGCATAAAAGTTTCTACTCCAGTTTTACAAGTAAAAAAAAAATATTGAACGTCTTCAACACAAATAGGTATACTGAAACTAATTTTAATGAGGATGACTCTTAAAAGTTATCAATCAATGCAATCTTTGCGCAAAGACATTTTTGATGTCAATAAATGCGTGTTTTTTCAAAAAAGAAGTAATGTAACGAAGCTAAGCCAAGTTCTCACAACTGATAAAGAAATGAAAATTATGAAAATGAGTTCATGATTACGTTATTTTTTTTATCTTTGAGGTTTGTTCTTGTTCCTATTTTTACAAGAAATATTTACGAGGTAGGTAGGTAGGTAGGTATTTAGGTGTGTAAATAATAATATGTACTGCAATATCTGGTCATGCACATGCAGGAATTCCTTAAATAATTTAAAAATCAGGGATAACTTTATTGACATACCTATACTTTGCATTTTGTATTTGTATAATACATTGTTGACTTTAATAATTATTAAAATATCTAATAAATATTATCCTGTTAGCGGGCGTTTTATTCAAATTCTCGGCAAGCAGACCGCTGAACCAAGGGTGAGGGGCAAGGAGACGCGAAGGAGGGTGAGCGACGTTTCTCTCTGTTTGATGCGGCAGTCACGATTCACATTTTAGCATCGTTTAACGTTTATATTTATTGCTAGTTTATTATTAAAGATAAAAATATAAAAATGACACCGTGGGAATCAGAAATGATCAGGGAATAATTTTTAAAGATATGCTATTTTCGATTAAGAGCTTCGTTTTTGAGATAGCCGTTGTTAAGTGGAAAAAAGTAGACCGAGCAGGCAGTTTTTGACGTAAACCGAAGCGAGATATCGCTGTTTAAAGTTACGGTCGGCCCATTTGCGCAATGCTTTTCTAAAACGGTTTTGATTTTTTCCTAACTTAACCATTGCAGATAACATTTTGAAAAATTGGCACGACAAAGTTGCACTACTGAACTACCACATCCTGTTAAAAAAGTCGAAAATTTTGAATAGTGCCTTTTTGCACAGGACGATTTTTTGACGACTTCGGATTTGAGTTATTTAGGCCATAAACTATGATTCCTGAAAATTTCAGCCGTGTACACTAAAAGGCCCACAGAATCGTTTTTTAAGCGACTTTTATTCATTCTAGCACTCTACTATTACTGAATTGAGTTATCTCATGAAACAAGAAATAGACATGACGCGATTTCGAATACATATGACCACTTCTTCTTTATAATTTTTGCATGTTTAGAAATTTACTTAATGCATTGCGGATCACTAAAAACTTCTGCTACCCTAAACTTTTTATAATCCGAAAATCCTGATAGAGGACTGCCATGTTATAAAAATTATTCATTTTAATTATTTACCAAACTATATTGTTAACTAAGTGCGGCATAAATCAAATTACTCAAATTAGTCTTCTATTCGACAATAAAAAATGTCGAATTAAATTACATCATAATTGTAAAAATCAAGAAATTTTTGGGTTCGTATTTAATTTTTTCCTGAACTGAAATCAGACTTTTGAACTGAAAATTTCATTAAAAACCCAATTATATTAGCGTCTCAAAGAGTAAAATTAAAAATCTTCTGATTTCTTTGTAAATCAAAGTGGAGAACAATAATCAGCAAAAACGTTACCTAATATAATGCTAAAATCCTATGTTCGCTTTTGAGGACAGATACACTGTATTATACCAACTATTTATGTAATTATAAAGGCCTTCCCATAATTATTTATGCACATAATGATAGACTTGTTTTTCAGTTAACCAATCCCAGGTCAATGTGGCGTAATTTTTGGGTGTTCTACCACGTCGAATGAGGAATAGATCTTAGATGTCATTTATTCACGTAAAAATCACGTCGAAAATTACGTCAAAACTACAATATTACAGACGTCAAATTGACCTAAGCAACACGTAGGTACTTACTGTGGAACGTGACAAACACGTAGCTTGGGCCGTCAAAGTTATGATCATTAAACACCAAAAATTAAACACTTGCAAGGTTGTCGGAAAAAATACAAAATATATTAATATCGGGTATTATAAAGGCTCATTAAGTTAACGGGCAGATTTCTGTGGTCATTTCTGAAGAAGGTATCGAGTCTAAGTGCAAATTTAATTTATCTATTCTTGACATGAAAGTAATTACAAAAATGTTAATAAAAGTCATTTGACGTCGATATTAGCTTTAAAAACAAGCCCAGAAATCTGCCCGTTAGCCTAATGAGCCTTTATATTATAATATTGGCTGTTATAGTATAGCTTTCATATTTATTTTAAAATAAACTAAAACACAACAAAAAGTACATATATAAAAAACCGCAATTCTAAGTATTAAATTCCCACATCACAGTTCGACGGCAATTTGACATGAAGCTTACTTAGTTGGTGTAAACTAGCTTCTCGACATTCAACATCGATTATTTCCATTAATATTTTCTCCATTGTAACCAATTTTATATATTTTTTTTTATAAATTTGTACTTTTATAATTATTATGTTATGAGGTACCATTTTTATATCATCATTCACACTTATAGGAGCATTAAACTTTCAAAGATTGAAGAAAATCCTCGAGAAAATCACTTTAAAGAACGTCGCCATTGAAGGTGAACTCAGGACTCAGAACTCAGGACATCCTGTTGCAGTGGATTTTCAAAAATGCGTTTGTGTTATACCTACGCAAAAAAATTTACACAATTTTTGTCGATTTGCGAATAAAGACATTACAAATTCAATACTCATTATATGATCCATGAACGAAGAAGAATAATAATATTGTAGCTCTGGTCTCCAGTTTCTCAGTTTGACTTTGAAATTATAAAGCAGTAAATTTTTTCCCCAATTTCGTATATCAAAAACATGTTGCTTACGGCGAAATTTAAATTGTTTTTCTTTAATTAGGTGGGACATTAGGTACTTAGACGACGTGTTTTAAACGTCACCTATGCTTATAGTTTAGCTACACACAGGAAAAGATATAACTCGATGATCTTTTGATGCGTTATATGCGCGCATCAAGAGAGGATGGAGAATTTGTATGTTGTCATGTTAGTACTGAAATTAGCGAAGCGACAATAATTTGTAACAATACACGACAAATTAATTAAAAATCGACAGGTTAGACAACATCGCTGGCAAATTATTCTACTGGGATTTCTATCACCTTCTTTTTTGCTTTTATAGTGTTCTAATCTTTTATTCCTGTCTATTCAATGAATGCTGTAGCTAGTATCATTCCTAGTCAACACGGTATAAAGTTTATTTAATTAATCTGTATGTGGTGGATTTTATTCTTCTTGAAACTGAAAAGAAATAAACTGAAACCTGAAATATTCGCCTTCTACAAATTGGTATGCATTCTATGGTTGAAAAATCGCATCAAGTGGGCACCAGAGTAGGAGAGAAATGGCTATGCCATAGGCAGTGAAGGTTGAAAAGAAACAGCAATTCCGTAGAGAAAAGAAGCTAGGGCCTTTTGTTTACTTCATGGCTGTGTCACGGTGGGCCCTCTCTCAAAACACTCCAGTCACAACACAAACGATTTGAATGGATTTTCTACAAATTTAGACTGAAGATTCAACACTTCCTGTCAGAATACTCTTAAAATATTTCCAACGCTTAGGAGGTGGTCTTTTTGTAGATTGACATTGAAAAGTTTAGAAGAATTGCAGAGAAAATAGTTTTGTTTACTTCATTTTAAATACCATGCACGCATCTGCCATAATTATACCCGCTGATTTCTTCGGAAAAATTCATGGATATTAAACATATAATTAGTTTTGGTGTTCATTGAAGATGGAATTGGAAATTATAAAATTCTTCTACAAGGAAAAGCCTCCAGTAAAGGATGAACATATTTTTACTGTTTCAAGCGAAAATTAAAAACTGGACAATTATTTAAACCTACTTGACAATTTTAAGAAAAAATATTAATTAAACTACCTACGTAATGAAAATTAATTCGATCAGAATGCAACATCATAAAATTTCAGTTTCAAATTCAAGACGCCCGTCTGTAAGAAATATTACTCGACTTCCATCTCCCATCTATCTGTATTACATAAACTTTCACAACAAGGATATATTGCCATTAAGATCTGCCCATCTCTGTTTTGCCCTTTTTGTAACTTTTCATATAAATAAAATTTAGCGTCCGCCGAATTAACTTTGCGTAGGTATATCAAGCAGACTTATTTTCTCAGAGGTAGTATACGGTCCAATTTCTACTATAACATCGCTTCATATTGAGGAAAGTCTCTCCCTAATCAATCAATTTTTCCGTTTCTTGAACCACTTTATTATGTAAAATTTATTAAAGAAAATCATCTAGGCTACAATCTAATCTAAGTTTTAAGAATTTTCAATTTTCCCTCTGCCTTTTTAACAATACCTAAGTTATTCAGGTGTTAACGTATGTGTAATTTTTCTAAGTCTCGCATGACAATACAATTATAAGATAACAATTACATGGTGAAGTGAAGAAATATTGAAGACTTGGGATGGCTCTGACCTCGTGCTCTTACACATGCAAATTGCCACTATCAGGATGTCATGCTACTCTATTTTATTTTTTTCTGAATAAATGATAAGCAAAAATGGGTAGAAAGTGTGTTGTGCTTGATTGTAGAAGTTGATGCGATTAAATTATCACGGGTATTTCATCAATTGGCACACCAACATTTAAATATTAATAAAATTAGAACATAAGAGCACGCGTTTAACAGTGAATATGCGTGAATCATTTATGCAAGCGCTTGTTGCACCAGTGAAGGCCTCGGGAGAACTACTAAACACTGCGACCGAGAACAACAACATACTTGGGTCAACCTGAGGTAATGTGACGATATCTGCTCGCGCTGAGACCTCTCTTCCCAATACCTTAACACCAAGGGTGAAAAAAAATCAACAAATTGTATGGTCTCTTCTCTTCCTTCTGGAATTTTAATATTCAAAGCAATAAGCAAAACATTTTTGTCGGACTGTGTGTATAACTTTAATAACGCTCGATATCACAGGGTCTTAAGTGTAAGCTTGGCCAAACTTCAGGGGGTAATTCTTTGAGTGATTATAAGACGAATAGTTCCTATGAACATAGGTCCGAAAATGCATATTTATCAAGATACAGGGTGTTATACTTTTATTAAAACATCGTCGCTTTTTCGAAAACATTCTAAATAAATTTTATCTCAAATTGTTAAAATTTGGCAGTTTCATTTTCTGCAGTAACTTAGCCCTATAGCTGGAGTAAAATTATCAAGTTCAGTTGCGTCCTAGGGAGCACTAAAAAAAACAAAGTTTTTTTAAAAGAATTTTAAACAAAGTTTTTTTTCTACTACATTTTGCTTGAATTATTATACATGACGTGCTAGTAAATAAGTGCGACAAACTCAGGGTGATTCTGCATGAAAGAATAAAGACAGTTTGCTATAAAAAATCTCAGTGGCATTTCTTTCTTTAAAAAAATTGAGATCATTACCCGTATGCGCGCCACTGATGAACATAAAAATATTAATTGCATGTCAAAAAATGCGCTTAAAACCCACCAAGTTGCATTTGCATATCTCGACCGGTTTCAGAGCAAATAAATAAATCGTTGGTTTTTAAGAAAACCTATAACAACCCCGTATCTGGAAAACGAAGCATTTGCGCACATAAAAAACTGTCAGTATTTTTTTATGCAGAATCACCCCCTGAAGTTTTTCGCACTTATTTACTAACATCCTGTATTTGTCAGATTAAACAACTTTTTACTTTTTTGTTTCTTAATATTTTTTTGTACTAACGAATTTTATAATTTTTTTTCCAATGTTTTTGGTTGGCTCAAAGATATGCAATTTAAGTGGATTCTATTTTTATTGCAAAACCTAATCAAGATACGATATAAATTCAAAATAAACCAAAGTTGTACCTATAATAATTGCAATCAAAATGACAAAAGTTTTTTTCAATATAATATTCATTGAGGTACTCCCCAGGACGCCACTAGATGTGATAATTGTATTCCATTCCAGTTAGGGATAAATTAGCCTCTTGCAAATGAAACTGCAAAATTTCCACAATATTGGGTAAATTTTACTTTAGATATTTTCGAAAAAGACGTTTTTTTTAAATAAAAGTGCCCTGTATCTTGAAAAATGTCCATTTCCGGCCTTATGTTTATATGAACTTTTAGTCGTATACTCATTCAAAGAATCACCCCCTGAAGTTTGGCCAAGCTTTAAAGCAAGATAATTCGATGGTGAAGATGGCTGTTAGTATCATAATTAATTATCAGATTGTAGGATTAACAGCGTGTTATCTTGTTATCTTTAATATCGAGCGCGCTAATCTACATATAGGTATAAAGTATAAGTCTATTATCTTGTACAAAGTCTTATCAAGTACAAAGTCTATTGTCTTGTAATTTCCATACAAGGTGGGTTATTTATACTTATTTAGACCTCGACACCATTGGGATCTCGTAAACGGTTAATAAACGGTAACTCGTAAATTTAGGTTACATTAGAAAAAAGTTGCCCAATTTGATGATGAACAAAATCAGAATTGAATAACTATCTCATTAATTGGTTCCTGAAATATATCCTGACAAAACCGAAAAATCCAGATTTACTTTTATATTATTGATAATAAATAGATAATTTCTTTTGGATTTACAAAAGTCGCAAAAGAAACGAAAAGTTTATCACATAAAAAATTAATTTTTCTTCCTTAAAAAAAAAAGAATTTTTTTTCACTGAATGTCATGAAAAGCAGAAGGCAGTCACTATGACTCTTTTGCTACGACGTTACATTGATGTCATTCAGCGAAAAAATGTTTTTTTAAGAATAATAAAATTTTGAATTTTTATATACATTTTTGGCTTCCTTGATTTTTTATACCTAAAGGCATGAACAGCAATATTTCTGTCAAAAGAAAAACAAAATTAATACATAAACAAGCATAAACAAGTTCCAATAACACTAATTTTCATATTTTTCTGCGACCGACCAATGAGAAATTCATACTTCACGAATTGTTTTTTAGAGACAGTGTCAGAAAACTAACCGTATAAGGTCACTTTTAATGACGCAAGAATTCTCCCATTAAATGGAACTTGCTCTGAAGTAGGGTCAGCATCCAACGAAGTATTTTAGTCAATTGTTTGCAAACTTGGAACTTGCGGAGCTTGGGATTGGGAGTCCCGTCGTTCTTAGCTCTATGTGCACCCACACGCATTGTTACATACGCAGCCAAAAGATGCTCCTTTTATCCCCAGCGAGACATTATGTGGCAGATTTATGAGAATTTACGATGTCTTCAGTGAATGGTTTCTGCTATTATTATATGGACCTGGACCTTCTGATGATGAATGTTTTATAAACTTCCTTCCCCTGGAATGCGAAATAAAATTTACAGTTTGTTTCATTACTAGAAAATCGCTCTATTTTTAGCGCCCGGAAAAGTAGCTATACCTAATACTTATTAGTCCAGTCGATAAAGTAAAAAATGAAGAAAAGTTCATAAAAAATATTATCTTAAGATTTTCCCTTAATAATTGTTAGTGAAGAGGTTATAGGCCATACATCCACAAAAATCAGTTCTGGAGGTGCCAGGTGCCATCAAAGCAGGATAAACGGAATTTTGCGTGGGTGTTATGTGGTCGATGGTAAGTCTAAATCCAAAAATGCTCCTACCCCTTGTGAAAAGCCGTAATTTTGGTTTTAGGGGATGAATTTGTATTTTGTTGCTTTTTATGACGTTAATTAAGTTTTTATCAATTAAAGTGTAATAATAACTTACTTTACGAAGAAAAAATTCCATTCAAAATTGCACCTATGCAATTTTCATACATTGGCAACAGTTAATTAATTGAGTTGAAAAATCCTTCATTTTGGAATAACTCTCTGTTTTCAATCGCGATCTGAAAATCGTTTTCACAAAAGTTGTATAACGTTTAAAATTATGAACATTTTCATAATAATAATTCTCCTAAAAATTAATTGAGAATGAAGTCTACGATTTGTATAATTTTCATCTTAAATTAAGTGTCAATATGCCCCTAAAAGTTATAGTTTTACATACTTCGCGGGAATTTCTACCATACATAGGCTGATCCATTGCAATTCCCCCAGTTGATTATTTCTGACCATCAGTACTTAGGGAAAAGAGTTCACTCAAAAAATGTTTGGTTTGTAGGGGGACATCGCTTGGATACAAAATCACCCCCTACTTCACCTCAATGCGAGGGGGTGGGGTGACTTTCAAATTTTGAATAGGAACTGCTAATCCTTATCTTGGATTATGATTTGGTGTGAAACAATATCAAATTATTGCCTAAAACATTATTTTTTCCCAAGATTCCCTCATACCCTCAAAAATGCAAATCAAAATTGAGTGATCCATTTTTATTTTAGCTGTTCTTATTTTTTTGATTGTTTTGTTAATAAGTTATTGAATTGTCTTCTGTTCAATTATTGTGGTTTTGATGATAGGATGAATGGTTTTGACAGCTGACTGTTACCTAAATAAAATCCCAATTAACAGCTGTGACAATTCAAAAATTCATCAACTAAATAATCAAAAAATAAAAATAATTAATTAAAATGGATTTTGATCTGCATTTTTGAAGGTGAGGGAGGGATCGGATGAAAAAATGATTTAGTCAATAGTTTGGTATTGTTTCACCGCAATATAAAATGGCAGTTCTTGTTCAAAATTTCAAATTCATCCTTTCCAACTCGCGATGGGGTGGGGGTGATTTTTTTCCAAACGAGGTCCCGCCCTCCAAAACAAACATTTTTTGGGGGGTTTGGAGGAACATTGACTGAATATTTTACTTAAACACTAATGGTTTAAAATAATAAACTGAGGGAATTACAATTTGCCCAATCCCCCAATCGGCAACAGTTGGTGTAATTACTTTTGTCGTAGCTATAATACAATACGAGTAAATTAGAAAATCAATTCTGTACCTTTCGGGCCCCCTCCCACTCCCCCCGTAACGCAAAAATTGTAGACTTTTGTGTATTTGGAACATTAAGAGGGGCCTAAAAGCGCATGCAAGAAGGCAGCGAGGTAGAGTATGTTTCCACATTAACCTAGGGAAAGTCTCCCTGCCGCCTGAACTAGATAACTAGGAATACCATCGCAAAAAAAGTTTCTGAATGTTAGGTACCTACTTTTCTCCTAAGGAAGTGGTATTTAGGTAATGGTTTGGAAGAAGTTTTAGAGTTGGATTTAAATTGAGTAAATATAATATAACGAATATTCCAAGCATGCATATTATACTCGTAGGCAGGTTAACCAAAGGATTGAGATACAGATTCTTGTTTTGAAACTAATCTTGTCACCGCTTGTATCGCAGATAAAAAATTTCCGTTATTGGTTTATTCAAATTTTATACCAGATTTAATGTAAAATGTAGTAAAATTAACGTCGTCTAAGAACCTTTATCATACCAACCCACACGTTCCAGGTGTTTTATATGGACAATTACAGAGCAAATAATGATAAATCAGAACTGGAGATGCAAGTTAGTAAGACATTATGAGACTTTACACGGAGGAGTTAAGAGAGTTGATAGCAGGAGCAGGTTATCGTCTGATTGTTTGTTCGGTTGCATTTCGCAGAACTGCGTCCAGTTTATGTTCAAAAGCAGTCAACGTAGTGAGGTCTTGTTAATGTAAGTAGTTTTCTTATTGGACGTGTCTACGATGCCAGGCTGACAAAGTGGGCTTATGTTAAAATATAAACAAGTAAAAAAATTATTGCGACTAATTCCCAAACGGTGGTGTCGCTGGTCTAGCAATGCGGCGATTAGAGAACTATCGCGAAGGGATAAACTTCCATTGGGAGACTAGAAGCAACTCGATATAACATGCAGGCGATTTCATAGTTGTTATCCGCAAATAAAATTGCCCATTGTATACTCAACAATATAGTAAAACAAAGAACATCGGTCAATGAGTATATTTTCGTTCAAAACTTATAAAATATCTTGTCGACCGGTTTCGGCTGTTAACCCATCCTCAGAACAACTGTCAGTTTACTTTCAGTAAGATTCGCAAAAAAGATAGAATACATAATTATGTCAAGACAAAATAAAACCTTTGACGAGACCGGGCCCGTGGTTCACAGATTAAATAATTGACCATTCCAAAGTTCTCAGAGACCCCATAAAACTGACAAAAAAACAAATAAATAAAACCCTTTCAAAGTGAAAGGGTGAAAGGGTAGCGTTATTTTATAAGATTGTTATGTTAAGATAAATGAAGATACAACAAATTTTAATTGAACAAGTAAAAAGGTGAACCGACATGAAGCGCTGATTCTCGGTGAATGATGATTTTATAATTCTCAGATCTAAAATAGATATACCTACAACTGATGTGTGTAGGCTCTTACGGCCCATGGCTTAACTGAAATCATAAATGATTTCGCGGGTTGTTCGTCCGTGGTCTTTGGAGAATTGTTCCGATCGGTTCGTTTACAAATGCGATACACGTCATCAGCGACTACGTGTGCTCAAGCGATGATTCCTCTCTTTGTGATCATCGATAACTGGCCGCACTGCTAATAACAATAATAACGAAAACCTTCAAGTTCCTTAAAAAAATACATTTTTTTAGAACACCAGAACCATATCGCGGACTATTATAAGAGTTTTTCGTCCTCTTCACTGGGTGGACGACTGGACAAGGGCTCCTATTTAGAGGCTAATGGTCCTATTACTTCATACCCCCACCACTAACTATCTCCGCCATTGTAACGGTCGGTCTCTCCGATTATGTCATCGATTCTGAGTCAGATGTTGGATCATTCGAGTTAGACGTACAGTCGGATTGCAATCCTTTGCAGTTTCATTTTTGCTTCCTTCCTATTGGATGTTAATAAATGTTTATTGCTACATTAGTAAAATCAAGAAGAGTTAGCTTTTCTACTAGGAACTGCAGATCAGGTGTCAAGATATGTCAAGGTCAATGTCAAGATACGATGACCAAATGTCATTTTTGGTACTGGATGGTTGGTTCTTTTTAAGAGATCTATCTTTTCTTCTGGGACCGTTACCATAGAATCATACTATTTAATAAAAGAAAAGAAACTTGAAAGGATCTATAACTTTTATATACATTCTCAGACGATACGGCCTCCGATACATTCTTCAATTCGCCTAGCATGAGCATGGCGCAAGTGACTTAGGAACTTAGGAACTCTCTTCGATATTGATTTCTCGATTCAAGAATTTTCAGTGTCCATTGTATGCAGACAAAAAATTGTAACAAAAAACTGCTATTATAGTTCTGTTTAAGAACGTTAATTTGACAAAATATACAGCGTGTGATCCATCTTAATCTTTTTTTTTTGAATCATTGGAAAGGGGCATCATTCTCGGAAAAAAAAGTTTGGAGACAAGTTATCTATTTTGTAGGGGGATATCGTTTGGAGCCAAAAACCACTCTTACCCTTAAACTTCTGCTTAGGGGTGGGGGTGACTTCAACGTCTTAAATAGGAACCCCATATTTTTTATGTCGTAGGTATTATGATTTTGTATGAGACAGTAAGAAACTTTGGTCTGAAGCATTTTTTTATGCGATGCAACGCTGGTAAAATAATTGCTACCGGCAACCCAGGCGCAACAATTTTATTCCAATGTCTCCAACGGAGTGCAAATGTGTGGGACTTCTTGTATATCGTTACTCTCGGAGGAGAATTATTATTTCAGTTGAATGTTGTGTGCTTGCATCGAAATGCATATTTGTGGTCAACGTAGGCTTAGCAGTCTGAAACATGTGACTGAAACATACCACGATAGGTGACCTGTTAAAAATGTGCAAGAGTGAGAACTAATGTTGTTGTTAAACTCTTGCTTTTCTTATTTACTCTGCAGTCTGCATATTTACGTCAGGCAAGGGAGAATGTATGACACTTACTTTTAAATTATGTCACGACATGATCCGTGAATACGTCTGCTAGGTAATTTAAAGTATTAGCGTATTGTTTTACTTGTAGCTGAAACAGAGTTTCATCAAGAAAACAATCTTCACACGTCGTCGCTGGCATTACATCTAAACAACATATAGGTACCTACGTGTGGTTAGTTAATCAGAAGCTGTAATTCGTCGTTGATCAGTGGAAAAATTAAAAACAGTTATTTAAAGGTGCGTCCTGATCTGAACATTTTACTCAGATCGAACCGAACGCGCAGCGCATGCACGGACAAGTATACGATCTTTGATCCGCACAAATGGTTCGTCTTTTTTTGTCTTTTATGATTCATTCCCTGGTTACAAAGAAGAAGAAGAAAACGAAGAAGATGTGGTTGAAGCGTCTCAAGATATAATCAGTGGGCATTTGGAAAATTTTATTCGCATAACCGCAGAAGATTGTGAAGGGTTAGTCATCCTTGAGGACCCTAAAATATTAAAATAGATACAAAATTAATTGCGAACGGTCCGAACGCTGTTCACTTAGAATACATAATACTAAATGCGCACTAACGAACATACGCCTATATTTCTACATTTCTACATAAAAATAATCCTCAGATAGATGGCCATAAAACCACCTAGATAATCCTACATCCGAACAGAGGCGAAACCATTATTAAACCGTCCTAGCGGGGGCGAAATGAATGGTTTCTGGTTTTCCTAAGGCAACTTGGAAAGGAGTAGAGGAATTTTTACAAGCCTAAGGAATGAATAAAGAGAAGAAAATGGCATTACAAAACATAAATTATTGAAGTAGTTAATAATAATACGAGTAATAGTGTGGGAAATAATTAATAAAACTCACATAAAAATGAAATTGCCAAAACATTTTTTTTTACTTATCACATCACCTATACCTACCTACCTACCTAGTATTCTAATTTTTTAAACATTATATTTGCGAGATTATTGTGTATCTATGCCTCACGGCCGAAATAACGTGCAGTAACTGACATTCCTTTGACCTTCCTAACTGTCGCCTCCAAACAACTGGCTTTTCGCCAATGGCGAGAGAGCCTCGACGGCATAAACCACCACAATTTCATCCTTGCTAGAAACAGATGAAAGAAATTATAGACCAAACCAAGGAAGCTCACAACCAATGAATTAGGAACAAACTTCTCTCCTACCCTAACGATTCGAAATCTTTTTGGTCGGTCACTAAGCAGTCAGTCAGAACTTCACCAGATCCACGATTCCACCACTTACACGGATATATGAGACAATCGCATCCATGGCTATTGAGAAGGCGAACTTGTTGGCGGGAGAATTTTCTTCATATTCTTCCGTTGACTTTCAGGGATGAAGCCCGCCAATGATCCCTTCCGTGAAGTCCTCAATGTCAGACATTATTTTCCGACAACGTGTCATAAAGCGCATTTTGTTAGCCTTAGACCCAAACAAAGTTTTTGGGCTTACCTGATATCGTACTTCTAAAATGCGCCACCAAGCTGTCATCTGTTTTCAGCCCATTTTTAAAAATGTCTTATAAAAAGAGAATATTTCCTTTTCTGTTGGAAATGACTGACTTTATACTGATGGAATTTAATATTGTCTGATACATTTAAACGAATTTATCAGTCCCCTCCTATGATAATCCAGGTTTGGTTGAATGGGTTGTGTTGTGTACTAAAACGTAAATTTCAGCACCAGTTCAACAGGTCATTTTAATAACCGAGACTGAATACTCCATTTTTTTACTCGTGCAGATCATGCTGAAATTAATTAATTATCTCATAAAAACGCTTTGAAATCATAATTTCCCACCTTTACGAAGCCGCAGCTCCATTTGGTACGTTATAAATAAATGCAGTCGTTATAAAATAGAAGTTATAATAACAGTCTACATCAGGTTGTTGCAGTTTGTTGTTGTAGCCGTGCTCGCTACAAGATTTTTCTCAACTTTGCTGTAAAGTTAATATTAATAGAGGGGTAAAATTTTGAAGTGCAAGTAAACTTTTTAGCCGAAATCAGTGGCGTACTTATGGGAGTTCTATTTTATTGTAAATTCCAAACTTCTACGCCACACTGGATAAAATCAATTTATTTAATCGAATGAAATCAATTTCAACTCCCAATGAAGGTCTCTAGGAGGCTTACTTTTTGAGATATTTTCATTCAAAATGATCTCCATTTTATTGAATACAAATTTGGCAACATTGTTTAATTAAAAATAATTGCAAAAATGTAAGAATTTCTAAGTAAATTTATAGTGACGGCTTTTAAACTTTGTTACTCTCCTTATATCAACTTCAACTGTCGAGGCCATAGTAGATTTTTCGCGAGTGGGTGGGTCATTGTGACACCTGCTCTGCGACCGAAGGTCTATTGTGGCACTTGTGGCTCATATCTAGTCGTGCTACATTAACCCCAACAAGTCAGCCTCTTTAAAAAAGCTGACTTCAAATTTATGATGTGGGTAACCTCGATTATAAACAAAATTAAAATATTTTAAAAACTAAGACTCTTGGAGACCTTTATTAAGAATAAATTTGTTTCATATTATCATACCCAGGTATAAAATAGTTAAAAAAAAATATTTTTTTTTCTATAGGTAGATGCGTAGAAGTTTGGGGGTTTCATATGAAAAATTTTATCAAAAAAAAAACTTAAAAATTTAACTCTCCTTTTAGAATTATTCTTCACTAAAGTTGAGCAAAATATTTTGAATAATTTAGAAGATATATTCAATAAAATTTTTTTCTTCCAAGTTTACCACCCTGTATCTCGAAAATCAAATGTGTTACAGCATTATGGAATATTAAACATTTTATTTTATTTTCACGTGTTTTTTACTATTTCCCGGAGTTATGAATATACAGGGTGTTAAGAAAATGACGGATAAACTCTAGAGTACATTGTAGAGGACACTCAGTAGAGTACGGGAAAAATAAAAAAAATAAATAAAAAAAAATAAAATAAAAAAATTCTGGTCTTCAATTTGGTGAGATAAAAAATGCCAAAGTTAACATTTTACTATGTTAGTTTTTCAGCATTTGCAAAAAAATAAATTATTTTACAGATATAAAAAGGGTACTTTAATCGTTATCAATTAAAAAAATTGCTTAAGATGAATTACTGGCTTGGAAAATTTAATAAGAATTTTTTTTCTTTTCTAAGATGCTGAAAAAAAGCATTTGGCAACAACGGTTTTGATACCTTGATGACCTACATTGTTAGAAATTAGACGAAACTACCAAATACCAACTGCTATCGTGTTAAACGTTGCCAAATTTATTGTTCAATATGTTGCTTATATCTTTTAAAATGCAGCTCTGGATTTTTAAAAATTATTTTTTCCCGTACTTTACTGAGTGTCCCCTACAATGTACTGAAGTGTTTATCCGTCATTTTCTTAACACCCTGTATACAAACTAAGACACCCTGCATGTATTATATTTTTAAAGACAGAAATTTTTAAATGAGCATAAAAAATAGAAGGTGGCCCAACGAAAACATACCAGGCCTAATAACTTTTTAATTTATTTTTGTAGGTAAGTATAAATTATTTTAATTTTATTATTTTGATAAATGCTTGTTTTTTTGTGTTAGATATACCTACTTTACCTATTTGAAAATTTAACTGATTTTCAATTTTAAAATCGAAACTTTTACTCATAATTTTATTTAATATCTTCAAAAACAAGGGTACTTTTTATCCTGTAAAATTTTACATTCTTTGTTCTACCATCACCATGGCATCGTAATTTATAACAAGAACCTATATGTGTCAAATAAGTTTTTCATTCTCCCCTTTACGAAATTGTAACTTTCTGTCTTGATAAGACAACCGAAAGCGATCAACTACGATCAAAGATTCTAAAATTATAGCGGTACAGAGTTTTAAACTTGACAGTGTCATAAATTAATAATTTAAAACTATCGTTACTATGGTAATGTTAAAAACATATGGCACCTTATAATAATTCCATTGTTATCACTGAATCGTATTATTTTACTAATTTCTTCTTAATCCGTGGTTCAATATGGCAAGGGGAGAATGAAAAGTTTAATACATTACACGCTACGAAAGCTCTTTCAGGTGCTCTGAGTTTTTAAATATCCTCGGCTACGCTACGCTTCGCCTCGGCCATTCAAATACTCCTCGCACCTAAAAGTGAACTTTCGTAGCTTGTAATGTAAATAACTATTAATCTGACTAATAAAAAATTCCAATTTGGTTCTCACTTTTCGGATGTCATTGTAGGTATACTTAGCTTGTCAAAAACAATAAAATATCTTAGAAAACCAGTGTTGCCAAGGAGTACACAGAACACACCTTGAGGTTGTTTCAAAATAAAGAGCAATTAATGGTCACGAATAATAACAATACTCAAGTCTAAATGCCACGTTCAGTGTTGAAAAAAACAAAAAAAAATCACTAGGGGTGTAATTAAAACAAAAAAAAAAAAAATCGGGGGAAGGTTACTTGGGGGTTGAAAGGTATACCTATCAAAGTTGTATTGAGGTTGCAGCCGCAAAGCCTTATTAGGGTTTTATTTGAAACTTCCCAAATCATATTTTGTTTCTGTTTTGAAATAACGCGGATATCCATTGATAAAGAAAATTTGCGACACCGTATAGTCCTGTACGTCGCTTCCAATCCCAATATTTTTTGTTTAGTTACATAAAAAATGTCTTTAGATGTCTCTTCTCCTTCCGTTGCTTGATTATAAACTACGAAGATAACATATTTCTTAGATGCATTATGTATTAGTTAATCAGGTTTTCTGAATTTTCATTAAATAAGTACTAACCTTTTTAAAAACAACTTTTGTTTATTCTGAGAGTTGATCAATCAGAATATTAATTTCTGAAAGGGTTGTTGTTGTAAAATTAACTAATCCGGTGCTCTTGGGGGTAAATAAAGAGTCGGTTAAATGGGACTCCGTCCCGTTTCTATGAGCTCCAGCGCACCAACCGCAAATAATGGCAAATGTGTAAATAGAGACCCAAATGTAATTTAAAGGGAAACGGGAGTTGGAGTTGCCAGGTTTTAATGTTTTATTAGCCATGCACCCACTTTCCCGTGCTAATTTGCACTGCAAAATAACGAAAATAAAACCCCTCTCAGGTTGTTGCATCCTCGCAATTTGTACCAGGAGCTGTCTAGCTGCAACGGGAGTCGCAGCTTTAACGACCAGTCATAAATAAAGAAAACAAATCTCGGAATTGTCAGTAAATCTCAAAATAGATAAAAGCCCATTTAAAAGTTAATCCTAAATACCTGTAAAAGCTTAACTGGATCGTAAACGGCCGTGCCAAATCGGTCGTAGTCGCCCTGTGGCTCGTTGCTGTTTCGCAGTGTTGCCCGACTTATCGACGAGGCTCCCTAACGGGAAAATCAATAACCATTTGATGTAAATATAATAAATTAATTATTATTGTAAATGCGATTGATTTCGGACCACTTTCTTTGTTTATTTAATTAATTGCCAATGATGGGAAATTGTTGTTTCCCAACGTGATTGCTGTAAAATATGCAGATTTCTGGTATATATGACTTGACTGGTACCTATAAAAAATGTGTAACATTTGTAGGCAGGAATATAATGTGTTTACTTCTACGCCTAGGAATAAAAAATCATATTAAGCAACAATAACTAAACTGATATTTGATAAATGATAAAACTCTCTGTGTAAAACCAACTTCATCAGACCCTTTTCTTCAACAACTATTTAAAATTTTGATTTCAAGAAGAGCGTGACTTCCTCTCCTAATATCTTTATTAAATGTTATACAATTTGAAAGAGTTGCATATTTAGTTTATCTGGAAGATGAATTTGTTATTCAAATAAGACAAGCGACGACGCATTTATAATAATTGAAAAAACTAAAAAAATAATAATTACGGAAGCGCTGAGCTGCCATCGTTTTCCGTCAATATTTTTTATATAATTTACCGCTCAAACTGTAAATTTACAGTTTGTACTGTAAATTATGAAAAATAATACAGGCTGTCGCAACAAAAATTTACACCCCCTAAAATCTTCGAAGAAAAAAAGAAAAAAACAGCATCAAAATGAAGGGTCACTAGACCCCTCTTGTTATTTTAATTCTTTGAAGGGGTAGCTCTGAGCGCTAGACTGTGTTTCAAAACATGGATAAAGGGGACAAACTTGTAAGGTAGAATATTTACTTGATTTTAAGACAAAAAGTCTTAATGAACCTACCCTTTCAATTGAGTATTACCGAAGTTACAGGGTATCCAAAAAAAATTTTTTTTTTTATTTTTTTTGTTTGTTTTTTGTTTTTTACATTTACAAAAAATACATTGTTTTTTGTAACTCCAAAACGGCTTAAATTTTTTTTATGAAATTGTGTCATTTTTCCATTAGGTAATTAGTCTAATATACAGGGTGATCCCGAAATGGCGGACACGGACAGCACCACAGCATCTATTGTGGATTAAAGATTCTAAGTTTTATTTACTTTTTTCTCCAGTATGGCTACATTAAGAAGATATGACCACTTTTGAAGAAAATAAAGTCACAACACTGCACTGGATACCATCATTCTTCAGGCAGAAAAATAACGTATAGGTCTACAATACCCAGATATATGTTACCATGGGAACATATGAAATGGAAACACAACAAAGCTTAAAACAATAATCGTTGCGCGGATACAAATTCGATAATATTATTCAAAATCTCGAATTCGAACAACGATGCCACATTGAAAAATTTTGTTGAGCAAAGGGAATAGGTAAACTTTGAATGCTTGTAATTCCGTTCCCGATAATAAAAAGCAAACACTATCGTTATAGTTATGTGAAACCATGTGTTTTGCCAGAGGAGGTTGTTTAAATTTGACTGCCATTTCGATTTAAAGTTTAGAAAAAGGACACCCTATATCTCGGTAACGAAGCAGAGGAACCCATTTTTGTTTTAAATTTACAGTCTTTCTGAACATCCTCTAAAACCGGCACCCTGTATTCCGTGTCCGTCATTTCAGGATCAACCTGTATAACAGCGGAAATTACGTATGTTTAATTCGAACCAAGGGACGTACGGTAGGGAAAAACGCGTCAAAGAACCACACTTTTCATCTTGCGACACATTTTTTAAAACACCCTGTATAATGACCCCATATTTTATTATACTTTCAAAATTATGTTTGCATATCATTCTAGCGCCCAGTGCTACCCGTTAAAAAAATTTAAATAACAATAAGAGGGGACGAGTGACGCTTCATTTTGATTCCTTTGGTTTTTCAAACTTGAACGTAATCGAAGATTTTAGGGGGTGTAAATTTTTGTTGGTACAGCCTGTATTTTTTTTTTGTTTTTTAATTTACATTCTAAACTGTCGATTTTGCATTTTTAATTATTGGAAAAATCTTGTAATTTTCTTTCATTTAGTAATAAAACGTCAAGAGCCAGCTCGATTTTTTTGCAAGGTTCAGTCAGTCTGAAAATTTGATCTTTTTTGAGTCTGTCAAACCATCTAGACTTGCAAAATCAAACATTTTGAGCTGACGGGCCTTCCAAATAAACGAGCTGACCGGATTTTGAGAAAATCGAGTTTCGAGCTAACCGGAGATCTTGAAAAAAGTCGAGCTGAACGGACTTTACACAAATCGAATTTTCTATTTTTGTTCGAGGACTTTGTTTGAGCAGATTAACATACCCTTCCATTACAAAAAATATTGTTACACAACTTGCTTTCGTTTATTCTTCAAAAGGTTTCCTTTTGTGTTAAGACGGCAAAGGTTAACTTATTTTTGCATATCTCGAAAATAAATTTGTAGAATAAAAATACTTCTATATATACAGGGTGAGTTTTTTTCAATGTTTAGTACAGGGATCTCGTAAACTACTGCAGTTAGAGGAACGGTTAAATGGGGAAAGAAGTGCAGTTTTATGAGCTTAATTCGAAACAGCTTTTGTTTTTTTGAAAATCTCCATGGCTTCCTAGATATTTAACATAAAGTAAATTCCGCGGATTTCTTTACACCGAGATAGCAGTCTTATTATTGGGATTAAAGAAAAATCGTAAAGGAAAACCTTTTAGACGATTTCATAGACAATAAAACGGCGTTACAATTTTTTTAATTTGTTGTGTCGTTTTCGAGCTATGACGAAAACTTGTGTTTTTTTAAATGTAAATCATAGTTGGCTATGACATCATTCGATATGTCTTTTTTTCCTAAATACAACGATGTAAAACTCGATATCGTTTTTTCGGGAAATAAAAAAGTTAGGACGGTTTTAAATTTCATTTCCTCAACTTAACTAGGCGGCCATATGTAAGCATAACTGATAGACCTCAGTTGAATTTGAAATTATACATAGATAATTTTGCAGAAAATTTGTAATCCTCTATAACAATTACACTTAATTAACTACAAATTTTCTAATAGCCATCTAGTAACTCTCTAGAAAATATTATGAAACATTTGAATATAAAAGGTTAACGACGATTAAAATATCTGCGAAAATATTGTTCCGCAGCCCTGACAGCATTCTTTTGACACTGAATAATTCTATCATTCAGATCATTCACAGAACATTCTATCATATCACGCTTCTCTTGGTTGGAAAACTCCATACTAGTAATTTACCTTGCAGGTTATACGATTTAAGAACTTCTGCAAAACCTGACTTCATACTTAGAGTTCAATGGAAATTATAAGCCTCTAATGTCCGTATCCATCAAACTTCAAAATATAACTCTGGGGTTATATTTTGAATTTTCTGACCGCTGATGATTGGTCTAATACTCAAACTCTACGAACGCTACGAATTTTAAACCAATGACATGTTCCAAAATATAACCCCTGGGGGTTATATTTGGAGTTTGATGAATACGGACATATAGTAGGATTAACTTTAAAAAGTCAGATGTGACGTCACACTAACCGTCCGAATTAATATTTTTAATTTCACCAGAAAATGTCAAACAGTTAAATGTCAAGTTGTGAACGAGCCCAAATTATTAAAGGAATTATTCAACCAATGAATTGAACCGCTTACGTCAGTTTGAGAGCCACTGACAACTACATAAAATTTATTCACGTAATGACATTCTATCCTCTGTGTTGTGCATTTAATTCTCATTCAACACCAATGTTGACGTATACTTATTTATGCGGGATGGAGTGTTTAGACAAACTGGACGGTTACTATAAAAACCACGTATATGAAACAAAATAAATCGAACTATCAAAAGGATGTGTATTCTTAATCGATATACGTATGACTTTTTAGACTTTATTGGACTATAAGTAACTAACTGTCAAATTTTATAGTTTCACTGTTTCTGTTACTGTTGCTAAGCAACCGTCATATTTTGATATGAATATTTAGTCTAAAGTTCTACAGCGTAGGTAGGTATTGTTACAAGATTTTTGAAAGATTAGAATTAAAATTAATATTTTTTTTTAAGTTCTCGTTTTTAATGTCCCGTTGAACTATTATTTGATCTCATATAAGATTTTCAATTCAAAATTAACTATTAAATTCAGCGCCTATACCACATATTTATGAGGAAATAAAATTAAAAACCGTCCTAACTTTTTTATTTACCGAAAAAACGATATCGAGTTTTATATCGTTGTATTTAGAAAAAAAAGACATATCGAATGATGTCATAGCCAACTATGACTTACATTTAAAAAAACACAAGTTTACGTCATAGCTCGAAAACGACACAACAAATAAAAAAAATTGTAACGCCGTTTTATTGTCTATGAAATCGTCTAAAAGGTTTTCCTTTACGATTTTTCTCTAATCCCAATAATAAGACTGCTATCTCGGTGTAAAGAAATCCGCGGAATTTACTTTATGTTAAATATCTAGGAAGCCATGGAGATTTTCAAAAAAACAAAAGATGTTTCGAATTAAGCTCATCAAACTGCACTTCTTTCCCCATTTAACCGTTCCTCTAACTGCAGTAGTTTACGAGATCCCTGTACTAAACATTGAAAAAAACTCACCCTGTAGAAGTATTTTTATTCTACAAATTTATTTTCGCAAGTTTAGGATTAGTTGAGTTATTATGCACTTGTATTGTAGTATATTATTCAACCAGCGGCGAGTGTGAGTATCTCGAGACAGACTACTAACTTGTACCTACCTATCGTCTCGAGGTAACGAAACTACGAGTCTCGTCTCGGGGTTACACAAAAAAAAAAACTTGAAAATGGCTTTTCCAAAGCGGAATTCCACACACTCGTGTCATGTTTTAAAGCTACATTTAGACCAATTTGAATTGCGGCACAAATAGACATGCGCCGTGCCCAATTACTGGTCCGAGTGTTTGTTGGTTACCTACTTATAGGTAGATCTTCTTTAATCTTCAACTTCAATCTTCTCTTGGTAAGAAAAATTGCAAATGTTGAAAAAATCAATCAAATCACACGGACAGTACGAGAAATAATATTTTGGAACTTCGTTTAGTAGCTCCCATATCTCCAAAAGCCAGATCACTAGAGACATCACAATTCGAATTTCTATTGCAAGCCCAATTTGCAAACGGATTCCGAATTGTGCCGAAATCCAATTGATTGTAAATGTAGCTTATACCGTAAGTCTACTACTGAGTTATGCATGCATCACGCATGTCTTCCAACAACTATTATAACTGGTCCACTGTACTGTCATCTATTAAATCTCACTTCACAGGTATAATAAAATTGAGTTTGATAGACCGATTAATTTTTTACTCTTAATTGAATCGTTTTTCTGCTAATTGTTAAAGTTGAACTAAATCACATAAAATTAAAAATTTATTTTTCTTTTTTTCCAGACTTGTGACATCTGCTCTTAAGAAATTCTGTAATACAAGGTAAGTTTTTCTAAGTTGTTTTGATTTCCAGTAAAAGGTAATGTAAAATATTGACAATGTAAAAAATTTCTTTTATAATTATTATTGGGGCATGTATGGGAAACAGATAGGTATAAGAAAAAAATTGTCTTTCAAAATTCCTGCAAGTTGAAATGTATTTTTTTTACTCTTTTGTATGTACATATAAGTATTATACAATATTTATTGGGATTTAGGTTCCTTCTAATTTAAATTTACCACTAAAGATTCTTTACAGAACAAATTAGAAAACCTTCGTACAACATGTGAGAAGATCATGATAAAAATAATCTTTCAAGTTTGGGAACTAATTTTGAATCCTTGTAAAACTTTGGAATGTAGTTAGATTTTCGTTGAAAAAATTTCTAGCAAGATCTGCCGAGAGGTTTCAAAATGACGGCCATTTGAATTATCGCAAAAATTGTTATTTTTTTAACCTCTGTATGAGCAAGATGGAAAAAAACTTTGAAATTTAATTACCAGAATTGAAAAAAAAAATTCGTAATTTAAGCTAATGCAATAGAATTTGCATTATTTCTATTAATAAGCCAGTGGCGTGGGTAGGAAAAGGGTAAAAATGGCTAAATTTATATAACCGTTTAAGAGCATATTTTTGAACGAATTGAAGTAAAATTTTTAGAGTAGACAACTATAGTATAGCTTTTAACCTTCGAAAATTTCAAGCAGCAAATAAGAAAATGGCGGAGATATTCGATTTTTTTGACATGACGTTTATTTCTCTAAAATATCATATTACTCTAACTATTATGACCTGACTATGGAAAATTTCACAAAGCCAATTTAAAACGCGTTGAAAATATTCATTACTGAATCGCATAAAAATACACTATTTATACGATTGATGCGCAGAAGGTTTTTTGAATTCCTTGTGCACTTAAACCCATTTCAAGCTTTTTTACTTACCTCTTTTCCCATACATCCCAATCCAATTATTAGAGGAGTGTTGTGTGTAAAAGCTATACAGGGTGAGTCAGTTTTTTCTAGAAGCACTTCACTAGTCTATGGAAAAACTGTCTTAAGAAATAAAAGTTCCCACAAACATATGTCCTGAATAGCTTAGAAAAAAAGATACCTACAAAGTTGAAAAAAAATTCTTTTTAGTTTTCGCGTCTTAACTTGGTCATTTTTCAATATTTTAATTTTATACCAAGAGGTTATTTATTATAATTTAAAGCACACAAAACACAGAAAAACGCGTGTGAAAAAATTCATCAGTGGCGTAGATGTAGGGTATATGACCCCTTGTTTTCTCAACAACCCATGTACTTACAAATCCTTACATTACAGCATTGGATTTCCTATGTATGGAGATTTCTTACAAAAAAAGGTACTTACCTATATACTGATGAATATTTATGAATATTCGAAATTCCTCATAGTTTTTAAGTAAATTGAGTCTAAGCTTCTTGATACCGCAAACATAAGCTCATTTTTTTATATTTATTGTTATTTTTGGATATAAAAAAACGATAATTTAACAATTCTGTGATTTTGTATGAGGTAGTCTAGACTCAACTTACTTAGAAACTGTGGAGAATTTCGTGTATTCATAAGCATACCTTATTTTTTAAGATATCCACAGAGAATCCAACGCTGATAAGATCCATGGGCGTAAAAGTTGTTGAACGAAAACGGCGGCCCTGTATCTACGCCACTGATGAATTTTTTCACCTGCTTTTTTTTCGTTTTGTGTGCTCTAAATTATAATAAATAGCCTCTTGGTATAAAATTAAAATATTGAAAGATGCCCAAGTTATGCTGCGAAAACGAAAAATAAATAATTTTTTATCGCACTGCATTTTTTATTTTTTATGAGCTTTTCCGGACATATACCTATATGTTTATGGGAACTTTTATTCTTCTAGTTCTAGGTCTTTTATAATTATAACCACGCTGAATCATAACCCGCAATAAAAAATGGGGGTTCCTATTTAAATCGTCAAAGTCACCCCCACCCCTATGCAGGAGGTGAGGGCGGGGGTGGTTCTTGTGTGCAAACGATGTCCCCCTCAAAACCAAACAACTTTTGTCCCAAACTTTTGTTCGGAGAATGTTGATCCTCCCCAACAGTTCCGAAAATAGATTAAGATGCATCATCCAGTATAACGAGTCCGCAGGATGAGTTGTATTTTCTTGCATTGGAATTGCAATGAATTGCAATGATATAATATTATACCTATCGAAAAATTATAGGCCATTAATCGCATTATATTTTTGAATTAAAATAGGGATATTTAAGCCGTTTTCCCATACCTAGATATGTTGGGCTGTTTTCGCGGTACACTGCTTTGAACTTTGAAAATTGCTATTTTCAGTTGTTTATAACTCCTAAAGTATTCAGTTTAAACTGAAATACTGCCGAAAAGATGCAAAAAATGTAATTTATTGAGCTTACATTGAAGAACGGTCGGGACAACTTTCACTTATTTTATAATATTAATTTCTACCCTTGATTAGAAGTTAGAAGTATGTATTATAATTATATTTTTTGATGTATAAGAAGTCGCAGCGATATTTAAAGTACGTTGCCATTCTCGTAGTTAACCTATGTAGGTGTAGTCTAGTTCTGTTTTTTCCTTAGTTTAGTTTATAATGTCGTAGGCTTGGCATCAACGCGTCGTTAAATCACCGTATGAAATGAAAAGCGTAACGCCATGCGCCTGCCTGATGCCTGAGATGATCAGTCAGTGTAGAAATAGACTCGGAGAAGTTAGGAGCGATTGTTGGTCCCGCGGTTCGAGCTATAATACATCGAACGAACGTCTCACCGGTCTATAAAAAAATAACTTCCAATTTAAAAGAAGTGCTATTAGAAAAACTAGAACAAGACCTGTGCGGAGCGCGTGTTTGGTAACACCTACCTACTACCGAGTGCTTAAACAGATCAATCCTTCTCTGTGCTAGATTATCCCGATTCTAATAACAGGAGTGTAAATATTTAACTTTCAAACATCAACTGGATTTATTTTGTTTTATACGCACAGTGCGGATTATTGTAAATCGGGATTTGATATACATATACATAAGTAGTGAAAGTGTTGTTCCCTACCAGAAGCGATGTTATTTGTCCTGTGGGATTAATTATTATTGTCGAGCGACGAAGGAATGCCAAAGCGGTTGCTAGGAGGTATTGAAATGATTTGTTTTTATCTTTCGATTATTATTATTTATAGAACTTGAACGACTTAGACTAGACTGATTACATATTTATTTCCTTTCGTGTAAACGATTACTAATTGTCGTTCACTTGGTTTTATTTTAATTATTATTTAATAATCTGAGCGGATTTAAAAAACATGGGTCGTTTATCTATCCAACTCCTTGAGAATAAATTGTCCCGATTAGTACCTACCTACCTATACTTACTTAATTTGAGTAGATTTCTGTTAGGTAAATGTAGGTACCTATCTGAGTACTCGAGTGAGTACTAATCAAAATATATACATAAATTTATATACAGGTGTTAGTAAATAAGTGCGACAAACTTCAGGAGGTCATTCCGCATAAAAAAGATTTTTAATTTGACAAATCTCAGAGGCGTACCTACCATTTTTTCGTTCTAAAAAAATTGAGATCATTACCCGTATGCGCGCCACTTAGGTACCTATATGAACATAAAATTCTTAATTGCATGTCAAAAAATGCGCAATAACTTCCTTTTAAAACCCACCAAGATCAAATTTCTCCTCGACCGGTTTCAGAGCAAATAAATAAATCGTCAATTTTTAAGAAAACCTAGGTATAACCCCCTAATAAGTATAATCTGGAAAACGAAGCATTTGCGCACCTACCTACGTTTACATAGCAAACTGTCATTATTTTTTCATGCAGAATCACCCCCTGAAGTTTGTCGCACTTATTTACTGTATATTGATTAAGTTATAAAATGATAGTCTAGTAGGTACCTAAGTGGAATAATTGTACACAATATACCTGATGAAAATATAATAACACAAAATACTCTTCATCAATCATTTAATTGGATTTAGGACTTTTTATACTCGCTCGCAATTCCGATATGAGACGTGTCTTGTCATTTCCTTTGTATTATTAAATTAATATTAACATTATTCATTATTAAAACAAGAATACTTACCTAATACCTAATAATTGCTCCTAAATTTACTAGAACATATAGGAATTTCTCATAATTCTCATGAAATGGAGCAATAGGTAAGGTAAACCTACCTACTATGCCTAATAAAACTAGTACCTAGGTAAAAAGCGAGTAAGTACATAGATACCAGAGGCAATACATACAAAAACAAATTTAAAGCAGATTTACAAATTTCTGTTCCTTCCTCGGTTCCTTCCAATGCTCCAGTATAATACTGGTGGTGATTTTGAGGACATGCCAACACTGCTGTAACAATAAAAGCTCTGAAACCGCTCATCAAGAATTATTTAAAACTGTATACCTACAATTTCGGTGAAATTATTCCTAAAGTAGGTATTCGTAAAATAGAAAATATCGTAAAATAGGTAACTTTTTTCCTCGCTTTTTTGTAAATTTCACTATGCAGATATATAAGCAGATTAATGTGTTCTCTAAAAAGAGTTTCTGGCCGCGGCTTGAAGATTAGATTAAAAAATCCCCTTATGTATTACCAAATTTGAGAAAAATCGGAGCGGAGAACGACAGTTTGATGGAGAATTTTTGAAGTTGTTGCTGTTAACATTTTTATTGAGAATAAATAGGTACTTCATAATATGGAACCAACTTTTTTAAATTCCTGGTGTTCAAAAATTTTCTACTGGCCGGGTGGGGGTGGGGTGATTATTTTCCTTGTTATTTTCAAATTTTAAATCACGAACCTACGAAGTACATAATATGTCTATATCAAGCGGGTGTTCCTTTGGATGTTCACTGATTGAAAAAGTATAGGCTATAGAATGATTATTTCCACTATTTTCATTCCAATATATCCCGAGTCACTCGCCGAGTCGCCGAGTCATATCCATATACTATTTTGGAGACTGTTTTCTCACCACGTCCACTATTAGAGAGTTTTAGCAGTGACTAATCACAATGAAAACTAATCACTAGAAACGTCCTCGAAAACGTCTAATATACGACAACGTTAATAACGTCTTTTGGAGAAAACTATAGTTAGGTATACAACAAAGGACAAAGCTGCATGGTACTTTAGGTAAAACATTTACGTATAACGTCTTCTGAAAACCGGAAAGAAGTGTACCTACCTACCTAAATCGGAAACGGCTCCAAATATCGCAAAACGTCTTAACATGTCCTAATCCCTATATCTTTAACTTTTCAAGTGTTATCTTAATTATAGTGTACTTGAAATTTTTATACAGGCGGGTTTTACATTTTTTTCACATAGATACAGGAAAATTATATCTTATTATTAGGATATAGCACATAAAAAGTTAAAATACTCTGAAAATTGAAAATAGCGTTTTTCATTTGTTTACAACTCATAGACCTGGTCAGAAACCATTTTAAACTGCAACTTTACAAAAAACATTCTTATTGCATTTTCTCAGGAAATATGAACATACAATAATAATATATGTAGGTACCTACTTATGGTGTCCGATTTAAAAAAATAGGCAATGTCACATTACTGAGAAAAAAAGCCTGTATAATTTTATTTCATATCATAATATAAAGTAAATTAAATTATAAAATTGACCTGTTTTTGCATTTTTTATTTTTTTCAAAACTGAAAAACTGAAAATTTAAGGATTCCTAATTTAGTAGATTAGCTGCTCGTGCTCGATTAGCTGATATTAAGGAAACTCGAATATGGTTTTCAAGAATCGAAACCCCTAACTTTGGGTACCATTGGTAGGTATATGTGATTTTTTGAGATAAATAATACATGGGCCACGTCAAATTCTGTCCCCTGCAACAGTAAAAGTAAAAAAAAATACGATTTAATTTTGGCTAATTTTTATAATTTTATTGTCTTTTTTACCATTCATAAGAATTCGAAATAGACTTTTTGAAATTCTTGATGTTTCCAAAATTTCGGCATTAATGGTGATTTTTTAATATTGAAACAAGTTATAGGTATGTGAACCCTCGCGTGAACCCTTTTACTGGTATATTTTAAATCAATGCCTAATTAAGATACTTCTAACTGAGCTTCTGTCAATAATAATTAAGACCTATAATACCTATGTATAAACGCGGTACTCCGAGCGGTTCGCCCTCGGGTTCGTTTATTAGTATGTAATTTTTTGTTTATTAAACCCTTTACTTTAACTCAACGACACAAATAAACCAACCGAGTAACCAACTATCTTGAAATGTTCCACATCGGTCGAAGATAACATAAACGATCACTACAAAAATATGTCTCTCCAAGTTCGTTTTTGTCAGGGGCTTTTTGCAGAATGTGAAAATATTGCTTCTAGCAAAAATTATAGATTTTTTGAGAGATTTTTTTAAATTACCAAATTTACAACTTCAATCGCTCGTAACTTTTTTACTACAGACTTTTCGACCATACTTTATAAGACATGTTTTGAGCTATATTTCAAGAAAAATTTATCTTCTGATAGAATTTTTTTCGCGTTGTTGAAATAATCGCGTTTTAAACAAATTTTAACACTTTTTAGAGACTTATGGATGACCAACAAATTCAGATAAACGTGAAACATGGGAAAAACCTGTTACTATTCATGTCTTTTGAAGAAGAAACGAAACCGTAGTACCGTCCCGCACTAATCCCTTCAATACAAGATTTTACTGCTATAATATAGTACCTACTTTGAGGGCTGAGAGACGCTGCATGAGAACAATATTTTTTTTTATTAACATTTATTAATTAGTTTTTTTATTATAAATAATCGAAACGCTATATGAAGGCATATATTTTTATATTCAAAGAATAAGTACTCAGGCACGTAATATCACGAACCACAACATCAGGTTCTAGGGGCGGTAGTGTCAACTTAACTAAAATAAAAAAATAACTTTGCAGTCCTCTGCTACTCTTCTCCTTTTCATGAACAAAAGAAATATATACTTATTAAAAAATACAAGAACGTTTTGAACTCGGTTTTCCCAAATTAAACTGGTGTATAGGGATAGGAGTGACCTCGGGAGTAGTTACTAAATTTCATGGACAAACTAAAAACATTTTACTCTCGATTTTACTGAATTACTGATAAATTCACATTCTTCTAATAATTTTAACACGCTCCCTAAAAATAAAGAAAATTCTGTAAATTTTTGCTACTTATAATAGTTTCCAAAACTGTGTGTAAACAAACAGTTAACACTGTAACGTTTCGAACTTTTCATATAATGTACATACATATATGTAGATACATTTTTGGAAGAGACAATGAACGAATTGTTGTTACCACTGATTATGAAATCGATGATTAATCTTTGATCCTTCCAGTGTTTTATAGCCACTGACCTAATAAAACTGTTGAACCCCTTTAAATTTATGCAAGTGATTTCAATTTACATTTGATTGCGCCGCCCATGATTTATTACTGTTACCAATAATCATCTAATGAATATATTATTTTGAATTGATATAGCACTCAATTAAAATTAATTTTATTAAATTTGATTGATTTGAGACAGAGTAATAGCTAGAGCTCGAGCTAGAGTAACAGCGTTAAAAATAATGTAAGATAGGTACTTTGAATTTTGGAATAATTTTCACTGGTAATACCACTAGAAGTCAAATAAAAAATAAAAATAATTATCTCTCGGGATAATTTTCGTTGATCCACAAAATTTTTCATCAACTATTGCCTTAAATAAAATGAAGAATGAATGTCTGCCAGATAAAATACAAACAATTGGAAGATGAGTAATTGAACTACTCCACAAACATCTCCACCTCGATCTCCACAAAAAGTCCTCAGATCTACAAATAGTAGAACAATAAATAAAAACATTACTGGACTCACATAAAGTTAGAGTAAAGAAACTAACCTGGAACAGTAACGACATCTGTTGAGTACATGTGGTACTACCGTACTACCGAGTTTATTACTGATTTGGCATTGGTTATTGTGTTCCAACAATAGGGGATGAACAATGAGGTAACGAAAAGTTAGTTCTGCCACCCGAGAGCGGTGGGGCTCTTTCACGAGTCGTTGTCAAAATAGTTAATTTACACAAAGAACAAGTTATCTCAGAAACCCAGAATATTCTGTCTATCTGAATGAGAATAAAATAACATTTCTATTCGACGTTTCAGTTTGAGTTAAAGTTTTTTAATGGTCCAATTATTATTTATCTAGTTTATAGTTTCACTTACAAAGCACAAATAATAACATAAATTATGAAGAATGGTGGTCAAAAATGGCATGAATCATAAAAAAGTGGCACTTAGTAATATACCTACCAGTAATTTCATCAGATTCTTAAATTATAAGTCAAAAATTAATTATTGCTTTCCGCAAAAATTGTTTGAAAGTTAGTTCTAGGGCAGACTTTTTCACTTTATATAATATTTCAGGGGCACAGGTAAATTGCACACCAGTAATCCTTTTACGACTTGGACATATTTAAGTCCCTGTAATCTCATAGGTAAATTCCACACCGAGACCCAATAGGTAAAGATACTCGTACGCTGATATCTTAAAGTGGTATAGTCGACCAACAAGAGATATAACGAAATGATCTAATTGTTAACTAAACTGTTTTTTGCGCCGGCAAGAGTAATAGTTGAGAAATAAGGCCTGCAAAGTATCATCCTTATCCTAATACGTACCATCGAACATAATAATGCGCTTGAACAGGAAGCCCGCTCTCCACGAGACCGCAATATGTAGTAGCTACCGGTTCCGTCAGGTTCTTGGTCAAGGTAGATTTTTTTCATTTTACGAACATTTGAAGGAAAAAAAAACCTACCCTGACCAAAGACCTGACTTACTGCAGCAAATAAGTTTAAGGCAGTAAGTTACACTTTAAGGCCTTATTTCTCAACTACTACTTGCCGGCGCAAAAATTCAATGGTACTAAAATTCAATATTTCTAGAGACACAAGCTATTCGAAAGTAGAAGACAAATCGCCCTATACCCATGCCGCTCAAGTAAATATTCACCAAATAAAACTACTATTTTATCAGAAACTTTTTATCTCCATTATTATGCATTATTGCATGCATTAGGAGACTTATTTAACTATTTACAAGAAAAAATCTACCTGTAGGTATCTTTATTCTGGTTCCTCTGTAACAGCATTAAATTATACTTCCTTGGTGTGGAAATTACCTATAAGGATTAAAGACCTTTTAAAGGTTGGTGTGCAATTTACCTCTGGGATTAGAGAGCAGGTAGTCTTAGTGTGGAATTTACCAACTCCGTATTTCAGGATGCATGTCAAAACCGGGATTATGAGATTCTTGATAGTAATCATGGTTGGGATAAGTCATTGATTTTTTTGTCCATTCCTGAAGTAGGTATGTATAGGTATATTTCCTAGCATGGAACGTTTTCGATGATCGGTGGAAGCAAATAAGTAATATCAATATCTGTCTATTTATGTTTAATATTTTAATTTCAACTGACAGGAATTGAAATTATATGACATAATATGACATGCACATGAGAATTTGAACTACTAACTAAAGTTATTTTAAAATTATTTTAGTAAAATGAGCTCCAATGCAAGATTTGGTGAAAAATTTTATGGATCACACGATATAGGAAAATTTCACTACAAAAGTATTGTTTCTCGGTTTTTACTGTCTACAAAACATATTACCTGAATTACTTAAAATATATAATAGATTGATTGTTAACAAAATAAATGTCATTTTCATTGATTGTCACTTTATTATGTCAAGAAATTTCCATTATTCTATTATTCTATCCACTACTATATTATCACTATTATAATTTCCAACCTCGTTTCCAACCCTCCAGCTCGCCCTCCAGATTATCCCAGCAGAAGAAAATTGGCGGAATATTGATGACGTGGAATTTTACTTTGAAAATAGTGGGGTTAATTATTATTATAAAAAAGGTTAATTATTATAATCGGAATTATGAAGATTTTACTAACTCATGCCAACAAAAGGTCCACGTTAGAATTTTGTCCAAGAGAAGATAAAAATATGATGTACGTTTCCATGTAGGTATATACCCGAGTTATATACGCATATACCCTATATGGCTTAGCTGCCGATTATTCTTGTTAGATTGTGATAAGAATGAAGGGATCTGATTTAAGCAATTACGTCTGGCCATGTCCAGTTTGTAGATCAATAATATAATCATCAATATAAAATCAATTCAATCTTGTTTTACTTTTAAAGAGATTATAGGCCTCGTGAACAGCTTAAAACGACAAGATTATTCTGCCCAACCCTGTAATTGACAATAATTAACTTACTGCGGGAAAAAAATCATATTCTAATAGCTATACAGGGTGTCCCGTATCGTTATGTTCAAAATTCTTGAGCATATAGTAGGCTTAATTTTGAGCCCAAAAAACCCAAAAGTGACAGGTCTATCTTTATTCGTTACGAAGTTACAGGCCTAAGAAAATTATGACTAGTAAATAACAAGATTCAACTTTGTAAGCCACACAAATTGCCACACATGAGTAAACGTCACCGAAATAAACATTAGTAGAGGTTCCCCTGCTCATACGAAATGGCATTATGATTCAAATAGATGCGGCACCAGCATATTTCGGAATGGGTGTTTGTAACTAAATACCAGAGAGAAATTATTACGAGTATTTGATGGTATTCAGCAAGCTGGTCAAGAGATAGGTACGCGAAAAAAGACGAGAAAACTGTTACTTTTGCAATAGGCCTCCGAGCACAAGCTTGTATTCAGCAAGGAAGAGGACATTTTTAACACATGATAAACTAAACATTTGGTCAATAAAATAAGTTTTATGTGGTTTTAAAAGTTAAATCTGGTATTTACTAGACATTATTTTCTTGGGCCTGTAACTTCGTTACGAATGCAGATAGACCTGCCACTTTTAGGTTTTTTAGGCTTCGAAATAAGCCTACTATATGCTCACAAAATTTGAACATAATGATACGGGACACCCTGTATAGCATGTACTAGAAAACAAGTTATGAGCACTTGTGTTAACAATGTCCTTAACTATTCGGTTTATTGACATTATTTATGTATTTGCTCTTAGAGCAGTAATAAATAATGTCTTACATTTTTAAATTAGTAATACCAATCATTAAACAAACAAGTCGTATACGGATTTAATCAAGTGGTTGGTCTCGTTACTAGTTTAGGAATTTATAAGTCTGTTGAATTGCTCTTTCTCGTTATGAAGGATAATTATTATGTACTTATTTTGTCCTGCAAGAATATCTTACAATCCCTAATTAGATGCAATTGAGGCTTGGAGTGATTATGTTTTAAGTTATGGAAGTAGATCTGGTTCTTGTAATAAGTAATTCTCATGTTAATTGTTTATGCTTGTACCTACATACCAAATTTAGATTTCTTAATGACAAATTTTCTAGATCTTTATTTCAAAATTATACGAGTATATCGTAATTCTACTTATACACTTTTTATTAATAAATTAAGTTTAGAGGTTTGTACGAGTTTGTATGAGTAAATTTATTCGGAACTAATAACAGTAACAATATCTGAAGATGAGAGTATGCATAGCAGACACTGTTTTCCAAGTCGACAGTTTTGAAGGGAAAAAATTGAAGGCTACCCCGCAATTTTTTCCGGGTTTAAACGAAGATACCTGATGGCCTATTTTGAAATTTTTTTTTATAAAGTTTGGTAGGATAAGTTTGGACTTCCAGGTGCTAGCTTAAATCATCCGTGATTGTTGACATTATGTAATTTTTATATTGATGATGTAACATACAGTCGAGTATAAAATATACCTACCTATCTAAATACAGGTGACTTTTAAAAGATTACAAATACAAAAAATATGATCGTGGGCAATGTCGGGTTTCGGGAATACAAGCCGCAGAGTTTTTTAAGTCACAATTTTGGAAAGCGTAGATGCATTTTCAACTGTTAATCACGTTTTTTTTTCAAAGATTTTTGCGAGAATTTTTGCTTTTTCCAGACATTCCTGCGATGCTCTCCCGGTTAGCCCTTGAATATCAATAGAAAAAAGATAACAAATGATCTATTTTTTGTTTGTTTTTGGGTTCAGCCCTTCTTAAGATTGTTAATTATGATTAAGTTGGGGAATAAGATTGCGTTGTAAATTTTCAAAAGAACCTTTTTTAGTCTTTAAGTGCCTTTTAGGTCGTAAATAAAATGAAAAATCATGTAAAAAGATGTCTAGAATCAACATCTAACCCTCTGTACTCGCCTCTAAACCTACCTACTTAATTTAAGTAACCACTAGAAATTTAATGAAATAATTTTCAAGATTACTACACTTACTTAGGTTCGCAAAGTTGATACCGAATAATTATTATTACATTTTAAAATGTCTTCATGAGACAATCGAATACGCCCATGGTTTTCCTCTCGGTTTTCCTATAGTTTGAGTTTAAATTGAGTAGAGGTAGTTTATGCGGTATAAACTTGATACCCTGTAAACATAAAACAAGTGAAAAAAGCGAGGGAAAATGCAAATTTCAAATTGCAAAGACTGTTTACCAGAACGGCTAAATAAGATTTAAATAAATGACTCATCGGATAATTGCTTACGCATGTCCCTATCGTAACTCTACTTTTCATGTTACTATACAAATGTGGACATACTCGGACAAATTGTGGACAAACAATAAATTGATGCCGTTTGCATTTCACAAAAAATCTCATTAACTTGGTGCTGCATGTATTTTTTTTTTTAATTTGGTCATAACTCTTCTTTGAAAAGTAGACGAACGAATTTTTACGGTGGACAAATCGTGGACAATCGTATCCCGGTTGAAAATTAATGAAAAATGTTCACTGATAACAACATTTTAAATTTCATTGCAACTTTTTTTGAAGGGCGAAAAAACAAAGATTTGGTTTTGGACAAAAGTTGGAAAAATCGTATACAAATCGTGGACAAACAGTGCCATTTACATTTAACGCATTAATTTGGTGCTGTCATTTTTTTTTAATTTGGTCATAACATAACTTTTCTGGTGCTGTCCTTTTTTCAATTTTATCATAACTTTCCTTTGAACAGTGGAGGAACGAAAATTTTCGGTGAACAAACGTGGACAATCGTATCCCATTTAAAAATTAAAGAAAACTACGAGGAAAACTAATAAAGGTGGTGACTTTTTCTGCAGACTGGAGAAACGAAAATTTTTATTGGACAAACGTTGGAAAAATCTTGTTAAGTTATATTGGGATAGGAAAAGTCGTGATTTTTATATCTATTTTCTCTTTTATTTCTTTTCTACCTATCCCTCTTGATTTTTCCAAGGGAAGTTAAGTAAGATATAAATAGATAATGAAGTCAGAGCAGATATGACACCTCTTTCTTAAATTAATAAATTGCAGGACCAAAAATCTACTTATTAACGTTTAAATCGTTTTAAAAATTTTAATCATTTTAACCTCGATAAAAGGAGACGAAATGAATATAGGAAGCTTTAATATTTAACATAACAGTTCCATTTTGTTTCAAACGAAACGGGAATGTTTTTGTTTCACATATGATTTCAAGGCACATAAAAATCACTGCTGGACCCCACGAGCCCGAAACCATTAACCTGCATGCATGAGCGAAATTTCCAGGTAAAATAGTCGCCTGTATAACGTTGGAGCTTTAGCTCAGAGGTGCTTCGGACTCACGTATTGAAACCGCACAATCAATGCCAGATGCACGACCCTCGTCAAAGTCCTAAATGATTGAAGGACGACGAGAAGGACCATGCTCCGGGAATTAACTTTCTAAATACGCCACACGTTTCCAACCGTAACAGGTGTTATAAATCAGACGCTGAGACTCTTCCTCTTTCAACTAATTGGACTCATAATAGAACTGGAGCATGAAACGATCCTCTTAAATTTTCAGAGAAAAGTGAAGTAAAAAGACGTCTTATAGTTATTTTCTGTATGCATTTATAAGTTCACTCGATTTTCTTGGGAAGTTAGGGGAGGGGTGAGATATTAGTGCTTTCCCCTCTTTGAAAATTTTAAAAGTCAATCAAAAATAAGACTTTAACAGTATGAGATATGTATAATACATCTCAAGTCAAGTATATTTTTGATTGACTTTTAAAATTTTTTGTAATTGTAACAACGGTAATAAAATAATGTAAGCAAAAAAAGAGAAAAGCAAATAATTCATCAATATGCGTGGTTGAAAATTTTAATGATCACTGTTTAATAAGGAAGTGGTCAAAGTTTCAAAGCGTTCCCTTTACCTACTAAATTTAGTAATTTTGTTGAAACTTATCAAAATTGGTGATTGTTGCCTGCTAAAGCTAAAAGGTACTTGTTCTTTTGTGTTGTTCTTGTTACCTCTAATTGTTGTTTCAACTATATGCATTGCGCTATCCTTGACTGCATAACTGGAATCTCAGACTTAGATCGTACCTTAACAGATTAAATTTTCTAGCATCGGGGTCGGGTGTGATTAAGCCCATAGAGATTGTTTCGAGTGATTGCTGAGGAGAGATGCATGATTAAAATGTAAAAAATGGCTTTTCTGTTTTGCTCGTCGTGAAGAAGACTTATCGTCTGACGAAACTTCCAGACTCATCCCATATTTATATCATGTAATATAAAATAAACAAAAGCGAGGAAATTATTCGAGAATATCGAGTATCGACAAACGCTCACACACATTACCATACACCCATACCCATGCAAGCATAATATGGAAAGGGCAATGTTTTATTCATGGAGTATATTTTTGGCATCCTTGTCGATCAGTCATCAATCAAAACCATTGTAGTCGATGTGTATGGAAGAATATAAACAGCCATCGATATATGTACGTCCATGTGGGTAAGTCACGGTATTACAGCTCTTAAACAACGGTGCCTCATTACGCATACAAATGCGAAATTACAAATCATTGTCAATTTGATTGATTGTATACAACACTTTGATTAATTTGCCAATTATCTCGCGCTTAAATTGCTTCAAATGATCTGGATCCTCGGATAATAATCCTCTGGTTGTTGGAACGCGGCAGCTTTTATTAGAATGAAAAATGTTTTAATTTTCTGCTCTCGCGATCCTCGCCTAACAGGAACAGCTACTGGAAATTAGCGGAGAGCTTATTTTATTTTTAATCCTGATTGTTAGATACTGCGCTAAAGAGCTTGTTGCTGTAGTCGCTTCCTAGAGAGTGAGGATTTAGGAAGTACATTATGAATTTAAATATTTAACTTTCGTGATTGTATTAATGAGTTGAAGAATTGCAATTACCGGGGCAAGCAATATTACTATAATACACATAGCCTGGAGACAATAATTAACTTCGCAGAGTGACTGTCGGCATTGTCGGCATTAACGTGAATAACTTTAATTGCGTCCATATTTGGTCAAATCGTTGCCATTTATTACTTTCATCGATCACCTCTATCAAAAATTATTTCTCAAATTCCATTTCTTCTCAACGCCATCGTGAGTTATCTACCTCGAGCACTCTGTAAATAGCATAACCCACCTATCAAGATCATAGATTTTTTCCTCGTTACAAAAGATTATAAAACCTTCAGTAACAGTTTACTGACTCCGTTCGTAATAAATCTCAGCCGGTTGTAGCAAGACGACGATAATTCGTGATATTGCAGGATAATTACATTGATACGATTTCTAACGTAACCGCAATTCCGTCCACGTATTGAAACGATTCTCCTCTTCTCCTCTCTTTATGTCCATAGTCATCCAGTTCTGCGATTTGCCGACACTCCGAGATAGTTGTACCGCTCGTACGGTCTTATTAATACCTACGTGACAAAAACTAACGCCGTAAATGGCCAATAGGCCTTTTTGCCCTTGTTGGAAAGGAAGCCTGCCTATCCCATATAGAAGGAGGTAAAAGCATGCGGCCTGCATGGTCGCGACGTGAATGATTTACTTACTCTTATTATTGCATGGCATTGTTACACCGTTACATCCTGGTGAATAATATTGAATGTTCGAAATTAGCGACTACAAAACTTGGTATCGGAATTAAAGATTGCTTATATTATGTACCTACTGACCATTCTGGATTGCTAAAATAAGAAATATATTATTATGCTGTATTTTTTAAACAAATCGCATTATAGTCCCTACTTATAGAATCCTGAATGCCCCAGCATTGCACCAGTATGATTACAATTACAATTACAATTACAATTACAAATTTCTTTATTGTACTTGAATTACAACAGTCATTGCTCAGTACAACAGCGTCATTACAGAAATTATAAAAACAAACATAAAGACAAACAGTAAAAATTTTTAAAACACACAGCATGTCAGCATAACGCCGGGAACAGTGAGGGTCGAGACGCGCAGAGACACAAAAGAAATCAGTTCTCGATCGAGGCATAGTTCCATCTCTATGATAAGGATGGATGGATCAAGGCTTTGAGTTTTAGGTGTTTTAATATCAGACTGCAGGTAGGGATGGGGGGTGGAAGGACAGTATATCAGAGGTAGTGTAGGGTTCCAACTCCGTGAGATGTTTCCGGAGATACGCACTGTACGCTGAGAACCCAACAGTTGCAGGATCTATTTTGAAGTGGTTCAGGTATTTGATAGATGCGTATGTGAATGTCCTTTCTGAAGACGACAGATGGTGTGTAGGAGGTTTAAACAAATTGAACCTGGTACTGTAGTGATGCGTGAATCGGTAAGGTAAAAGTCTATCCTGATTTTTGTGGATCAGTTTGAGCAGAGAGAAGACATACAAAGCAGGCACGGTAAGAAGTCCAAGCCGCCTGAAATGGCCTCTGCATGACTGCTGCATTGACAAGCCTGTCAGGATCCTAATCGCTCTCTTTTGAAGAAGAAAAACCCTTCGCAGAGATCTCTCAGACCCACCCCAGACGGCCAGCCCATAGTTCACGTGGCTGATGAAATGCCCATAATAAGCAAAGAGAAGAACCTCAGGGGACACCGTGTGCTGAAGGCGTCTAAGAAGGAAGCAGACACTAGCAAGACGACGGCACAAATGATCTGTGTGAGCCGACCAGTTTAGGTTCTGGTCGATGTGGAAGCCCAAAAACTTCACCACGCCCTTCGGCTCGATCAAGGCACCATCGGTGGGTATGGAGGGTAAAGGTGGAAGACGTGATCGGCTAGAGTGAAAATCAATCAGTTCAGTTTTGTCTAAGTTAAGTTTTAGTTCATTGGCCCTGAGCCATAAACTTGCTCTTTTCAACGGGAGTTGAATGGTATCTATCAGACTAGGAGGGTCGCCTGGTTTTATCCTAATAAGAATTGTTGTATCATCAGCATAGTTAACACAGAGTGAATTTGGGGAGGTAATTTTGGGGCCCAGATCGTTAATGAAGATAAGAAAAAGAAGTGGACCGAGAACACTACCCTGTGGCACCCCAGAGGAGACTGGAGCAAAGGGTGATCGCACAGGTCGGCCATCAGACCCAGTTATCTGAACCGCCTGTGTTCTTCCCTGTAGGTAGCTGGTAAACCAAGAAAGGGGCAATCCACGAACACTATTAAAAAATTCACTAGTGGGGACGCCGCACCACTTTACGAAAATCACATCAAATCATCAAATGTCTGCCGATCGTGACTCCCAGATCATGAAAAAGTGCTATACTTTAGAACATAAATGTACAAAAATAAAAAATCAGTTCTGGTGGGTGCTGCGTCACCCTTACCCCAAAAAAAAACATTCCTTTGGTGAAAAAAGTATTTTTTCGCCAAATAATCGTTGGATATACATGTAGTGACTTCGTAGAAGTGAAGTCACTACATTATACATAGCAAAAAAATACTTATACTTGAAGAAAGGAAGCTTGAGTGATTTCCAAAAAGAAAAGTACATGTTGTATTTTTTTCGCATGTCATAGTTTTCGAGTTTTCAATATTTTAGAAATTGAAAATTTTGTGTTTTTTATATGCCCGAATTTCTGGGCATTAAAATTCTTGGCGCGCAGCCTCTAGAAAAAAATGAAATTTCTCGAAAACCTTTTAAAGAGAACAAAAAATGCAACATTTTTTGCCATTCTCATTTATTATGAATAAGTTTCAGAATTTAATATTACAATATAGATATAGTACAATAATTTTCTGTTGCGTTTTTGCTATTTTATTGCAGACCTAATAAAAATAATTGAAATCAATATAATGTTATAGGTAGATATGTAGGTATTATCTTTTAGGTCAAGGCATTACCTCAATGCTGAAAAAGTTAAAAATAAAAGAAGTTACATTTTGCAATAATTAAACCATCAGCATATTAAAGTTAAACCAAATTTTGGCTAATTTTTTATTACCTATTTTCTAAAAAAAAAAAAAAAAAAAAAAATTGAAAATGTAGCTACCTAAATTTTTTTAAAGTGATACCTACTCATCGTATAACAATATTTCGTAGGTAATATTAAAAAAAAAGTTAGCTACAATTCTGTGGTCTTTTTTATTTTTTGGAAGTACCTAGTAAAAAATTCGCAAATTTTGGCTTTAAAATAAGTAAAATAACCATTTTGTCTACCTATAGGTAGAAATTCAAGGAGTATACCGCTGGTAAAAAGAACGTTGTTGTAAAAAATGAGCAGAACTTTTAGTCCAAAAAAATTAAATTCACAAGGGGCTGCCGCAATATCATCATTTACCTATTCACACTGACTAAATTTTCAGATTCTATGAGAAAACAATTGAAATAGTCCTTAGTTAATTAACGTCCTGCTTAAGAAATTAAGCTGGCAGGATACTACCTATTATAGGTAGATACTAGATATTATACTTATTTAAATTTAAATCAGCAGTGACATGCCGCATGATATTAAAAGGATATATATGTATGTGGAACTGCTCAACTTTTTAATAAAAGGGAAGTTATAAAACTTATAAAGCACAGGTAAATTATGACAGCACTATATTTACGACCCATGGAAGCACATCCATTAGTGGACAAGCTTAATACCTAATTTATTACCACGGTATTTGCATGCTAACGCGACCGTCACATCGCATAACTTCGGGTCACGCAGTAACTCATTCGACTTTATCCTTGGAAATATCCAAAAGGGTTTAATAAGTTGATTGATTACTCTGCAAATTTACCTAGGTTTAAGTACTACCCGCTCCCTAAATTATTCCTTCATCCCTCTATTGTTTGGAAATTCCTCGGGAAATTCTGCGGGGAAAAATATATCGTGGGTTATTTTAATACATAAAAACTAGACACTAATTATTATCATCTGATCATTTTCTATGTAGGTACATACCTACTTATTATACATATGAAAAGGAACGACTACAATTAATAATTATAAAAAAATAATAATCATAAAATTTACATTTTTATCTACTAGTAAATAATCTTAGGGTTTAGGTAATGAATATTATTGCATGAGTATAATGAAAAACAAATCTACAACACTGAAGCTTCTACCTCAAACTCATAGTCAGTCACTGCTATTCGTATATAATGAAACAGTTACTATTATTGGAAATAATGTGCTCATAACGTTAACAATAATTCATTAAATTGGTCCATTCCATCCATAAAATTTACAAATTGTACCAAAATCAATGCTCTTGTTGGAAAATAAAATTATAGCAAAATTGTATGTTTTTATCATACTGTTTATTCGTAGATAAAGTATAGTATACGACTAGCAATAATGAAATCTATTATTAACTCACTCATGTATAAGAACATCACGCCAGATTTTGAGTTATAAGTAAGCTATTGAAAACAACAATTGGATCGGTAGTTCTCCGAATTTTAAGCAGAGGTGCTCTATGTGTGGCTCCGCAATCGTGATTTCTTCTCGCTGACGTGTTTTAGTAATACCTAAGTACATACATATATTTTGGATCTTTTGGTAACAAAAATCAAAGCATATGACCTGTTTTCTAAGGTTTTATTAACTTCTTCTGTTTAGTACGGGTAAGTTGTGAGTTGGCCATTTTTTCAGCACAACATGAATACCTCGATGAATACATTGACGATACGCTATGCTACGATGTTGGGGTATTTCAAAAACCAAAACAAACAACTTATATCTCCATCTATTTCCGAGATTTTACAATAATTTCTTTTTAAAGTATGGCAGCATTGCATATTGCATTCACTTTTCGCATTTCAGGTAAGAGAATACATATCAGTCTGCGATCTTTTTTTAATATTCCTATTCTATGGTTGATATTGTTTGCCTATATTATTTGTCAAAATTTTTGTCAAAATTTTGCTACCAATATCAAATCAAATTTACCAATCTTATTATAATTAATATAATAGTACCCTACATCTTTCAAAATAATGTGGTTAATTCGAACATATGCGTTAAATTGCGCATGGTAAGATCACATTTTGATACCGGGGTTTCCTTCTAAGGTGTCCTTGAACTTGTTCTTCAAGTTCCGGCGTCGCAACAGACTTATCTATGTAATCCACTATTTTCACAAGCAGGAATAAAGTTTTCTCTTTCTCATAGATGTGTCCTTTCATCTGTTGGATTGCTGACTACTTAATTCAGATTATCTCAGGATATCTAAGATTCCTCTTGAGAGTACATAATATGACTAGATACCATGTATTTTATTTGGGCAGAGGGCACATGATCATATCGACATACTCACTGAATATGTATTCCGTTTTGACTTCTGTGATACTTTTAAAATATGGTATACCTACTCGATATTGTCCTGTTAATGTATAGGTAATAGTTATTTATGCACCAAGGACATTATACTTAAATGATAATGCCCCGAGGGAAGGATGTCGACAGTAATGCCAGTGGTGCATACAAGACTTTGATGTGCTTGATTTCAAGTTGAAAAATAAGAAGTTTTTGTTTTTGAAGTGGATATTGTGAGACCCACAAACAAAAGGGACATTTTGAAATTATATTCAGAATGCATCACAAAAATATGAAACATATCAATTTTTTTACTGGCTCCCATGTTATTGCATTTTTAGATTGTCTGAGAAGAAAAAATAAGATTGGTTTTTACAGTTGGTGTTTTTAAGTTGAGAAGTTTGTGGGTTATATACAAGTGAAAATCGCAATTTTCGAAGTGGTACAGAAAAATTTGTACTATTTTTGTATTTTTTATTTAGCTACGTGCTAAGAAATCTCATATATTTTTCTATCACCCTGTATAAACATTTCATCTACAGCAGGATTAGTATACATACATAAAAAGTTAAGATAAAGACATGTAAGCTGTTTATTTCCAACATTCGGAGCCGTGTGTTCGTTGCACTGCTATAAAATTTTAAAAGTGCGATTTTCACTTGTTTATGAGTCACAAACCACTCAATCTAAATTCCAACTGTAAAAAAATTTTCTTCTCAGACAATATAAGAATTAATTTTCATAATATAAAAAATACACATTTTTCACATTAAAAAAATCACAAAAGTTTCACTGGAACTCGAACTCGAACTATTTTAAATAAATAAACCAAAATAATAATTTATATATAGGTATACGAGTAATTCTGAAATTCAAATACAAAAAACTTACATAAACAAAAAAAAATTCTTAACAAAAACATGCACAAAAATAACCTGCTACTACTCAAACTAACAATTACTCACCATCACAGTAACAATACTTTTAAAACCATATCATACAATATTTTTTTTTTTTTTTTATTAAATTACTATACCAGTTCAACACTTATTTACAGTGTTATTCATAGTATTGATATATAAATTAATTAACAATAATTGCTCATTTAATAACAGTCTTCATGCACGCATTAACAGAAGAGGTCCATATTGTCGCCTCGGATACATATCATATAATAAAATACACATAACAGACACAATAAACAATAAAATATAATAAACAAAAGCATAATAACTGAAACACATAAAATGTCAGAATCAAAATCAATTTATTTTTTCTAAAATTAAAATCTAAAAATTTTATAAAAACGCCATGTTATGACCAATTTTATAATAATATATAATAATATAATTATTATATTATATAATTTTTCAAAGTATTTTTAAGTTTTTACATGTTTTTTACATTTTATGAGTGAACAAAGGACTAATCGGCCCCGAACCGTTTCATTTTATTAAAAATATTTTGAAAAAATAATACTTTTATCAAGAACCTAAAACTTAAAACCAAGACAAACATTTAAAAATACAACAACATTATGGCCGTCTAATTTCCGGTCTAGTCACATTTTTTATTTTTATAACACATAAGTCACAAACTGCGAATAATGGTGATTAAGGTACCTACATATCATTAATGCAATGGTTGCTTCCTTTTTATTTCAGCAGTTCAGCTGGTCTTACTGGTTTTACTCATCTACTTCTTTCATTCCTTTTGGAATAAGTAGAGTACTCTATTTTGCCGTTTCCTGTTCTTGTTGGAGGAGATATAGTTCACTCGTGTCTCGTGTCTAATTCGGTAAGACTGGTGAAGTAGACGTTCTCATTGCTTTCGCACGTCTTAATGTCAGTTATCATCACAATATAAACGAGGGTATAATAATGAAGTACGAAAATCTTTCACGTCATTATCCTCGTCATTATCACATAGTGCTTAATATGCATTGACAGTACGTATTCTTTACGCTTTCAGGTTTAAGCTCCTTTACCGGCGTTTTCAGCATCTTTTCCAATTTAAATCTGTTTTTTTATATAGAAACTTTCCTAATAGGTTTGCAAAAAAAAATAGTTAGTTGAGATATTCTTGCACGTTGAAATGTTGGAAGGTTGCTTTTTTACAGCTAATATTTTTTTCCACGAGGAACTCATCTCATTCGTGACGACCTACTCCGAAATGCATTAAAAATACAAAAATTATGTACATATTAACTATTTATTATTAATAATTAGGTATGAATGAAAATCCATCGTGGTAGATGTCAAATGCCTAATATATTCATGCACTATTCGTTTCTGCGATGTCAAATGAAAATAAATGTTCCACGAGTAATTTAAAATTGAAATTGGGCTGTAATAGGCATTGAAGGAACTAAGTATTTTTGTAGATTTTTTTCCAATTCACTTTTTAAACGAATTAAAATAAAGAAAATACTATCCCATTAATGGGGAGTTAATGGTCCAGTTCTAGCAGTTTTACTTTTTATTTGTATCCGTTTCTAAAAAGCGGCATTAGAGGAGGCACATGTTGTCCAAAACAAATCCTGCACCTCATCCTGATTGTACTTGATGAAAGAATACGTAATGTAAATTACGTTAAAATAATTTTTAATTACAGAAAATGTATATTATTCTTGTACTCGTATATTAAAAAGTAGAATGCGAATGTGATTTCTGGTGGAAAATATGACTGTTATGAACATGCCGTAAATACTTAACATGCTATTCGCATACTCGTTAAATAACACTTAATAAACCAATCTTCCAATTCCCTCGACGCACAGATCTTAATGCCGCTGTGACGAATACAGGATGCTTAAAAAATACACGATATAATTTAATTACCATACTTATGGTTAATAAGATTATACAGTGCCTATACAAAGTTTGGACATTATGTAGTTCATAAATCTATTGAATATATTTTAATGACGTGTTGATGGAAAGGGGTCAATTTTTCTATGCGAACATGTATTATATATCAGTACCTCAGAGCTAAACTGTATTAACTCCATTTTTTCGAAAATAGGCTTTATTCATTTTAATATCAATTCAGTACTGCTCTGTTGAATGGTTATCAGTATCAACTCCTAGGTAATACTGTTTCGGAATTATGCAAAGTAAAACTGTATTAAGTTCCTAGTCGACTCCAAGCTAAACTAAATTATGAGCGCAATATTTCTGGTCAAAAATTAATTAAAGATTGGTAGTTAATACAGTTTAGCTCTGAGGTACTGATATAACGTCAACGAGTTTTAGACAATGACGTCATGATAATTTTTTCTAATGGCACCTCCTTGACTTGTGGTACGTCGTTGAAAATATCTTTTTAAGAAGAATAATATATTCTTCGGTAAATTTCAAACTTTTTTTGCAAAATAAAAATGTGAGATAAAGAATAAATTTTATTTATTAGAAGAAATAGTTTCACAATTATTATTATTGTATTGGTAAAAAAAAAATGTGGCATGTTTTTCAAATTTACAACTTTTTGAAAGTCTACAAAAATTTAAAGTACCTACATATGAATTGCCACAGAAATTTTGAATTTACGAAAATAGGTAGGTAGGTACCTATTTGCAAAACCTATGCATATGACACACTTTTCAATCAAATTCCTTTTCCTTTCATTTGCGAAAAAACTTCGAAATTTAGTTTAAAATATTATTTTCAAAAGATTTTTCCAACGATATTTTATAGGGGGTGGCCCTTAAAATAAATTATGGTGACATCATTTTCATTGAAACGTCATAAAACCAAGCATATAATAATTATAACTAAATTATTATGAATTATTATGCTCCAAACTTTATACACATGCTGCAATCTTGGATTTAGGTGTTAGGGGGCCTGGTGCAAATGTTTCGAGGAGCAAATGTTCATAGTTCAAAGTTGAAGGTCACGCAGTTTCACATGATATATTTTTTTCCACACTTAGTTAAAAACGCAATTTTTTTTCTTGCAGGACAATAAAAATGGATAACAGTATAGCAATGGGTAGATAGGTATACTTACTATAATGAGCTGCTATAAAAAATTTAGATTTTTTGTTAATTCCGACCAGATAAGGGGTTTGGGGACTCATGCGCCTCGGAAACTGCGCCTTTGTTGAAAATTTTGTCAAATTAATGATTCGGGCAGTACCTACCTAAAATACATTTTCTTGCTTTATTTTACTTCATTTAATTTTTTTCATGCGCCCTATAGCAACCCACTAGTTGCGGGGCCATTGCTCCTCAGTAAACTCGGTGTCGAGAGTGAAAGACAATCTTAGAAACCTTTGCCGTTGTACAGGGTGCTCATTTTATCTGAAGACATTTACATACTCGTTTAAATATATCAAAAACTGGGCATCGGATCAAAAAAGGTGGGTAATGAAAGTTGTTCATTTGGAAGAGGGGGACATCCAATTATACCAAACTCGATCAATCTACCCCCAGTGCCTAGAGGTGAGGGGCAGCAACTTTGCAATCTTAAATGAGAACCCAACGTGGGTTCTCATTTATAATAATAATGGCAACAAAAATAATAAAAAAATAAGAGTTCCTAACCAAAATTTCAAATTTATCCCCTGCATGGAGGGGAGAGGGGGCAACAATGTCCGACGTGTTTTCACCCGTAAAATCTATTACTGAATGTCCTCCTTCCAGATTGTAGCATCCCCTTTTAGGGACATCTCCATATGATTTTTTTTTTTAATTATTTTTTTCACGGTAGGTTCTTTTGAGTGGCTTTGCATGCAATAAACAAAAATATAAGTTAAATTCTAAAATCCAATATCGAGAGCTCAAAATATCTCATGTGGATTAAAAATCATGATTTTATATTCCTTTTTTTTACCGTACTTTAATTTGCATTACAAGAAATGCATTACAATATGCAGTTAACTATAATCAATTAGGTTTCGCGTAAAAAATAATAAAAAAAGAGATTTTTAACCCTTCAGCAAGGAGGTAATTTTTACATATGGAATAATCTCGAGAATATTACTATGCAGGAGATTTGAATCGAGAGCTGTTCAAAGAGAGTTCTCTAAAAGGAATTAGGGGTTTGTTCATAATGTACGTAGCTTTCAAAAATTTTCTTATATTCCCCGTTTGCAATGTTTTACCGGAAACCTATTTAACTAGTTCATAATCATGGTGATTATTAAGAAAATGTGAATGTAAAAACACGGCAAGATTAAATAACGCGAGAAATCATCCACTTAATTGAACTTTGGCGTGTGAACCGTGAAAAGTATTTTCAGTCTGTAATGGCAATTGATTTATGCCTGACGGGTTTTAGATCGTGAAGACTAATACCAACACCACCGATACGATCCTTATTAATAATGTACTTGTGCTTCTTGTTATGTTAATCATGATTGTTTTCTGATTAATTTTTTTCGCGGCTCAATTTTTACGACCGTGCATAAATTATAAATTTTCCTATACAAACCAAACAGAGTTCTGGGTGAAAGAAATTAAACGGGAGAATGTGGAGCAGCGGTACCTTTGAGCGCCAGTAGTAGTTCAGTCCTGACCTGACCGTTGATTGAAAGACCGACTAGTCGGCACACGCGATCTCGCGATTCATTTTTCACGGAACTTTCTATTTTAATTGAATGCAAATAACGCAAGAAATGTAATCTTGTATATTATGTATGTGTTTAGGGCTAAGATAGAAAAGAAAGTTGGTTGAAAAGTTCGCTAATCCAAATACCATTAGGCAGAATTACTTTTTCACGGATTTTAAAATTAATCTAACAATAAATTACGGTTTTTAGCTTCAGGGCGTTCGGATACAGATACAGGAAGACCTGTCATTATTTATCCGAATCTCCGCTTGTGATAGATTACTTTAATTTTGAAGTGAATAGGTGTGAGAAATTCGGTTTCTATTGTTTTTTTTATTTTAAATAATCATCAGACTTTCTCGTTCGGGTTCCTTCCAGGGAAACAAATACGAGCTGCTTTCTTCATTTTCGTGCTCATCACTATATACTTAATCAACTTCCATCACTCAGAATCTGATACGTGAAAAATGATCGAGACAATTAGACGTCGGTCAAAATCAAGACTTTCTTTCCTAGGAGACTAATCACTCTTAATAGTTCCAATTTGTGCTGTATGCATTGTTCAATCCTGACGGTTCCATGTTCCATCGTATGAATCAGTTTTTCCCACAAATACACGGCACTTTATTTTAAAAGACTCTTTAAAGCAACAATTATAGAAGGTCTCCGCTCATAAACAATTCCGCTATTTGGTTCTAACGTTAAGTTTATAAATTTAGAATAATGTAAAGTATAAGTCTACGCTAACACTAACCTAGTACCATAAATTTGCCGTTTTTTTACCACTAATTAGATGTGGAAATCAAAATTTAATCAGTGTCTTCAAAAAAATTCAGCAATAAATTGCGTAGTCCAAAATTAGCCCTATTTGGTCCCTAAAACTCTAAAACGATTGGTTGAAGTTTAAATCAAAATAATTATCTACCAAGTGCATAATATCTCCATCCATCAGGTACTAAAATCAATCAAGAGTTTACAAATAATGTTGAACGTTATTAGATTCGTGCGTACGGTTTCCTGAAAGTTTCTGGGGAACCAAGATCTAACAAAAAATCGAATCTGGGGAGTAAAAATAATTTTTAATAATGATTATCTGCTGTTGGCTGAAATATGCTGGGCAGCGCTTCTCTGATTCCGGTATCAACACGGCAACATGCATAATTATTCTCCATCCTCTCTCAATGCGCATCACCCCTATATAGATATCTTCCTTCTGTTTATTTCTACATGGATAACTTAATGCAGCCAACACTATAAAAATATTGTTTATAGTTTTAGTTCTTTATTTAATAGTGCAAGAAGGACTTTGTGAACTCACAAAATTCTAATGCATCGTGATTAACTTCCATCACACAAGCGTTATAATTTTCTGTTCAAAGCATTATAATATTATCTAATAAAGTTTTTCTTTATTAAAACCATCATTATGTTGCTGATCTTAGTTTACGGATGATGTTGTACAATGTGCATTACATTCTACGTGCTCTATGAAAATGAACATTTTTACAAGCCGGGTATTAGTCTATTGCAGCTTGGTATTTTCATTGATGATTATTTTCACACGGGGTAGTGGTAGTGGCCCATAAAAGCGTCTTAAATCCAGGCAGCCAGTCTCCGCATGATACCTAAAACGTTCATAGCGCGAAAGCGCTCGAAAGACAAACGAGGCAAAGCTGACGTCGCGCTGCCTTCCGGTTTCGTTTTTACTTGTATATGGTCGATTCACCCCTTCCTGCAGCGCCAGCCCCTCTGTATTCCATATTGGGCTCTCATCGTTTCCATCTGCGGGGCGGTAGGTATTGGCAGTAACTTTTTCTGAAAGTTTATTACCTGGAAAATCGAGACATAAATAATACAATAAAACGTATATATATCATTTATAAAATGCATATCGAGATGGATAAATGTATTGCACTTATTAACGATTTAAGTTATTTTTCTGTAAAATTTTATTGGCCTATTTAAAAAAAAAATAAAGCTGTTTGATACGTTTTTCGTACCTAGATAGTCGTAGAAAAAATATCGTCTTTTACTCACGAATAATGGCTTGGCTATCATTCATTTTTGACGATTTCAACACTTAGGTACGTCGTACGTCTCGTTTTGTATTCTTTGTCCTCGTGAATAATAGCCATCATTCGCCGCTTGTTGACGAATAGGTATATAGTTTTTAAGTATTCATCACTAAAAACTTTCACAGTCGCGGTCAACCCTCCTCGAAGTTTTACGAAAACGGTCCAAGATACTTTCCCAGCGCGATCAACAAACAACTCAACTAAACAGTCTCTCTCTCCATTTATTTTCTACGTTGTGGTTATGACCCGTATTATTGCACCGGACACCACAATGCTAAATTAACGGGTTGCTGGCGGGAGTCGATCGTATGGCGGCGTGATTTATGGGCGATGGAAGGCGGCGGCCCACTCCCTCGATTAGAGGCGCAATCCTCGGTGATTTACGGCGTGTTGCGTGCATAACCAAGCAGACGCAGACTTCGGCAGTCGGCATCTATCATCCGGGCCCTGCTAGCTCGGGTTCCACGGTTACGCTGCCCAGGTGTCAATCTCAATGAGTAGATAACAATGCTGCCGGCTTCTAGATAATTGCCGAGCCGGAGGTGCCACCGATGCCACTAGACGATGGAATCGAATCGATTGGTCCTACTGTGTTGATGTTGATGACTGAATTGTTATTCTCGTTGGTTTAATCAATAGATCAATAATTACTCTAGTAGAAGTAGGTGAACGAAATTCAAGCCTTTTCGAGTTTCACATGGACATGCTCTGGGATCTATCAACTGATATTTTTTATAACTTCAAGAGAAGTCTGCGTTCTTCCCAGTAAGCAATAATAGGTAAGCGTTTGTAATGACTTGATGAGAACGACATATAGAGTATCTCGCCAGTGAGTGGTCCCTTTTTTCAAATTATTCAAATTATGACTGCCTGGGAGAGTTCTAGAGGGATATCACTTGGATTGGGGACATAAGTAATAAGGCGCACGAGTATGTCCACGCATGGGCCTCACGATGGCCTTATGGGTACAGGATAACTTTCACCTGCGGCCAATGAGCCAATACATTTGGATAAGATTAAAGTCCTCGGTACCTGTTTATGCTTGTTTTTTTTTATTACATGTAAGGCTGCCGTTCAGTCCAAGTCTTAAGTGCATGCCGAGATATTTAGCATCTTCGACTTGCGGAAGTTGACAGTTGTTAATCTTCACAGGAGGGCGTGTTTCTTGTCGTATATTTTTTACTAGTGTTGAATGTTGTTTACTTTTATTTATTTTGATGTTCGTTGGTTAGCATGGGATGTCAAAAAACGCGTAATAAGCGAGATATTAGCCTGTTGGAGGTACCTTACAGATCTGACACCCTACATTCCTTCTCCGGAGCCATTTTCTAACCCGGAACTTTCTCTTATTACCTATTTTCTTTTCCATGCAGTGACATAATCACATTAAATTATAGGTATCATCTTTAGAATCATCGAAAATCCAAAATTTCCTACGAGAATTAGAATTAGGTGCGAGGTGCTATAATCGAATTGTCGCCAGAAAGGGAGTGGCGAAAGATCTTCTAAACCAGGATGATTGAGCTAAGTTTAATAATAAATTAAGAAAGTAGACAAAGTTTTCTAGTTGCAGAAAACATTTTTTTCTTAATCTAAAGAAAGTTAATGAAAAGGTGTACCTATCTGCAATTTTGTTAAAAGATTCACCGATAAATAATTCCAAAATCGGGGAAATAAATAAAGCATTTAATTTCTAAATGTTATTTTTATGCAGGAATTTACATTTATTTGTAGCATCTACAAGAAAAACGTACCGGGACCGGGAGTATAACTCGTTAGAATACGATTTTCTCTTGTATGTTTCCAAAGTTATGCATCATTAAGTTTATAGATTCATATTGGTCCCCCCAATCCTCGTTCCTAAATAGATTCTCATTTTTTTTTGTTTTGGTTAAAAGTCGTTAGATTCAAACAAAGGGTTTTATATTCATCCATCGATCCAAGAGTCGATCGAGAAATTATTCTCACTACCTACCGTGACCGCAAAGAAGTAATAAAACAACGACTTATTTGATCACAAGAAATACCTCGATGGTATTGTATTTCAAGTGCATGGCTACGTCGATGAGGGTCCGTAATTATGTTATTAGTCGAACGAATCCAGTCGACAAGAATCTCTCAACGTAGATGTATATAAATCAAGAGGTCCACTTAATTGTCACGAATTATCGTCATAAACACCATAATCATTTTGTTTATCATCACAAGTATTATACGAGACTTGTTTTTTCTTCTTTTTAATATACTTGCGATCTCTATAACTGTTATAAACCGCTTTTTTTCATACTTTCCCACTTCAAAATCATCTTGCCGATAGTGTAGGGCTTACTAAGAGTAAGTAGATGTGTTGAATACCTGGAGACTCGAGAGGGCAAGCTGAAAGAAATAGATGCCCTGCGGATAATGTATTCCATTAAAAATGCTTCTTGGGACTTTATTACAGTTTTCCGGCACCTCCTGAGCTCCACGCGTTTAAAAACTGACAAGAGAGTAAAGACTTTAAGCGAACGCATTCACAAGTTCCAAGTTCCAATGAAAAGTAGTGCTCATCGAAATTAAAATGAAGAGATTCCAAAATAAATGACAACGCACAAAAGTTTTTATACAGTTATTTTCATTCAAGGCTGGCTATTAGGTTTTCCATGTTGTTGTTTCAAACATGTGTTGAATTGTCAATTTTACTTGTCATTTAAAAATTTTTGGGACAGTTAGTAAGAGTTTTTTTTTTTTTTTTTTTTTTTTTTTAACATACAGGCCGCATCAACCAATGGTTATTAGCAGCAACGTTACATGAGTTGACGAATGATTATATTGCGTCACTATTGCTATGGTACTATATTATTTTACATCTACTATTTACATAATATTAAATGTTCTATTTTACATTGGGTTTCCAATTTACAGTTTATTATACAGTTGAGTTTCTTTAAGGTATCTTTCTATTTGTTCCCAGCAGTTTTCGGGGTGGTTTAGGAGCTCTTTCATAGACCCAGGAAACTGGCATTCCTCTCTTTGTTGTATGTATTTTTCACAGTCAAGGAGAATGTGTTTGACTGTTAGCTCTGCTTGACATACTTCGCAGATTGGTGCTTGTGTTCGATTTAGGAGATGTTCGTGCGTTAGCTTAGTGTGCCCTAGCCGCAACCTGGTTATGATGACTTGTTGTCTTCTGGGTGACGGTAGTGAGAGAGTACCCTGGAAGCTAGTTTTTATTCGTCTTAGTTTGTTATCTACCCGGGATTGCCATTTGACGTTAGCATCTTTTATTAGTTTATTCTTTATATGGTTTTTTAGGTCTGTTGGGTCCCAGAAGTCGGTCATGTTTTCATTGGACTGTGCTATTTCACGAGCACGACGATCTGCTTCTTCGTTCCCTCTGATGCCTATGTGTGAGGGGGCAAAAATGAGGACTGGGTTGCTCGCACATTGGTTCAGTTTCAGAGCTATCTCTTGGGCTATTGCGTTGTCTGAGTATAGTTTCTTGATGGACAGAAGGGCACTCATTGAATCTGTGACTATAGCATCATATGGTGTACCTCGTTCCCTTGATGTAAGATTTACTGCTTGGAGTAGGGCGAACATTTCTGCCGTGTAGATGCTACATATTTCTGGTAGGCGATATCTGATTACTCTCTCTGTCGTTACTACTGCTGATCCCACTTGTCCGGCTATTTTGGAGGCATCTGTGTAAATAATCTCTGTTTCTCTGTATTGTTCGATAATTCTTTGGAATTCAGCTTTAATTATTGATGGATGGGTAGTTTTTTTGTTGAACTTTGAGAGTTCGAGATTTACATGTGGTTGCCTTATGTTCCAGGGGTAGCTGCTCCTCTCCCTATCCCTTCTGTCTCGCTTTGGAAGTTGGCATTCTGTTTCTAGGAGTATTCTAAGAAATCTTTCCGCAAAAGGGATTTTGGTGTTGGGAAGATTTGAATATTTGTTTCTGTAGGCTCGGGTGTTGATCTGTTTGTTGATAGGTTTGGTAGTGTTTAGGTAGTTTGAGACGCCATATGAGATTGTCAGTTGTTTTATTCGGTTGACCAAGGACATTTCTTCACTTATGCAGTATAAGCTTTCTACAGGACTTGTTGGGAAGGCGCCCAGGGCAATGCGTAATGCAGTATTGTGGATTTTTTGAACTTTTTTCAGCAGTCTGTTGCTCGCTGTTGCGTACACTATAAGTCCGTAGTCTGTTCTTGATCGGATCAACGATCTATAAAGCATTAATAGAGTCTCTGTGTCTGCGCCCCAGTGATGGCTCGTAATACATCTCAACAGGTTTATAGATTTGTTGCACGTAATTTTTAGCTGCTCTATGTGGTTTTTCCAAGTTAATTTATTATCGAAAAGGAGACCTAGGTACTTCACGGTTTTGACGTATGCAAGCTCTTTTCCATATAGAGTTAGACTTGGTGAGACTTGTGTTCTCTTTTGAGAAAAAATAATACATTGTGTTTTCTCTGCGGAGAATTGGAAACCTGATTTCTTTGTCCAAGTCTCCAATTTATTGATAGCTGGTTGTATGATACTCGCAAGGTGGTGTCTATTCTTTCCAGATGCATATATTAGCAAGTCGTCTGCGTACATTACGGATTTGATAGGTAATTTGACTTCTTCTAGTAGTTTGTTTATTGCAATGTTAAACAGGGTGGGGCTAATACTTGAACCTTGAGGTATTCCGTTTACTAGACTCTTCTCCTCAGAATAGGTTCCGTTGACCTTCACTTTGAATTTTCGGTTGCCAAGTACATTTCTTACATATTCTAGTATATTTCCAGTAAGCCCCCATTTGGTCATATTTTGTACAATAAGATGCTTCCACGTAGTATTATATGCTCCTTTAATATCTAAGAAGATTGCCAAAATTTCCTGTTTGTTGGCAAACGCTTGATGTATGTCTGACTCAAGGGCTGTGAAGCAGTCAGTTGTTGACCTCTGTTTTCTAAATCCAAACTGCGAGTTGCTGATTTTGTTTTCATCTTCCATAATAAACGAGAGTCGTCGATTAATAATTTTCTCTAGCAGTTTTCCCATTGTACAGTTGAGAGAGATCGGCCTGTAGGATATCATAGAGGTTTTGTCTTTGTTGGTTTTGAGTAACGGCAGTATTGTCGATTGTGACCATCGAGAGGGGTAAATTTGCTCTTTCCATATTTTATTATATAGTTTAAGTAAGTAATGTTTCCCTTTCCCAGACAGGTGTTGAAGAAATGTGTATGGAACCTGATCCGGTCCTGGGCAAAAACTTTTGCATGTTTGGAGAGCGTCACTGATTTCTATTTCCGTTATCGGACCATTAATGAGATGTAGTTGGCGGTGGTCCCCATGATTCTCCGGTTTACTAGATTCTACCGCATTTTTGATTTCCCTGAATTCAATGTCGTACTGGGAGTCACTGGATTCTTGCTCGAAGTAAACCGACAGGTTTTCGGCTATCTCTTTACTATTACTTATTATTTCACTCCCCTTTTTCAAGCAGACAATCTGTTTAGATTCCTTGTGACCTTTGATGTTGGAAATTTTTTCCCAGATCTCTTTAGTTGGTGTGTCGACTTTAATATTTTCTACATAATTTCGCCATGATTCTTTTTTACTGGTTTTGATAATTAATCTGGATTTTGCTCTCAGTCTGTTGAACTCTATGCGGTTTCCTTCCGTGTTGTGCCTTTTTAGTCTATTGAATGCGTTTTTGGATTCTTTCAGTGCCTTTTCGCAGTCTTCATTCCACCATGGGACCACTTTATTCCGATATATGTTTTTCTTTGGTACATATAGGGTTCCCGCAGAGTTTATTGTCTGTTCTAGATGTTTTACGGCTGCATCAATATTCTGGCTTATGAATCTGATATCAACATTGTCGTCGATGAATTTTGAGAAGTTTTCCCAATCGGCATGTTTGGTATTCCATTTTGGTTCGTTGCTGGTTGGGGTTTCTTCTCTTGTGTTTCCCAACTGGATTTTAATGGGGAAGTGATCACTGTTATATAGTTGGTCTAGAGTTTCCCAAGTTTTGACGTAGGTTGCTAACTGTGGCCTACAAAGTGTCAGGTCGATAGCTGATCCCTCTCCGGTATAAGCATTATATCTAGTAATAGAACCTGTATTAAGTGTTACTAGGTTGTTATTGTTAATGAAGCTTTCTAATTGTTTTCCTCTCCTGTCCGTATGACGGGAACCCCATATTATATTATGGGCGTTCGGATCTGTTAAGATTAAACATGGATATGGTATTTGATCTAATATGCGCTGTAGTTCCAGTTCTGTGAGATCTTGGGAATTAGGTATGTACATATTAATTATAGCTATTTTAATCGGCATACTGACGACTGAGCAAACCACTTCGTAGTTTGAGTAAATTGGCATTTCTTCGGACTGATATTCGGTGCTTATATATGTGGCAACCCCACCACTGGCCCATTCCGCAATTCGGTTTTTAAAGTAGCAGTTATATTTTTTAAGGTTGTGATACTTATTGTCTTTAAAGTGTGTCTCCTGAAGGCATATTATTTTTGGATTGTTACTTGCAATTATGTACTGCAACTCAGGCAGATGGGTAAAGTACCCATTAATATTCCACTGAACTATGAATGTCATCATTAAGCGAGCTTTGTGAGGAAGAATCTGTATCGTAGGGATCTTCTCCTTTTAGCTGTCTTGTAAGTTTCTTGATTATCCTGGTGCACCTACTTTTTAGAGCTCTGTGACTGAGACTGGGATATATCGAATTAATTGATTTTATTAACTCAGTTATTGATACATCATATGTCTTGGCTAGGCTTAAGGGATCGGGGTTTCCGTGAGCATTTTCCAGGAAATCTGATAAAATTTCAAAGGTTATTGTTTGTTTGGTTTCTTCATATTTACTCTTAATTGGTTCTAACATCTGTCTTGTGTTTGTGGTTGGAATAGTTATGTCTGTTCCTATTAAGGTTGGTCTTTTCTTTTTCGGAGGTCTTTTAACTGTTGCTGTGTTGTTCTCTTTACCGACCACGGTTTGGGGGGGCTGAGTTAGACTAAAAGGTGATTTAAACTCAAATTGAGGTTGGGGGCTAAGACTGTCGATTGTAGAGGCTGTTCTCTTTTTCGAATTCTCGATCTTGTTCCACTCACGTTCAGTGTTTGTTATTTCCACCGATTCTGCATGAGAGCGTGTTGTTATATTAGTATCAGTTGATTGGATGGCTTCATTATTCCTCTCTTGGGTGGTGCTTGGTGCTGTGTAGGGATTTTGACTCTCCTGGTTTTGTTTAGGGCATTGTTTTGAGAGGTGTCCTTTTTCTTTGCAAATAAAGCACGCGACCTCGTCGAATCCCAGGAATACCCGGTAGCTTACTTCTTCATATTCTAATAAAATTGACGGTGGTATGGTGAGATTGTCGTTGGGCTGCATATATACTTGTCTTCGAAAGCTCAAAATATGGTTATATTCTTCAGATATATGGGTCGCTCTAAGAAAACTGATGGGTGTGACTGTCTGAATTCCTAATTGCGCTATGGACTGTTCTAAGACTTCATTCGGGATACTCGGACTGACGTTAGATAGCAGGAGACGTTTTGCAGGGGTGATAAGCCTGCGCAGGTTAAGCTCTTGATCGTTTATTTTAATTTTGGGATGATCTTGTACTAGAACATCGACTATTTCCTTAGAGGACACGTATATGCACACTCTGTTGTTTGAGATCCTTGATGCAAATAATATGTTTTTGGGCTGAACAATATTGCCTACTGCTACGATATAGTCGGGCAGTTTTAGACTTTCCAGAACGTCGATTACGATAGCTTGCTCTCGTTTTGGATAGGAAACATTTGGACGTGTTTTTGTTGCTTTAGCGTAGCTGATTGTAGTATTTGTTGTTTGGCTGTTAGTTACATCTTTAGATTGGGTGGAAGTAGTTGGGTTCATATTTTTAATACACCCCTGTAGTCAGAGGTGTATAAGTATATTTTGGTGAATTTTTAATTTATTTATTTATTTATTAATCACCCGCGGCGATAGCCTTATCATATCGCCTGGCCGGCGAGAACTGTGAATGAATACTGTTAGGATATATATTCTTGAATTGATTTCTTCAACTAGTTTTACAATGACTGAATGGTAAGAATAGTGAAAATAAAACAGCGTTTTACCCTAGTTCACACATTGGTTGATGCACTAATCACCATTTTTCTACTATTTACTTTTATTAGATGGTTTATTTCGATGTTTTTACGGAGCGATCGGAACACGTAGTTGCCGCTTCACTCGTAGCACTCGAATCTTAGTAAGAGTTTCTTAATGCCCTATTTTGTCAAAATGTCTATTCATACTTACATATTTTGAAGAGGTATACTTTTATTAAATTATGGCAACCTAACAAGTCACAAACAACTGATTAATTGGTAGTACCTACTTACTTAAGTCAAAATCAAACTTATGCAAACCGTCGAAAAAGTGCTGTTCAATAAATTCTTCTTCTCCCATCTCGCCATCTCTCTCCAACATCGTCGATTGTATATATTGTATACCAACCAAGATCGCCTGATGCAACGTTGCCGATATCAAAATAGTGAACGCAGGACCAATTAAATAGTAACGTTTAGCGTTGAAAGTAGATTGAAACAGTTTCAGTTAGTTTTTTTTTTCTAGTTAAAATCGAAAGACTTCGGGGTATGTTCGCGAAATGATTTCCCCAGGCATGCAATATAGTAATATAATATTGCTGTTCGAATGATAAGCAAATGATGATTGTTTGATATGTACCTAATTATTATTTTTTGTAGTCGGTATGCAAGTCTCGTATTGTGCCTATTAAGTTTTATACTCCATGTTATATTGCGGTCGACACCTTGATTGTGATTACCACAATCGCTTTGTATCTATGTAACCAAGTGATCAAACCAAAGTAATTTTGGTCTCATCCATTGAAGAGTTCTATGGACCAAGCGCTTAGCAGGAATCAGGAACGCACTAAAAAGCCTTATAATATGACAACCTGGTCCTCGGGATTGATCGACATAAAATTCTTTGACTGTTAAACTTTGTCAAGGACACTAAAATTTTTGATTAACCGAATACTGTATGAGTATGAGAGGATTCACAATGCAACGACTGCAATATTAAGGATCAGAAATATGGACTATATCATGGCGACTTCCAATGGCGCGAGATTCGGCAAGCCTGGCTTGTGACTCACCAAGTCTCTCAGAAATAGGAAGGCTCAATTTTAGTTGAATTTTAGGAGCAACGCAGGAACGGCTTGTAAAGTCATTCCAACGAAATTCATGAACTTATGGATTGGCGAGCTGTTATTCTCTTTTGATTTAATTAAAGAACTGCCCTGCATTGTTTTGAGAAAGGCTTCAACTTTTCGGTTCATAGTAAAATTTTCGGAAGCTTTTTGCGTCTAGTCCCGAAAAACCTGTGTTGATGACCTATAAGTCTTACGCGAATAAAGTGTGAATTACGGGGTACTTTAATTGACTTTTAGGGAAAAGACACACCAAGTGGTTTTCGCCGACTTGGAATTCAAGCAAACACACGAGTCACGAGTTACTGTAGGGATTTTGATTGCGGCCCTTTTGGGCTTATTCTATACAGTAAAAGCTCGAGTTTGAATATAATTCGAAATATAGGTGTTTATAAAATCCAATAACCCGTGTCGAGAGTAGAGCTATCACCCCCCCCCCCCCCCCTCCTCCACCCCGAAAAATTAGAAATGAAAGGCATGATGCTAATTATGTGCCAGACTCAATAATTATTTGCTCATTTATCTATTAGTTTTTAAAATTTTTAAAATATTGTGATGTTGAGTTACCACCACTCAAATTATACGATTAGAACATAATTCCTCGCGGATGACAAACTTATCCTGTTGCAATTTGGTTGGTTAGGTAGGGTATAGCTCGTCGAGCCACTCCGCCAATTTTAAAAATAAAAAAAGTAAATAAACGAGCATATCATTTTATTGAGTCTAGCAGATTATCAGCACATAATTCTTGTGCAGTTCATTTCGCATTTTCCCGGAGGTGGGGGGGGGGGGGGGGGTGGTTAGCTCGATGCACCTCTTTTATCTTGACTTATTAAGTTGCTCTGCATGCATTTTATTTGCTTTACGTTACAAGATCTCGATTTGCGAGATCTGCAGTCGATTGTTCCACGACTGCAGAAGTCGAAATAGTGTTACCTGGATGATGTATGAATTATTGGTGAGGAAGAGATCTAAAGAAATCTATGGATAGGATAATATGGAGTGAAAATTGAAATTGATATTACAAAGTGCGTCGTCGAATAAATAACTGAAAAAAAAAACACTCCTTCACGAATAATATCCACGTTATGTCTGTGAGTAAGTATGAGATATGATAATTTTTGAAATAATGACTGAAAAATAGTCAAAGATTATAATGCCTACATGTCCATTAGATTCGCGAGCGTGACAGTTAATTTATTGCTACTTGAACATGAAAAAATAAAACATAAAAATTATTATATTTACGAAACAAGCCAAAAGATATATTTGTTCACGACTGAAGGTTGGAGGAAATATTTCAAATTTCTCTTCAATAGTCGAGAGGATAAACGACACGGACGACTCCCTGGAGACTTGCTTAAGCTGAGTATGCGGTCGTGTCGCCGTTGTTTAGGTGCAAGAATAAAAGCACGACGGTCGCCCACGGTATTTCTTCTCATCGTGACTTACGGTTTGTATTTAGCCACCCTTTACGTGAACCAGGCGGAGGCAAATGTCGCACGGTGACATCGAATTTACGGCCCTGTTTTGTTTTCTCGCATACCTCTGTTTATGTTGAGTCGTGCGCCAGAACGGCAGCGAGCTCCAACATTGGAACTACAAACATACTATTCCTGGAGTTTTATGTCAATCATCTACTTTTCATGACAGTAGTTTACTTTTCAGGTATTTGAACAGAAGAAATACAGAGATGTTGTCTAGGTATGTCTACCATCTACAATGGAGGTCTGTTTTAGAATAGTTTTGACCGGCGGATATAACTCTTTCGCGATAATTTAACTTTGTTGTGAAAAACTTAAATTCATAGATAGGTACGAGAAGCATTTTGAGCAAACCTATTCGCACACTCATACAGCTAACTTACTATAGATTTCATATAACCTTCTTCTTTTCTATAGTTGAAAGATACACTTTCTTTTCTCAACCAATAAATGGAATTTGCATTTTCCGAAAAATTTGTTAAGATTGAAAAGCTGTTTCTGTTGCTGCAGGGAAAAAGTTTTCAATTTGTGACGTTATATTGGTACCTTAGAATTTGAAAATGAGAAATTTTTTCTATGTAAAGGATATAGATATGGAAATGGGCAATGGGGCAAAGAAAAATATATTTAAAAAAATTCAAATGAAAGGAGACTCCTGGGGGTTATCGATTTTATGGCATAATCAGTGGCGTACTATGGCGGCGTAATATGTGAATTTTATACACAACACACCAAATAATAAGATAAGACATACCTACATTTAAATTTGTGTGCTAAGAGGTGAAGTATTATTCTCGCATTAAAAACTTATTTCGGCAAAAACTTTACCCCATAAATGTACGTCACTGTGAATATGTGTAAAATTGTGAAAGACAGCTTTTTAAATATTGATTTTCAGCCAAATAATAATATTTTCAACATCTCTCAACTTCCCAACGAAGGCCAATTTGATCATAATTTATAGGAAAATTGATTAAGGTATTATTTATTTTTCTGATAGACGTCCTCTGGTGAAGTCCTTCTACAAAACCCTGGAATTATCAGGTAATGTCCGCTCATAGAATTTTCAATCAAAGAAAATTCTACCTTCTGCACTTATATTTTTATTTTTCCATCATGAAATTATCATAAATCTTACAGTCGTGCATGCAGCAGCTGAAGTAACAGTTAATTAGCATCCAGTGGCCTTGCCTATATCGTAATTAATTTGCCTAAAATAATCATAATTTATTTATTTGACATGCAAGAGTTTTCAATTAATCTAAAATTTAATTAAATCTGAAAGGAATCTCATGTAAATCAGAAATATTAACCTGTGATTAGCACAAATCGTAAATAAATAAATCGATTTCCCTTTTCGCACTTGAAAGTGTTAATTCACTCGGAGACTGCAATTACTAAAGGAAACAGATACGCTAATTTGAAGAAGCGAAATGACATATAAACCGTAATTATTATTTTTTAATGTTACTCATCACCATAAACTTCAAGCCGCAGAATTGATCGGTGAAAACAAACCGCTAGTTCGGAAATCTTGCCCACTTAGAAAAATTTCTCTTTTCAATGATATCAATGACACTGACTTAAATTTAGGTTTCTAATCCACATGTTATTATTGATCTTGATTATTTATGTTATTTCGTTTTTAAATAGGTACGTAAATTATTTTAAACTTTAAGAACTGCAGGGAAGCCCGCGAGACACGAAAACGAAATCCACTTCCGTGAGAATGCGTCTTTTAAGAGAAATCCGTTTATTTTAATTGGCAATTGATACTCTACTTCTAAACCACACAACCCAAAATTATAATTATTATAATAAATTAAGATCTATTTTAAATGCAGTACCTAACTTAAATTCAGTTTGATAAAAAAACAACTGTACCCAGTTCTTATCAGTATAACGAGTAACGACTAATACCTGTAATGCTAACGGTACAATATGCTACTAAAGCATTCGAATCAAGGTTTGTTCATACTTTTAAAAAAGAGATGAAGAACTAAATCAAAAATTAATTACAAAATTACAAGAAAAAATTATGGAAAATATTGCAAAAAATGTATAAAAAAATCATTGAAGCAGGCTGATGGTTGTGAAATTCGGCATGCATGCATAATTTTGAATTCTGAGCAACTTTTTTCAATAAATTTTTTTTATTTCGTACAAAAGGAGGTACTTTACCTACAGAGAAAACAAAAATAATGTTCCTGTCAAGGCATATATGCCCGATTTATTAAACATTAAAATATGGTAAAATTTATTATATAATCATAATAAAGCAGGCCTGGACCCATTCTGGACCAGAAATGGTAAAATTTCAACTGGAATTTTTTTTTGTCATTTATACCTATAAATTCGATTATCCTGGGACACACTGTAGATGTCATGATAACTGTATGGAAAAACTTTTACTGCATGTATGAAAACACCAAAAGGCGCTGACCTTTTTCGTCCCAAGTATAATGGCATGAGAAACTCTATTATTTCTTAGTTCACTTTTTTTTTTAAAGCGTTTAATAAAGTTTCCATTTTGATTGTCATTTTAGTTTCGAAATTACATTCTTTTTAAGGCACTGAGTTCGTAAAAGACGACTTTGTACGTCTTTTAGCCACTACGAGTGTGTAAAAGTGACATACCTAGTCCCAGCATAAGGTGAAGTTTGTTACTGTTATACTTATAAGTACATAGAAACAAATTCAACTTAATTAAATTGTTATTAATTAAAGTAAGTATCTCAGGGATTGTGGGCTTTGTGATCACTGGAGGGAAAAACAAATTTATAAGCAGACTTCTTTTTATTTTTTCCTAACGTGAAAAAACTTAAAATAAAGCAACAACTTACTTATTTATCCCTAGAAAATAAAATATTTACGGATTCATAATCTAACGTTCTGTTTGGTTTTGTGCGACAGACGACGACTCCACTACCTACCTCCGACATTCTTCAGTTCGATAATGTATTAATAGAAGCAGGCTCTAAACTAAAAACCGAGAGACATTTGACACCAGGCCAGAATGTCGTCGTTATCGCAAGTCGTCCATCAAACTGCCGGTGCCTGAGCGATCCCTTCTTGCTTCTTGTATGAGGGAGTGCCTTCAAGATTCAAGAGTCAAGGGCGCTATAACCGCAGGAAATATTAATTTAGCCGGGACGATTTATCTCTACAGTTTTAAGAGGGCGTCTTCATTATAGTTTAGATAATTTCCAGACTAATTAGATCCAACGAGGTATTATTTATAATATGTGTACATGTGACTTTGAGAGAGACTTGTTGATGTAATTTTTAATAGCTATGAGAAATGATTTGGGTACCTATGAAAAATTCGTCGAGAGTATTTTTAAAGTTGATGTTTTTTTAGGGTGTAATAATAAATCTTCAAATTGGCTTATAAGAAGTATGTAAATGTACTTTGGAGAATCGTTGTCAACAATGGCTTGAAGTTTCAGAAGTATAAAAACAATTCCACGAAATAATAATTATGTTCGATTCCAAATTCTACCTATAAATGAATTGTTTATTCATCCATAATTAAATTTATATGTTAATAATTGAATTATGTTTTGGTTATCTTGTCATTCAAAGTTTTAGACAAACAGACCACAACTACAGAACAAACTTTTTGGTTGGTTTTTTCTGATGGATTAGCAAGGCGTTTTCTGCACGTTCCTCAAGTGCACTATAGTCTACACTCTATGGCACCATACCATCCAGTGTTATTGTCTCCAAGGCGTCATGCCGGAGGTGAAGTCGTGCTGTGCAATTCTACGAGAGGGGCGCTCCGTGATCTTGCCAGGGTAATGTAAACCTGCCTCTATCTGTCTGCCATCAGGACTATAAACAAGCGGAGACAAGGGCCAGACCCAGCCAGCCAGTATCGCCAACCGCGGACGCATAGTCGCTTACATATTATATGCCATTGCCAGCCGTATGCAATATGCAGATGCCATCCTGCTGTAGTGATGGGCTTGGTAACGTAATCGACCTAGCAACGATACTTGCATGTTAATGTAAGTTTATATACCCATAAGTAATAAAATTCTTAATTTTATAAGTAGTTGGAAGCAGTCGAGAAAACAAGAAACGAAAAGTGGCAAGCTACTATTGTTAAAGTGCCTGGATGGTTAGATGCCTCTGTATAAGAAAGAGAGCGACCAAAAGACCGAATAAATGCACTAATCCCTCAGAGTTTCTAACCTTGATCCCGTTTTTTTTCTTCAATTCAACAAGCTTGTTTAGAGAAGTTTTCGTTGGTTACATTATACATACGCCTGTCGTCAGACTGAGAATCAGGTAACCTATGGTTCGGTGGTAGTCTTGTGCATGGAAAAGCACTATGCGAACAAGAGTGGCAAACGGACTGCCCAAACTACAACGACTCGCCAGTCCGTGTGGTGTCGTAAATCAGCGAAACAATATTTACCCCGTCAGGAAAATTTTGCATGTCATTCTGCATTCTGGGGATGGCCTCTCTCTTCCTATTTGGATAAAATTTGTGGCAGGTTTGTACGTAAAAATGCAATAATCAGGAATAGGTGATGGAGGATATAAGAGATATACTGAGAAATCCAGGGTTGCTGAGATGAAAGGTACCTATGGGAAAGGAGAAAATATTCACTCCTAATTCCCGAAAGTGAAAATAGAAAGGACACTTTCCAACCAGGAGGATTAATTTTTTATAAAAGGTTTCAGGAATGAGAATATGTAGTTACATTGGAGCAGGACTTTCATCATGATCCCTGTGGCTAACTACAACGTTCTTCTAAGCAGAGGTTGACGCCCTCCTGCAAGTAGCGTAATGGAAGATGTACCTAATAGAGGTTAAAGAACAGAAAATGATTCATATAATATACTTATGGTCAGGCTACCATAACAGCGCCATAATTGTACAGGTTGGCTCCCTGCTGATCAAGGAGTATACCAAAGGTAAGTTGACAAGAAAGCGGTGCAGATAGTAGGGGTTCCTGGACCTTCAGGAGTACATATTCATATATGTATACTATTCATAGTTCCGGACAGGGAAAACTTTTGTGGACCGTAGCCTGTGCTTATTGGTCTGACAAAAAGCATTCTAATCATGGATAGTAAGGAACGGACCCCAAGACAAATATTGGAAGACTAATTTAGGCTGCGGACAGGACAGACTGTTGATTGCCGATCCGGACATGAATAGTCTGGTGGAAACGAACCGGAGAAAGATGAGGCTACTAAAAAACTCACTGGTTACAATAATTTGAACAAGCACCCACAGCTTATAGGAGCGAGGGGAGAATCTAGTCTGTCCCAAATGCGAAACAGAAGACTAATTAAACTAATTAGTAGAATGTTTTTCGGTATAGAACAGAATCGTAGAACCGAAAGTTGCATTTGAGATTTCGGTTAGTTTTGGAACCGGCGAGCACCCCCTAAATTGAGTTTTCGCCAATAATTTCTTTTGGGGGGGCCAATAATTTCTTTTGGGGGTAACATTTTACTTGACAGAGTCTTTGAATTCTATTTCCTTCTCAGACTCGCAGTTATTGTTACTATTACTTGGAGGTTTCAGATTTTGGCGACATTGACTCTAATAAAGACTTAGTTCCTTTTAAGGACATGAAAATAATAGTTTATTTTATTTGTGGTAAAAATGAGTTTTAGAGTGGATATTTCCAGCAGTACCCGTTGTTACTACGAGTTAACAATTATTTTTCAGATTCTCTATTTGGAATTTGGAGACAAAGTGACACTTTGGAATTTTATCTCCACTCTATGAGGTACCCATTTACCAGCTTGTGCTTTGCGGTGAAAACTTATAGTGCAGGTCGCATATTTACGATCTTTGTTGTTGCCTCGAGGTACAATTACTTTGTAATTCCGCATTATAGTGACATTGAGTTCAAATTCTTCTACAAGTACTCTTTAGACATAATTTATAGCCTTTGTTATGCTACTACAGCCAGTTATGCTAGTTACCTAGGTAAAGAAATTTCCTTGGAAAAACACGGAGAAAAGATAGTAAGCATGGGAAGCAGTACATGCGACATAAAGGTAATGGGAAGTCCTAAAAAGGTACCCAGAATGGTAATATGCTATTTCTGATAATTTCTAGAGGGTGTTTTTAAGTTCATATACAAAAAATAATAAAGGTTGGAAGTATTATTTATATGGGCAATTAATATGCCATTAAAATATCGCTACCGTTCCAGTTAACCGATAAAAAGTTCCAAGTAGTTACCCAATCACGATTCCAATTCCCGACATTCTGCACGGTACCGTGTACCTTCAGATTCAGCAGGCCGGTTGCTGCGGTAACAATTTATTTTACGATGCAATCTCGTACCCACTGGTTTGGTTGCCGGCCGGTCTGACCGTGCGTGTGTATATGGGTTTCTCGTTAACAAGATATACAATCGTTTTGTAGCCGGGGGATGTTTGTTGGTACCTCGATCGTCGTGAAGGATTATTACAGGTTTGACCATAATTAGGTGTCGATTATAGTGCTGGTGCTGGTTGTTTACCTTACTGCTCGCGACTTCTTTATCTAAGTAGATCTGCCACCGCAGCTTTTTTTACAATTATTTCTCTTGACTCGCTTATTGTCTTCCCGATGAGTATTCTTTTTGACACTAACTGGGATGACCTAGGCGGTGTACTTTCGTGAATTCTACTTTAATAGTTCCACTAGTAGGAATGGAAGAATTTTTCTTATGTGTGTGAGACATTAGGTCACTATTATAATTTTAAGGGAGCTGGAGAATGGATATGTGATAGAAATTAGTAGAGGTGGGTAAAAAAAAACGGAATTATTATTATTAATTGCTGTTTTTCTAAAGCAAGATTAGAATTTTATTTTACATAACGGATCATAACAAATTTTCCCTTTCGGGACTGGATAAAATAGTGTTCGTCAGTTCGTTATTGTGTCAAAGTGATTGATACCTGCGTATCAAAGTGGTTATAGGTATTAGGTATACTTTATTGATGTCCTGTCGCTGACTCCGTTCTATTTCTGGAACAGCTGGCTAGATATCACGCAGTTCAATCCACTCTAACAATACCAGTCGACTCCACTGACTGCCAAAATTTTGACTAATCAGAACGCTAATACATTATCATATCACGCAGAATCCTCCGATTAGATATTGCAAAATGTTGCGGCAGTTTCTCACCGTCAGGGAAGTTGTTTCTCAAAAGCACTTAACCAAAGTTCTCCCTAAGTTTTCCACTCAATGTCTGGCTGACTAATATTCCCCCGATAATCCCAAGAAGACCTGCTACCTGCTTTTTGATGCATAGGCGTTTACATTTCAACCGTTACCTACCTATTCAAGCGCCTTATTCTATTAAGTTATTATTAAATCGTATGACAATAGGTATACAGGGTTCTCATTTTATCTGAAGACATTCAAATATATCGAAAAACTACACATCGGACCAAAAAAGTGGTTAATGAACGTTGTTCGTCTGGATGGGATACATCCAATGGAAATTGTTCCCCCCATCCTCCACCATGCAGGTTGGGCGGGGGGTTAATTTGAAATTTTTATTAGGAAAGTTTAATTTTTATTGCAGATTCGGGTTTTACGACAAAAAATACGAAGGATTTGTCAGGAATATTTCTTTTCGATTAGTCTTAATATGGAAATTGAGTCAAAAAGCTGTGGGTAAAAGACAAAAGGGGATAAGTTAAAACAGTCAACTTTACAGTTGACAGAAACTGTACCTACATACAGAAACAAAATTTCAAATTTACTTACCCTCTGCACCATCTGCATGGAGGGATAAGGTGGGGCAATTTATTCCTACGTATTTTCAGCCGTAAAATCCGAATCTGCCATAAAAATTATCTACTTAAGATTTCAAAGTTGCCCCTTCCAGACAAACAACTGCAATAACCCACTTTTTTGATCCGATTCGTAGTTTTTGACACATGTATTTCAATGTCTTCAGATAAAATGGGCACCATAGTCCAATTCAAGATATTTTGAAGTCATAAATCAGACGCAAACATAAACCCATAAGAATAAGCAGTTTACTTAACAATAGATGGGCAGGGTAGGTTGGGGAGAAAGTATATAAACACCATTAGGTACTCCAGGTAGCTAAGGGTCGCCTATTGATACCTGTAGTGGAATGTTTACTTTCTCGGCAATCCTATATTACCGAAATATGTAAATATAAAGGGATTATGTTTGCCTCTAATTTATGACTTTAAAATATCTTGAATTGGACTATAGTAACAATGATTACTTACCGTATAGAGTTGACTTAAGGTTCTCACATCATCACGCATCTGAGACTACGTCAGTGATAACTGAAGAATTTGATGTATGTATTTGTTTCGACTTTCTGCGCAATCTTCTACGTATGCACTTTCTTTCATTCGTTCTCTAATGTTGAAATTTTCTGATAAGAGGAATTCGATGAGAATATTTTGCGCTGTTGGGGTTCGATAAGTGAATCAACTCGGCGACTCGCAGTTGCTCTCATCCTCACGACCTGATCATGATGTACTTCATATTTTTCATTTACAATTCTTTCTTGCATCATATCTTATTAGGTATAGGTATAATGATACTATACTAAATTTTCTCTATATCTGGTGTCTTCTAAATTAGGAAAATTATTAATCCTTGAATGCAAACACACAAATCTCTCCCGTGGTCCTCCGAACAAAACCAGTCATTTGACAATAAATAAAAACGAGAAGATAAATTACTAGGCTCGTTTGAATAAATTAAACTCACGATTGTCCCAAGTTATTCATCATAAGTGTCAATGTTGTACTAGCCGTGGCTTAGGAAGATGTTTCGGTAGATAGGAGTCGGACGTGAGAATGACCTCGTCTGACACGCTATAAAATAAACATAAATAGAATATAAAATATGCCCATTATGGTGGAAGATGGCCGCGACGTTTGAGAGGCCGTGTCGGCCAGCATGTGGTCCGCGCACAAAGGGCCCGCCCCGCTTGTTTATTTAAATTAAATTTCATTTCTTTATTTGAGGAGCGGCCAGGAGGACGCGTCGGGCTTGATCGAGTGGATGATTCTGCATGATTCAGTGACAAGTGGAAGTAACAACCATTTCAGAGTGGTAGTGAGTAGTGAGGGCCCCCATCATGTGTCTTGTTCATCGATATGAAATGCTCTTATAATAGTGCCCTCTAAGTAATGAAACACGTTCTTCTTACAACCCTTGACTCACTGCAATTATATAAAACCTTGGCCTTCTCTAACAATGATTTCCTGATAGTGCGAGTTGATTTTACAACCCTTTTTACTTAAATAGTTGTTGGATGAAAAAGCATCAATACCCCTTTAACTTCTATCGCGTCATTAGAGATTGCATCAGTTGGATCAACTGCTTCGGTCACTTTTTTTCCATTTTTGGAATTATTTTTTTTAACAATGAGATTCACTTTTCTCAAAGAGCTGTTTTAGAAAATGTTTTTACAATTTTCATTGTTCATTCGTTAAAAGAATCAACGGTTTATTGTAAAAAATACAACCATTCCTTTAGGCAGGAAACCAAACGTTCAAAAGCCAAACTCCGAACGTCATCTTTTGCAGAGGTCCCTTTTAGTGACAGTAATTGGAGTACCCTGTATTAATTTTCATCTCAGGAATTTTTGAGTTTATAATCAACGTTTATCTAAATGAGGAAAAAAGAATAATAGCGATTTAACCAATTGAGTCTAAATAAATATTAATTATTTTTTAAATCCTTCCAAGTAGATATTATACCTAACTATCAAATTAATGTTGTCATTTTTGTTACAGATTTTGCTAACCATCGGCTGCTGATGAAACCTTGGCCTGTAGGAGGAGAAATTCGCTAAAAGTAAGTTTTTTTTTTTTTATTCAAAAACGTAATATTTTTATCGTCGACATTTTAAACTTAATCCACGCTGGTCAAACCTAAAAGCTCTCACTGTTTATTTGACATTAATGTATTTCTTATGACCTACTGATTCGTTGTTTACTTACCAAAACAATTGTCGCGTGTTATGAATTTTTTCTTCAATAGGCGGGGGCGAAAAAATAAAAAAATTCAAGTCCCATATTTTGATTACATTATGCATAATGCATTCTAATTCAGCTATTAGCGAGTAAGTACATTTTTGTTTTTTATATTTTTCTAAAAACGCTTGAAAAATTATTTGAGTTTTGCGGCAGATAAAAAGTCATAAATAAATATTTGCCCCAGAAAAAAATTTATTTACGTGGTTCCAAACTTGCTCACCTCGTTTGACCATCCCGTGAAAACGACCTTTGAAATCGTTTGACCACACTCACACTCACACTCTCGATCAAACCTTCAGTTCTTTTATTATAGTTTTCTTAAAAGATCTTAAAATCCTTTTATTAATATTTTCCCTCGGATTTTTGGATTTTTATAATGATAAAAGAAACTATTGAAAAGCAATTTTTCTAGAGAAAATGTTTTGTCAAAATATAAGAAAATATAAGTCAACTTATAAACAAATTCTTTAGTGTTACATCGAACAATATTGTCGACGAAAAAAGAAATTAAAAAAAATATTTTTTCTGGATTATAGTCATATATCTTGTTAGTTTAGTGAACCTGGTCAAAAAATGTTTCTTTATATTTTATTTTTATAATGACACAATATGTTTTTTGCTATTATATCACAAATTAGGTACTTCATCTTCTTTCTGGTATCGAATGTACTTTATATTGAGATCACTAAGATATTTCTTAATCAAAAATGAAAATACAATGAAAATCAAAACAAAAATTATTCAGTCTTGAAGCCAGATTGTGCAGTAACAATCAGAAGACATTTTTTCACAAATGTAACAGTTCTCCAGTGTTGGAAAAATTGAGACTTGTCCTCGGAGTGTACTTTTCTAGAAAAGTTTACGTTTGATCTTTACGCGTTTATGTGATGTCGATTCTGACCTATTTTCTTTACCAACATGATATAAGTACCTATATCTTATATAACCGCTTTTGTTGGCTCGCTGTCGACTTTTCAGAAAGACCTTTGGCAATCGAGTGGCATCAAGAATAGACTTAAGACTTGATAATTTCCACTATTGTTTTAATGTTTTTTAATCATGACGTTATAAATAATTATGTAGATTTTATTTCCAAAACTTTAGATAGTTCAATTCTGACATTAAAAAAAAAATCAAGGGATTTTTTTGTTACAGTTACCTGGAAAACCCCTATTTTATATAGATATCAATAATAATTAAATCTGATTGATAAAAATCAGAGTTATTCTGAATTATTATCTTATTTTAGAGAGACAAGTAGGTATTCTTATTTACATAGCTTAAAATGCTTTAAATTTTATCATAGGTTTACTATCTATAGGTAGGTATTTACTTAGCGAGTTTATGAAGTAGGTAAATCAAATTCGATTCATCAAATATCCAGTTTAATTATTAATCTTTTGTTAGTACAGATGTCATACTTATCTGTTTAAATTTTATTAATTAAGATTTTAGAGACTTGTTCAAACATTATTGGAAAAGCAAATCTAATTACTTTGAGTGGCGATATTATTAACACAGAATCAATTTTCTTTCGTTTAGAAGATGATACCTATTCACGAATATGTCGATTTGTGGACTCATAAACAAAAACCTTCTTGTTTTTTTTGCATCAATCGCATTAGTGTATTTTTATGGTATTCAATTACGAATATTTTCGCCATTTTTTAAGTTGACTTTCTTTAATTTTCAATGGTCAGGTTAGGCCATATTACAGTTTAGTTTACTGTGAAGCTTTCAGTTCGATTCCTTTAAAAATGCGCTAATAATAATGGATATAGAAATAGACCTATGTACGCCACTGGCTCAATAATTAAAAAAAATCACGTGTTTTTACACTACCTTGAAATTCGGAAAAAAGTTGCAGCTATGCAATTTAGAAATTATATACTCTTATGAGCAATTTTTTTTGCCTTTTTGTTGAAACATAATGTAGATCGAAAGGCAATGCAAATATTTATTTATTTATGGTAAAAAATCAATAGCTTTTGAAAGTTATTGATCGTAAACGTTTTCCGGTTTGGTCGCTGAACTTAAAAACAATTAAGTCTGTGAACTAATTTTTTATACCTCCAAGTTTTGACTTCATCGCTCTCAAATTTCGACTATCTTAATCGTTTATCTGAATAGGTTTTCAATGCAACTGGAAAGTCTAAAGCGTTGAAAATTTTGGGAAAAATAAAAAGGAAAATAAATATTTGAAAAACTCGAGGAAAAACTGTTACCTTTTGACATATTGTTGACATAATATGAACATTAAATTTCTTAAATTTTACCTTGAGTTGGAAAATGTAATAAAAAGTTCCACATTGTATTTAAAATAAGGAAGTTACCTAAAAATGGTTGCTTCCGGTATAACCGGAAGTCAAAATTTTATTCGACTAAGCGAGGCCTTATACTATGTACATACCTATATTGGTATACTTACTATATTACACCCTGTATATTATATATGTATGGGTAGCTAGAATATAATATACAGGGTTTGGTAATATGTAAGTGCAATTAGGTACTATATACCTTTGTGACAGCTTTAATTGTCGATTTTAATTAAGTATGTATTATCACCTGGGTCTGACCATTACGGCAATAAATTTTCCACATGTTATGTACAAATAAGTCTTTTTTTGTGTTTTTATTTTGATATTAAATTACATAAATAAAAAGTCTGCTTTTATAAATCATTTACTAGACTACTAGTAGTCGCACTACTAATGGGGCTTATGTAGTTTAGGTTTGTAATCATGAAAGTGACAGGCAAAATATACATACCGGCTTTGAGCAGTGGCACGGGAACAAACATACACAAACATCTAGTTTTACAATCCATTCCGTGCAACATGGCGAAAGGATTTAAATTTGACTGAATAAAACGTAAACAAATAATCATAATTCCCGTAAACACTGAGATTTATTCGAAATGAAACAACTCGGATATATTATGCCACCTGTTTCGTTCAACATGTTTAATTTTTTTTTTTTTTACTTTTCTGTATGTTCCTCGGTATGTAGCTACTAGTTTTTTTTTTGTATTACAATCAGTTTGGTGATCCCTTTACTTTTTGCTTTATAACGAGGGATCTTTAACAACTGTTTCCTAATAGCGCTATAACTCGCTAATCCCAAAACGAAAAACAAAATGCTTTCTAATAATAATAATAATAAAAAATAATTTCTGGTTTCTGTATTTTACCTCGGATAACTCGAGTGGACGCTGTTTTATCGGTGTGTTATAATGTATTATAAATAGGGCATAATATAGTGACATGAAAATTAAATATTAATTGGACGATTTTTATTTTATCAGGGAACCTTTCCTAACTTTTCTTCAGTTCTGTATTTCGTCACTTTTCAAGTTGTATCGAGCCAGAGCCTCATTATGAGCCCATGTTATTTTATTAGTTGGAGCATGCTGGAGCAGCTCGTTTTCCTACCCGCTTTCACGATTCCCATATGACTTGGAATCCGTTCAGCATGGAGACTGTTAGCTATACAAGAGAGAAACGAACTTTGGTGAACAGTCATTCTCTACCTGTAAACAGAGAGATGACCCAATAATAACTTTTGAAATTGTGACAGGCCATTCTGGCGCGGTTCTACACACTTGGCAGCACATTTGCATATATGTAGGTACCTTAAATAACACTACTCACCTCAATAGACACTCCTTTAAACTCGCCAATATAATTCTCATATGTAACTTTTAATTTATGTAACGTAAACGAAGTATAAACTTCACCAATTTGTATACTAGAATCTTTTTTTTTCAGTTAAATTAACATATTCAAACAATCCCTGTTATTTTACTCCGGGTGCTACTGCAATTTATAGGAGTTACATAGATATTTTTTCCTACGTAAGTTAAGATGACTGCATTAATGTTTATTTTATTGAAATTTGAAATGGCAGTCTATATTTACTATTTTCACGCCAAAAATCCGAGAAAGTTATTACAAAATATGCATCAGCAATATATGTTTATTTTAAGTTTGTTTACATGATTCGCTTTTTTGTGAAGACTTCATTAGTGAAAACAACATTTTCTCTAATAATACCGTTTGTGGGTGTAGCCGTTGCTGCCTATTATAATTTTACATATAACCTCCTTTACAACACAAAACATAAAACAAGTTTTAAGAGGAACACAAACAATTTCCCTGAATTTAATTTGGAAATTCATTCTAACCTGTGCCAGAAATATTTATTACCACTTGTTCTACTTAAAATCCATGACCCATGACATTTGTTTTATGCGAATGTAAAAACTAGACGTCCGGTAATAATAATAAAAAGTCATTAACAATTTGTAAGAAGTTTTATCTAAAAATACATCTTAATTAAATACCTATATTCCATGCAGATTAACTGCTGGCGTCAGGATTGTCTGTTTTATTTGGCCATTGCGGAATTTTGCGAAAACTGAAGGCCCACGGTTGTTTTTACTCTTCTTCTTGAACATCACTATACCCACTGGACTTCTTCAGATCTAATAATTATTGGTTAAGTTTATTCCAAATTCATGAACTTTAACTGATAATTATGTCTACGCCCTCATCTTTCATATACCTACTTCTCACCTTTAGTTTATTTTTCTTTGACTTTATTTGATAAAACTATAGAACTAGACTGTCTACCACTCTCAAGGAACTCAGCTGCAAGTGCTTTTTCATTTGTTATTGGAGCTTTGAGAGGTCCATAAATACGAAGCTTCTATATTTCTCGGAGGGAGCTATCTGTGTCGATAGTCCCAGGCTTCGTACAATTTTTCAAAAAGGTTTTTTGATATCTTATTTTCGCTCCACGCAGCTTGTTTAATTTTTTTTTAAATTATTATTTTATATCCACTTAGTGTATTTCTTGTTCTCTGAATTTCTTGCAATGAACATTATTATTCTTTGTCGTTGACGAGACGCATTTTCATGAGTTCTGTCTGGTTATATTTATATTATACAGCGTGTTTTTTTTTTTAATATTGCGACAAAAATTTAAAGATAGATTCTTTGGTCAAAAGAAAGAAAAAAATTTTCCCATTAACGTGTGTCCGGAAATTCACATTTTTGAGAAGTGCCATGCCCACAATTGGGTGAATGCTACCTCTCGCATATAATAATATGTCTGGTAATTTACACAGAACTCATCTTTTTTTTATCATGTCTTATCATTCATTTTACATAGCTACTTTTTTAATGTTAACAAAAAAAAATCATATGACAGTGGTGGAGATTTTAGGGTTGCCCGAGTTTTTTTTTGCCCCTAATAATATCTACATATTGCTAACGTGAACCGTTTTCGAGAAAAACGGCTATTTACGACAAAAAACTCGCTTTGGACTTTCTTGTCTTGTGCTTTGAAAAGTTTTTGTTTATTTTTGATCAAAGAACCGAATTTTTGCAATATGTATTACCTAAAGATAGGTACACCCTGTATAGGTCGCAATAATTCTTTACCAATTCTGTATTTCTATCGTTTTGACAACTATCAGAATAGAATTCGTATTGATTTTTAGAGATGAGACTTGCTTCAAAAAGTGTAGTTTATTAATTCTCAATGAGCAAGCTTGGTTTTAATTTAAATTTTAATTGTTATTTAACTTTAATTATCCTTCGTGTCTCGCACTTCGAGATTACGAAGGTAGTATCACTACTTCTATGTCTTGGACCACAAGTTCAGAGCTAAAAATATAAACAAAAGCGCTTCCCCGTTACCATAGCGCTCCCTAGTAACTGTTTATTCATTCATTTCTTTTGTGTCAAACAGACCACACGTCAGTTTTTCGTATAATAAATTTTCAGTTCTATTTTAGTAATGGATAATCATCAGAGATCCAGAAACCGAGATCGTTCGAAGGAAAGAACGTCCAAAGACTGGATGGAAGATATTGTGACGGATTTCGCTGTGATGCTGTCTTGGCACGAGATGCCCCAACGTCGATGACGTCTGAGACAAACGCATCAAACAGTGAAGGTATATAAATGTTTATGGTTAAACGTTAGCACGAGATGCGATTGCGTTTCTGGGATATACCATAACATTTATATCTGTTTATACGAGTGCTTTGTTTTGCCCGAGAGGTATAAATAAAGACACACTAATAATCAGACTTTATCTGGAAGGTAAAGTAGAGATTATATGGCTCTGTCTTATCCGAGAGGTAAGATTGGAGTCACGTATAAACAGACTAACCTTGTTTTTGCTGACATCAACTACATGAGTCCTTTGTTTCGCCCGAGAGGTATAAAAGGACTCAACTGGTAAGATTGGAGTCATGTATGAATAAATTAACCTTATTTTCGTTGATGTCAACCACATGGAGTGCTTTGTTTTGCCCGGGAGGTATAAATAAGGACACACCTAATAATCAGACTTTATCTGGAAGGTAAAGTAGAGATTATATGGCTCCGTCTTATCCGAGAGGTAAGATTGGAGTCACGTATCAACAGAATGACCTTGTTTTGGCTGACATCAACTACATGAGTCCTTTGTTTCGCCCGAGAGGTATAAAAGGACTCAACTGGTGAGATTGGAGTCATGTATGGAGTGCTTTGTTTTGCCCGAGAGGCATAAAAGGACTCAACTAATAATATTGGTCTTATCTGGAAGGTAAAGTAGAAGTTGTATTGCTCTGTCTTATCCGAGAGGTAAGATTTGAGACATGTATGTACAACTTAACCTTATTTTCGTTGACATCAACCACATGAGTGCTTTGTTTTGCCCGAGAGGTATAAAAGGACTCGACTAATAATCCGGCCTTATCTAGAAGGAAAAGTAGAAGTTATATTGCTCTGTCTTATCCGAGAGGTAAGATTTGAGTCATGTATGACCAACTTAACCGTATTTTCATTGACATCAACCACATAAGTGTTTTGTTTTGCCCGAGAGGTACAAAAGGACTCAACTAATAGTCAAGCTTTATCTGGAAGATAAAGTAGAGATTATATTGTTCTGTCGTATCCGAGAGTTAAGATTGGAGTCATGTATAATCAAATTAACCATGTTTCTGTTGACATCAACTACATAAACATACGATTAGCTGCGATGGGCGACAAATAAATTTTTTTTGGTTGATCTGTCTGCGAATGCCAACGCTCTGGGGTGAGACTCCGTGGATATGAACTTAGAGTACATCCAAAGTGTAAATCCGGATACTCCAGTCGACATCTGCAACATCGGAGGGTGTCGGACTCCTTGGGAGTTGGATGAGGATGGGCTACGTATCTTTGGGGAAGAACATGTATACGCGAGGACCCTGAGTTGATTCTGCACTCCAGTGTCGCAGCGCGCTGGAAGAAATACTTGTCGGACGGACTAAAGAAAAAGTTTTTGATGGAAAAGTATCCTAGGAATGGTGAACTGTCATTCGTGCCGCCAATATGAGGTGGCAGTGAATCTAAAATAGTCGGCTCTGAAGATGGACAAATATTTTGGCGCGAGACAGAAGTTAGCGGGATCTGCTCTAACAGCATTGGCCCCATTGATCGATTCGTTAGCACCCCTGAGAGATACAGAAAATAATGTTTATGGTTAAACTTTAGCACGAGATGCGATAGTTTTTCTTTGATATGATAATATAACATTCATATCTGTTTATACTGTTTTATGTTTTGACCGAGAGGTATAAAACGTCTCACTTGATAATCATGCTTTATCTGGAAGGTATAGTAGAGATTATATTGGTCTGTCTTATCCAAGAGATAAGATTGGAGCAATTTAACAAACTATCCTTGTTTTTTGTTAGCATAAACTACATAAATAAACGATTATGCTACAATCGCAGCAACGTAAGTACTTTTGCGAGTCGCCTAAAACATTTTGTGAAAACTTGGGAATCGATCTCTGATGACAAGTCTATTATTCAAACAGAGAAAGTTTATAAATTGCCGTTCGAGTCAACCCTTGCACAGATTTACTCTCTACCATCCAGAGGATGGCCGGAGCAGGAGTGAGCATCCAATTGGAAATTGATAGACTGCTTTCGATAAACGCGACTGTGGAGACTTAGGAAGTTTCAAGTCAGTTTTTTCCGCCGTTTTTTCTTAGTTCCCAAGTCTGATGTCCAGCATAATTCTGAACTTGAAGGAGTTGAATACCTTTATCTTGAAAGATGCTTATTTACTGATCCCAGTATGGGGCCACATCGCAAGTTTTTGAGGTTTATGTTAATGGCAAGATTCACAAGTTTGCTTGCCTTTTGGCCTATGTACGTGCCCATTGACTCTTACAAAGTTATTGAAGCCAGTAATAAATTATCTACGCTCGAGAGGTTCACTCTCGGTGGTGTACCTAGATGAATTTTTATCTTAAGGCCACCAAGTTGAAGAGTACAGCGAGAATCTGACTCAAACCATCGAACTACTTGAGAGGTTAGGATTTATCATCAACTGTGACAAGTCCAAATTGGTGCCTGAGAGGCGATGCAAATATTTAGGATTCTTTTTAGATTCAAATTGATACCCTGAGAGTTGAGCTTCCACAGATAAAAAGAGCACGATGTGAAAGCAGATAGAAGTCCCTATAAAAAAAAAAAAAAAAAGTTGAAGATTCTTGTGTTTGCCAAGGTTGTTGGGTCAGTGATGGCTTGCCGTCCTGCAGTCGAGTACAGCCTGTTACAACTTGGCCTTGAATAAATTTTGCAGATTCTTCAAAAGAGCAGAGTCAAGCCTTAGAAAAAATTTAGGGTTGTTTCGATGCGTTCATGTCAGTGGCGAAGTTTATTCTAAGAAACTGAGATTGGTGACTGAAGGCCTTGCCTAAGGCTAGTAGGAAAGTGAGGAGCAAAAGGTACTAGAGAACGATTTATTTTCATGTTTCGTTGTCCGGATGGGATGTTTTTTGCAATGGCGAGCCCGCCAGTGGACTTTGGAGAGGAATCTTCATATAAATCATTTGGAGCTTAAGACGGTTTTATTCGCATTAAAGTGATTTGCAGCTTATCTGAGGGATGCAGCTGTTTTGCTCATAGTCTATAATAGGGCGACGATAGCCTACATCAATCGGATGGGAGGTATCCGTTATTTTCCTCTTCATGTGTTAGCATGCGAGTTATGAAACTGGTGTGAGGCCCGTCAGTTATGGGTTTACGCTTCATACATTCCCTCAAAGGAAAATGACGAAGCGGATCCTTCATCACGTATCGATAATTCGGAAGCCGGATGGGAACTGGCGAACTATGTATTTAAAAGAATTATGGGAAGTTCGGGAACCTGTGAAAAAAGATTTATTTGCTTGGAGAAGAAATGCTAAGTACGCAGACTGTTGCCTTGGTAAAGAGACCCTGGGGCTTTCGCCTTTGAGGCATTTACGATCAGTGGGTCTGATTGAATGTTTTATTACTTATCAAAAGTGACAGGGCAGAAGCTGTCGCCGTTGTACCTCGCTGGTCGACTCAGGTCGGTTTCGAGGTTTCAAAAAATTATCACTAAGGGGATTGGATCTGGTTTGAAGTAGCGATCCTAATATGTTAGACTCCTTGCAAAACACGTGAATCTACTGGCGGCGAAGCTTATCTTGGCTGCCGCCACGTTATCAGCCAGGCGTTATTGTTGAAAGATACACCTTAAGAAGCGATTAACATTTCAATCGGTTCTTCAACAGAATCCACGTTAAAAAAAATTATAATAGGATTCTTAAGCTCTGGTGACGATGGAATTTGGCGAAATTATGAGAATCCGTATGATGTATCAGTGGGGATTTTGAAAATTTTTAAGTTCCTCTTGGAGAGATGGTGCTGAGCATAGTACGCTGAATTCCGCAAGAGTGGCACTGCCATTAATATCAGGGGAGGATGTTACGAATAACCAGCTGATAAGTCGTTTCATCAGAGTATCTTAAAAGATAAGGCTCAGTTTACCCAAGTACGAATCCACGTGGGACGTGGATCTGGTTCCTTGACAACGTGGTTTCCGCTAGAAGAGTTGGCCTTGAATTGTTGCCCTTAGGCACCGTTTATCGCTGTCAAATCTTGGCGTTAGTTAAGATTTCTATAATATCATTGCGTTGGAGTGCAAGATTGAAATACGTATCCCAGAATTCCCGGATAGAATTAAAACTTTTCGACCAGGGATTCCTCAACCAGTGCTGAAGATTGTTTTCTTCCGAGAAAAACCTGAATTTGTGTATCGCGCAAAATTTTTAACCAGTACTTGATGGTGATGAAAAACCTTCTAGGGAATATTATTGACTCACTGTTTGTTTCTTTTAACAAGCCACAAAAGGCAGTTAAAAGTGAGACAATTAGTCGTTGTATTAGATCAACGTTGTTGTCCTTAGGAGTGGATAAAATGTTTACCGCGCATTCTACGCGACATGCGTCGACATCTAACGCATGTCAGAAAAGGTATGAGTTTCGAAGAAATTTAGAAAGTGGCTGGTTGGTCGTCGAATTCAAAGGAATTCGCCGATTTTTATCAACAGCCAATAATTATTGTTGTCAGCAATATATGTTTGCAGAATCAATACTATCATTCAGTACTTACATCTGTTAAGTATATTTCTATTCCCTTATAATTTTGTTGAGTTACATTACTACCAAAATACTATTGGTTTTATAATAATACTTGGAGCATTCATTGGCCCATATTTTCATTTTACTCTGTATTATTTAAATAAATAATATTTAAATGATGAAGGGAATGGTTGCTCTGAACAGCTACCTTCGTAATCTCGAAGTGCGAGACACGAAGGATAATTGAAAGATCTCACGAGCCCGCCGAAGGCGGGCGAAGTTTGATCTCAATTATTCGAGTGTCTCGCACGAGAGATTCCCACCCATATACTAATAAATATTACCCACCCCCATTTCAGGTAAAATGAAAAATAGAATTGCTTTATACGAATGAATAAACAGTTACTAGGGAGCGCTATGGTAACGGGGAAGCGCTTTTGTTTATATTTTTAGCTCTGAACTTGTGGTCCAAGACATAGAAGTAGTGATACTACCTTCGTAATCTCTCGTGCGAGACACTCGAATAATTGAGATCAAACTTCGCCCGCCTTCGGCGGGCTCGTGAGATCTTTCAATTCATAGACACCGTCAATAATAGATGTCAAATTATTATTAACTCAAAAAGGTAGATGTCACAATACATATATTATTTATTTATTAACTCTACTAAACAAAGTATACTAAGATGATATTCAGCTGAAATTTTCGTCCTTTATTTATTGGCGATCACTCCAATGTAGCATAACGAGTACTCAATTGGAGGGGCTCTGTTTCATATCTCCTCGCATATCTCCCTCTTGATGTTTAAGTTTTTTTTTTCAAGTTTTTTTTTTAATTATTACTCGGTTCCTAATTAGCGCCCTATAGTACCTATTTGATCTAGTGATGATGGAAAAATTGCAAACAACCCTCGGAAAAAGAAGGTTTGAGGAATTTAATGAAAGTTTTTCTGTAACCAAACATCTGAAAGCGTCGTTTAATCAATTTTTGTTGTGTACGTATTTCAACCTCTCAACAAATGAACTGGTTTAAAACTTGAACGCATGCAGGTATTAATTGCCTAGTGGTTAGTGGTAGTCTGGGTTACCGTTCGAGTTAAAATGGTTGTTTTCTATGGGGGCTCCTGGGCAGTTGCCAAGTCTGACCAACTTTAAGTCCATGCGTTTATTTTAATTTACTGTTTACTGGCAGCCCCTGCAATTTAGATTCTCCATTATTAATTCTGCTTCTGGCCACCTTATTTATTTTCAGGTAAGTCTAATAAAGTCATTATAGCCTAGCCAGAATTATTCTTATCTTCATGTTAATCAAATTGTAAAATCCATGCAAGAATCTACGTTATCATAAGTTTGAATAAATAGTACATAAAAATTAGTTATTTTCACAGAGATGCGATAAATAAACCAGTAGAACAACGGTCCGAAGCTATACTTGGATATACATACTTGACCATATGATTACAAGGAAAAAATTCCTAATTTTTTAAATTACCTCAATATGAAAAATTCATGATATTTTTATAATGAAACTAAATGCTAGGAAATGACGAGTTTAAGTAATAAGGCAATGAAAATCAGCAGGCAGAGCATAATAATTCACGCGAGTATTCAGGAAAAAAATTAATCTTTCAAAGAAATGTTCACCTTACACATCAAGAAAAACCGTTAACAGATTTCGGTACGGAGTGATCCTAATTATTATTACCTTAAAAAAACATTTAATCGCTTGAATATAGTTTTGGAGAAATTTGAGTCTGATAACATTAATGTTCATTCTTTATTTTAATAGAAGTTTTTCAGACTCAAAACCCATCACTTCTTGCTAAATGAATTTGGTACCGTAGTTTGGCCTATGCAGGTCCGTTCACACACAGGCAGAAATACATTTTTCAAACTACTTTTTTGGCAGACCCATGCAGCGGGTCTCAAAACGTATAAATTCATTGATAACTCAAATGACACATGGTTGAGTAGAAAAGTACCAGAATCCTCGTTGATTTTCTCTATTAATGTATGTGTAATATGTGTATACATAGTTAATTCCCAAGTATCTACCTAATTACTGGCAGAATGTTTTACCGTCATCACATAACAGAAGCAAAGGATAGAGAGTTTACTGACTCTTAAAAATTATCATACCGCCTTGGTTAGTTCTTCTTATCGAACACAATATCTTAATTGAACCGAGTACGGCTGGTAAATAAACACAAGGAGAGGCCATTAGAAGAGAGCATACTTAAAAACAAACGTTGCTAGCACTAGAGGCTTTTATACTCTGGAATTTCAAATTGCACGAGATTTATCTGAGATGCGATGTGAAATAATTGACATTAGTACTTTTATGATCGATTTGACGAAAATACTCAAAAACGTACAAGAAAAAGAAGAAGTTCTGAGAAATAAATTATAGAAGTTATTGATGTAACTCCTCAGAAGGTCATATTGACAGAGTGTAATTAATTATAGTTATGGGAATTTAAATGAAACACGGTAATGAGATCATAAGTATTAAGGAGTGATACAGTCGGTTTTCGGTTTTATAACACAAACTCCTTATGTAGGGTTTAGGAATTAATTTTAAAACAGTGCCAGACCGTATAATGGACCTGTTTGAGTAGGTGAACACCTTTAACACTTACCGAGTCTGGAAAGGTTGATGATTGAAATATTGTCTCTAGACTAAACCCTTAATCAGTATGCACTTTATTAAGATGCATTTATGTAATTACCTTTCTAAGGGCAAGTCAGTGGGTCAAAATTAGGGTTACACGAACTGAAAGGTTTGTTCATCAAAATGTTCATGGCTAAAAAGCTTTAACGCCTCCAATCAAGACATATTTTTTTAGTATTTTCCTTAAGAGTCACTTACCTATGAGTAGTGTCACTTACCTATGAGTAGTGCCCATGTAAAAAATGTATTTGTAAAAAAATTGTAGCAAAACATAGGTAAATAGATAACTAGGTAATAGGTACGTGGAGTTATTATAATAAAATACTGAGCACACGTTATATGATTTTACGACGTCTTCGCATTTGATTGTTAGAACCGCACACCTTCTACCAAAGCCTCTTAACGAGCTGCTCCTCCCATCGTGGACAATTTGAGGTCTATTAAATCAGGTTCCTTTAATCGTCCATCAAATGAGCCGGCGTTCTCTTCATTCCTTATGAGTGTCGGCGCCTCTGAACGCTCCATGAATCAAGCAAACGATGCGCGTCTTCCAACACTTCCCAGCTAATTAATTTCTCGTGCGTTTCAACCACTTGTACGTAATTAATTTTGCAATAAACGAATGGAATATGTATGCGCTTATCGTGCAGACAGTTATGTATGTTAAAACATATAATAACAGAATAACCGGTGCGATAATTTTGTATGTAAAACGTAAAGAAGTTATGCGTGCATCGCTGAGACAATTAGAGTATAAGCGACTGTGGAATTTATTTTACCTATTGAGCTGTAAGATAAGATTTTATGGTTTAGGTACTTACCCAAATTTTTGCACTGGAAACAAATTGAAAATCTAATTGATTCACCGGATAATCAAACATGCAGGAAATTCTAAACCGAAATGAAAAGTCGTATTAAAAATTACTTACCTAATTTACTGAGAGGAAAATGCTTGCACGTATGCAGAGTTTAATCAGCTGCTCTGGAGCAATTCCTCTTGTGTAAACAAAAAAACATTTTGTTGACCTTACTTTCTGCTGATAGTACTTAAATGAGAAAACGAGGCAGTAAATGAGACGGTAAAAGAAGTGTTATTAGATTCTTCTTTACGCGTTAGATCGCAATGCAACGACAACGAGTGATCTTATGCAAGTCTTATAAAATGTACCCGTGCCCTGGGGACTCCAGCGGTATCACTAGACGTTTTAAGTATGAATTCCGTTGACGAGAACTTCATTTCTAGCAAATAAAACTACGATATACTTGAATAGAATCAGACAGGAGTGATCTCTTGTGGTGATGATGAGTCATGGATGAATTCTTGTTCAATTTACGAAAATCTGGCTTTACGTTATCATTAAAGAATATTTGATATTTTGGAGTGGTGAGTGGTGAATCTGAAGAACAGGAAATGTTGCTGGAATAGAAAAAAAAAACGGGAATATAGAATAGATCGCTGGGGAATTCAGGATGTCTTCACCAATTGAACTGAATTTGTTCACCCAAACTTTTCTGCACAAACTTTCCTTGTAGTTGTGCAGAAAGTCTAAGATATTTGAGTATATAATTTAAATGCACCTAATATCACTTGATTATTTCCAGTTTGAAAATACTTGGGAGACATAATAGATCCTCTGAGGAATACATATACCTGCGTGATAGTATGAGAGCCCACTGACTTACACAAAAGGCGAGGCTGTTTTGGCAAAGGTGCCACACCACAAACGCCGTCGCTTGGTGGAGACGTTGTTCTCTGTGTTGTAGGCATGTGTCTCTTCCCCCCCCCCCCCCAACAACAGGCCACGTGACCGCGCTCTTTCCGAGAGGGAAGTCAAAAACATACCACCGCTTGATGTAGGTACTAACAAGTCCTGAAAAAAAATTAAGGCATGTTTCTTTGGGAAAAGATAATCATTTTTGTCTCTTGGTATTTTTTCCAAAGTCGTTCCTTCTCTCTAAAAAATTAACAAAAACAAAAAAATCATATTATAGACTTTCAGTTTGGGTAAAGGAAGGGTTTTAGAGAAAAACTCATATGATGTCAAAAGACATGATAGTCAAAAGATCCTTATCTTTGTACAAATAAGTGGACTGTCTATTTCAGAAAGTTTAATTTAAAATAAGTTTGGGAAATGAAAATTAAATTTCCCAGATTATATTTCAGTAGCAAGTAAATTAGTTATTACTTATTAATCTTCAAAGTAATTACCGCTCAGTCCTCAGTCACAGAAGTTGAAATCGTCTTTCTAACTGCATTCAACATCTTTCAGAATTCACTATAATACGCAACAGAACAATTTTTGGAAATCTTGTCGTATGCAACAGTAAAAGAAAAAACAGTCCGCTCAAAGGATTGTGCTGAGAGTTCACATGACGTCTCAAAAATTTCTTTGGAGTAGGTATCATGGCTTAACTATTAAGTTTCGGAACAAAAAATTATCATATACTTTTATATTTCTGAGTTGGGATGGGTAACTGGAACTCTACTTTCTAGTAAATCTAAAAATAGAAAAAGGGTAGAATAATAGGTTTCAAAAGATTCTGTAGAATTATAAGTTCAGTAAAGTAGTTGAGCGAAAAAGGGCTGAAATTGCGACACGTACTGTTATGGTATTCCGTTGTCCCTTCTTATCTCAATTTATTATTATTACTTTTATTAAAAAATTTTATACCATAAACAAATTTTGTTGAATTAATTTATGAGGACACTCTCTTCCCTCCCAGGTGGGTTCAGATAGAAAAATCTTTTTTTTTTTAAACCTGAATCCAAATTTTAAATTTTTTAGGACAAATCGTCTAAAAGGTCACTGCTGTCTCAAAGTTCTTTTGCCTCTTCTTCTGATTCTTTCTCTCTCCGTCTTTAGCTGCTTCTCTTCACTCTTCAAACAACAATCCCGGTCTTCTTATTCTCTCTCTATCTTTTCGTTTCTCCTTACTTCTCTTCTTTTGCTGACTCCGACTCTGTAGTTGCTCTCCGACTTTTTTTACTTCTCTTTCCCCTTACAAAATTTAATTTTCACCTTTTATTTCTGTTTTCTGCCAATTACCCTCCAAATTCCAATTTCATTAATTAATAATTTCGTGCTATATCTCATAGGTATTACTCTCATTAGTTCTTCCAAATTATTATTTTTCACTTTTCTTATTTTTTTTCTGGCAGTCCTCTTCAAAATTTCTTATCTAATTAATTAATTTTCTGTTGCTATAGGTATTGATATGAAAATTTTCAGATTTTTCATCACCCTGTATAACAATTTCATCCACATCATAGGATACCTTGTAAAAAGTTAAGATAGGGACATGTAAACCTTTTTCTGCTGTCTTGAGCCGTTTTCATTGTAAGCTGCTTTGAAAATGGAAAATGGCAATTTTCACTTGTTTATAACTCAAAAACTATTCACATTATACTGAAACTGTGAAAACCATTCTTACTGATTTTTTTCAGATAATCTGAAAATGTAATAATATATAGGGTGTCTTATTTAAAATAACAAAGTTGTAAGGCGTACAGCGATATTGGGCCATCCTGTGTAGCTGAAAATTATTTTAGGTTGAAGGTCTCTTCAAACCATACAATTTTTCTCCCTCATCTTTTTTTATAGCTTCAAAAGTGAAGCTGCCAGAGAAGAATCCCGCACTAATGGGACACCCGGTATAAACATTTCTCACCTTCTTTTTTTTTTATCCACTCATTTTTTTCAACAATCCAAAAAATATTACTTTTCACGTTTACAATAATAATTACCTTATTTGTTGCAAGTCATAAATTTTTAATTGTCACAATCTTCAAATTAGATCCAAACTTAAAATCACTACCTTCCTACAGCTGAACCCAATTTTTCATAACAGTATGTTGCAGGAAAACTCAAAAGCTACAAAACTTTTGTCATAAGACAATAACCCGTTTAAGACGGATCGACCGTTTTGTTGTAAATCGAAAAAACCGACACCACCCCCAAAAGTGTAATTTTTGAAAATACTTATGTAGGTAAGCTGTAACTCTTGAACAATAAGATATTTCCAAAAAAGTTAATAATGTGTGATATTTTTTCAAGCACAAGTAATATTATCCCTTAAAATCAAGCGGCGGCCACCCCTTGCGGAATCGGAGTGAGAAAACTTGACTGGAAGGTTCTAGTGGCACCCCCTTATTATCGAATAAAATTTCACATACTATTTGACTGGTCTATTTATTTGTTATAAAATTAAATATGTACTGAAATAAACAAACCAGAGGCAGTAACCATACCTCTTATCCTGAATCAAACCCGAGACCACCTGTGATGTGACCCATGGTCAAAAATCTCAACCACTATGCAAATTTACGTCCAGAGAGATTCCCTCCAATCTTAAAACGTATTGAGAGACGAAACAGATCTTTGATGAAGCTTAAATCCTCTTGTGATGTTTGTTAATAATTTAAGGTTGAAATTATTACAAGGAATTAACTCCCTTTTGGGCCGTTATGTGCAAAAGTGAGGCTAATAAGATAGAAAATCTCTTCTGTGATAATCTAAGAACATCAAACTTCCAAAAGTTAATATTTTTAACGCTAAAACAGGAGGTGAATCCAAAAATTCTCTCAACTAGAAACTCCGAGTCGATTTTAAAAGGGTTTCGCACTTGACTGGAGTTTTTTATTTTCACACAAATTCTACGGAATTAACTCTAATCAAGAACAATAAGGCAGAGTTGGGTGCATTTTCCAGCAAATGAGACTAATTGATCGTAAGCTTTCCTAGTTCATAATGAACTGGATTACTCAGTCTTATACTAATCGGATTCAATCATTGCTTCAATTATGGATTTTCCATTCTATTATTTTCATTTCCTCTCAAGAAAAATGCACTACTAACAGACGACATTTGCACTCGATTTCATTACGAAAACTGCTAGCCTGTACCGAGTGTTCACTGCTCATAGAATTATTTTCACTCCAAACTTCCTACGTCGGTTGTTTTTACGGCTGCAACAACTCGTTCACCTGGCACCATAGACCTGTTTATGCACATTATACCCGTACAATGTGGGAGGTATATTCATATTCCGTAACCACCACGCCAGTGTGACAAGAAGCCCGTCAACTTTTCCCAAGAATTCAACATGACAACCGAGGTGAACGCGACGACCTTAGAGCAAAACACCAAAACTGTGAATCAGGCTGGGGTCTCATTATGATGACACTAAACTTCTTACCAAGACTTATAAAGATCGTGAGTTTATAGTTATTTATTTTATTAAGATGATATGTGGTAACTTAGTGAAGAGCTGTAAAACTGCGATCGGTATGTATTTAGTAGGGTATAACGATAACTGGACTGAACGGAAGTAAGAAAGTTGCTTCCGGTTTCTTTTTTTCACTACCATAACATAAACTCCCAGACATATTTCAGAAAATCAAATAGTAGGTAATAGTAAAAAAAAATTGTAAAGAAAGTTGTAATAAAAAAAAATTGAAAATATTTTCGTACATAAGGTCGTTATTGTAGACTATCGTGGAAAATTCTCTCGTTGTTAGTGTTGTGAATAATTGTGGCTACCAGGGATTAGTTAGAGAGATGGCGACAAAAATGCCTTTATCTCCCAAATGAAAGAAAAGCAGGTTTTTTTATAGTTCGAGTCTTCTTCTTCAATTTTTTTTTCAATTTCAACTTCTACAATTTGGAAGAAAATTGAGGAAAAATATTTTCTTCCAAAAAATATTTTTCCTCAATTTTCTTCCAGTTTGAACCTCATCTGTAACCGCTAGTACAATTAAACAGAGACGAATCTCGAAAATTAAAACAAATCAGGCTCGTAAACAAAATCGGACTCATATTATGTACCTATTTTATCAAAAAATAAAGTTATTTTCCAAAATGCATCTTGCTAAAAAAGTCATGATACATTAAGTATATAAAGTATGGTTGCAATCGGTCTATACAGTTGCTATATACAGAATGGCGATTACGAAATACGAGAGATCGTGTGGATAGGGGCGACATTCCACCAGGTACGGCGCTGCATGACGGACCCGCCGTAGCAGCGGGATGCGTTGCGTCAAAATTTTGTTTACCATTGCACCTAATGGGAGTCCATCGTTTTGCTGTACCGGACTCTGTGGAAGCATTCTAATTACGTGCAATGGTAAACAAAATTTTGACGCAACGCATCCCGCAGCTCTGACGGGTCCATCATGCAGCGCCGTATCAGGTGGAATGTTGCTTTAAGGCATGCCATCGGCGTGTTTTTCTACTGCCAAAGTCAAAGTTTGCACTAGATAGTCTTTGGATAAGAGCCTTCTTAACAATGTTAAAAACAAAAATTTATAGTTTGGAGTTTTTTCTGGATTAATTTTTGGGATAATAGTTTGGACTAATTTCTAATCGGACTTTCCACTGTCGAGATGGACTTTCCGGTGATCACGAGTATATCAGAGCATTATTTTGGAAGAGCTGGTCCTGACAATAAGAAATTTAGAAGGAAATATTTTTTCCATATTTTGTAGGTTCCAAAGAACCTAGAAAAAAATTTCTTCCACTTTGTAATTAACTTTATCAATTTTTGCCCATTTAAACTTAGAAAAATTGTTATTTAGCGATGCCGACATGTACATGGAGTAAAAAATTTTTTTTTCCATATTCTCGGTCACGAACTTGACTCCCCCCTGTGAATTTCAAATTCAGATTTGCATTTTTTTAAATTTTTTATTCAATTTTTTTTCGCATCTACTGGAAGAAATCTTTGCCAGGAGTAAATTGGAAAAAAAATCCCTCGATTGGGCGGATTGCCTAGATCACCTCCAGTCATTTTTCAAATTGTAGAAGTTTATTGAAATCGCTGCAAGTCTGGGCAAAAGGCCGTAGCCGCTCACTGTAACGCGCTAGACACCTACTTGACAGAAAGGGACTCGAACTATATATAAAAACCTGCTTCTCTTTCATTTAGGAGATATCCCTCTGACTAAATGGGCATCTTTTGATTTTTTTTGTAAATTTCTTGCGTAATTTTGAATTATTAAATAATCATTATCTCCATTCACTCAAAAAACTCATTGCCTAATTCCATATTATTATTATTTTTGTTTTTTTTTACTCTATCCTTCCATATTATGTGAGCTTTCATGATCTTTTTCCTTTTTTGTTTCCTGTCATTACCAGATCTTCTTCTAACGTAACTAATTTACCTTCTTATTTCTTTTAAAGTCCTTTGTCAAGTGCTGTCCTTCCATATCTCTGCGTATAGACGGTCTTATTTTGAGCCTTTCACTCCTATGCCCTTTCTTATTTTCCAGACATCGTTTGCTCTGGCTCTTTGTTCTATTATTCAACCTCTCTCTATTCCTTTCTTCTTTCTGACTCTATTCCTTCATGATCGTTTCCTTTTTTCCATCCAGATTCCGCCAGGTCATTTCCTCTGCCACTCTGTTTTTCATTCCTAATTTAATGGCCTCCTCTTTTTGTACTCTTAATTATTATTACATCCCATTGTTTTATGTAGTCTTCATAGAGTAGTTTTGTTACTGGTCTGCCATATCTTAACTTGGGTTATCTTGTTTTGCTGCTTCCAATTTTTTTTTTGCTACTCTTTTCTAACAAACTTTTCCTCATCTCATTAGATGGTTGCTTTATTATCGAGTGACGCGCCAGCTCGGGTTTCCGGAATAAAACTAATAATCCGTGATATTTCTGTAAGAAGAAATCAACTTTTACTATAGATTTTTTTAAAAGAGGAGATTGTTCTTGAAAAAAAAATTGATTTACTGAGTACTCAACAATTTCTTGTCTTTATCTTCAACTTTAAACTGTCTATTTTTTCGACATTCCACCGAGTAACTTCTCTTCTCCGTATTCTCTCCTCCAGGACGTTAGTTAGTGAGCTTGTCCTTTCGTATATGAACTTGATCCTTCCTCTTTTTCTACTTTTCACTATTTTCATCTCCTGTTTTCTTAGTTGCTTTTACTTCATCTGCTATTCATTAATTATCATCCTTGAGATTCTTTGGACCCTGTTATTCCATATCCCAACTTCAGTCTTAATCAATTGTTTTTTTTTTTTGCTTTCCATTACTTATAATTTCCCACTTCATTCCGAACCCATCTTCCTTTTCTCTTCTGTTTCATCAACTTATCTTATCTCCCCCTCCTTTCTTCTCGACATATATTTCTACCCTTTTCTCACGCCAATTTCTCAGCACTTTGCACAAAATTATCTATTCCCTTTAGTTTCCTTCTCTTCTCCAGGTCATCCTCTCAATTCACATCACAACTTAGAAATTATTTATTTTCTGCTTCCATCACTTCCAACGTCACATGTTGGCTACTATATCTCATCTTCTATAGAGACACCTGTATAGTACACTTCTTTCGCCACTTATCGGGTCATGAGTTTTTCTTATGAATATACTTCTTTCGGAATCTGGTCCTCTACAACTTTTTCATAGTCCATTTTTTTAATCTTCCGTTAACAATTTCTTCGTGCATCTGCTCGCTGCCGTCACATTACTCCCAGTTCTTTCCATTCCATAACCTACTCAAATACTTTTTCTATTAATCCCTTTTTTCCAAATATTATCACCATTTTAAGCTCTTCTTTATTTTGTCAAGTTGACGTTATACTGTTACTTCCTCCTTAACTCTAAAACTTTACTTAAAGAAATAATTCTACTGGCCTAAAATGAACAGAATAAAAGATACCCAGTTTGAACGCAATTGCTCTCAACATTTTTAAGTGATAAATTCTCTCACTTCAGACGGATGCTTGCTCTAAGACTAGCGATGGTGATTGCAAGACGACAAACATAAGGACTTTGTAGTTTTGTAGTAGTAGTAGTAGTGTATAGAACTAGCACCAGTACCAATGTCTCTGTAGATTGTATTACTTGAATTGTTTCTTTGAACAGACGAAGAATAATATTTGACTTGGCCGTTAGCGACTAGGTGTATAACTAGGTGTTAATTCCTCTGTGTACACAATTAATTTAATGCCACCACCAGGCTATCTACTGTCTCATATCACATAACCCGGGGAGTATTTGTAATGTCAATTAACAGACTTTGCCACGAATTAATATCTTCTTGGTAACTTAATCTGGGTCTAGCTTGGTTTTACTCTATTTATGGACGCATATCTTTTATTTTACATCTTTGTCGATCCTCTGGAACTGAGCTCTACAATTATTTAAATCAGATTTTCTCGACTGAACAAGATAAATCGTGATATTGTGTCACATATGCTAAGCTAAGGTAATGTAAGATTTATGCTTAGTTTTCTAGATGTCAAATAAAGTTCTTATAAATTTTAATGCATTACAGTAAAAATTGTAGGTACCTTATAGAATCTGAAAAAATGTATCCCATAATCACGACCACAGCTAATAGCAATTAATAATCCACAGCTCGATCCACAGCAATCTTGAAATTTTTTACTTTGGGATTTTTGTTTTAGTTCCTTCTTTCCTGTTTCATCCAGAATTTCCAGAAACATCCAAGAGGGTGTGTTATAATGTCAGGTTTTCAAAGTGATGAGAGAAATAACGCTTTGATGTTAAAATTGTCGTTTTTTTTTGACGATTACGAACAGTATGATTGAATGTGACGACAGAAGTCTCTTTGGCTATCAGAAGAAAATATTTTACCAAACTCTTAAAAAGGTAAAGGTATGGAGGGAAGGGGCTATGAACATTCAATCCCTTTTCGCCAATCCCACAGAACAAAGCCGGATAATCAATCGGAAATTTCTGCTTTCCAGGATTGAGCACTGTAAGAAAAGTGTGGAGAAGGGGATTGGCTTTGCTTGAAGAAGGTGATTGATTTGAAGTAACTATATAGGAGTCTTTGTTTTAATTACTCGCAATTTAGATGCACCTTTATTTAAATCATCAACGCGTGTCTCGTGTGTGTGTGATTTGTGTTTACACACAGTCTGGGCACCATGGTGTGAGAGCCAGGTTTACAATAACAATATTACAATACATTCTTGCAATGCAGATGTGAGATGATGGATGTGGTGTGGAGGAAAGGAAGCCTGGTGTTGGTGCTGGCACCTAGAGCAGGCAGCCACATTCGACACATCGCATAGGAAGTACGGGGCCACGTCGTTAATTTTAAAACCGACCGAATGACATGTTTGTTTAGTGTGGTTTGATTATTTAGACAGTATCCGTTTAGCGTTGTAATTACATTTTTTACTACCGTTTGGACGAGCTTCATGGCTTTTTAATTTAGAATGTTACCAATTAAGTTTTATAACTCTTTTAATGGCGGTTTATTTCCACGTTTCATTTTAGTTGTTTAACTATTGTTGTTGTTGCTTCATGTCCGTCTGATGTGTTTTTAATTAAATCGGTATTGCATTTAATGTGTGAACGTATTTTAAATTCTTCCAAGCGACCTTGTTCATAATAAAACTATTTAAATTGTTTAGATAAAAAACATTTGGACAAAATATTCTAATATTTTCTATTTAGTTTGTCTTTATTTATTTACGTTTAGATTTGGGCATTTTAGTCGATTATTATTGAGTGTGCAGCGCGTCAAGTAGCGCCACCGCAGCAGTGGTTTGTGGAAACATTTCGACCAGGTATCCGAAAATAATAAACGTCCGCGCAACGGCGCAGCTCATGTGTAGCACGCGGAAACGAGGTGAATTAAAAACTATGCAAAATAATTATTTTCTTTCATTTTCCATTGTGTATTAAAATGATAAATTTTTTTTTTTTAATAAATTTGTAAAAAGTAAATGACAAAATGAGTGATATCATCATCACAGATATAAGCTCACTAGGACGAAAAACTTAAGTTGACTAAAGTTATAAAAAAAATTAATTTGTTTTCAATAATAAGAAGATATGACTGAAATAAGAAAACGCTAATTTTCGGTTTTTCATCATATATCTGCATGCAACGACCTATCCTAAACTCTTTTCAGATTACAAATCACTCGACAAATCAGGTCCAAAAATTTTGAAATTCCTTTAAAAATGGGCATCCTGTATGCATAACTAGATTTTATATATAAAATAATCGTTAAGTACCTATCATTCGAGTGTCAAAAGTTCGAAAAAATGTCCCGAATGCTAATAAATTTATGAAGTTTACAAAAAAATGGCGAAATTTTCAAAATTGTCTCAAGTCTCCAAAAATGGTTGAAAAAAAAAATAAAAATCTGTTACAATGTTCAGTAAAACATTATACGGGGATTTTACACACATTAATTTTGCAGTTACTTATCCAGGTATCGCATTTTGCAAAAATTTATCAGATTTATTCTTTTTACTTCTGCATGTAAACTGGACAAAAAATTGTCGAAATAAAACTGGAACTTTGCATGGAGATGACCTGACTTTACGCCTCCAATAAAATGTGCACTGCAAATGACAGACGTTTTTGAAGGTTGCCAAGCGGTTCCATCTGGATTGTAATTTTTTACATTTTTTGAAAAGAAACTTCAACATCTATTTATTTTGAATCAAACCGAGAGCTCACTTGACTCCTGTTACGGCCTTGATCCAGAAGTTTTTTATGGGGTTTCTTATACCTACATAATAATATGGTGGAAAATTATAAAATTTTATATTCTCCGCTAAATAATTCTTGAAAAGTAATCTTTAAAATGTATACGGAGGTACAAGTAATGCAATACGACATACTCACCATAGTAAAGCGAGGGCCGAGGGCCATAGTAATGTGTATTTTTTTTTAAGTTTGCTTCAGTCGTGCTTTGCTCAGGCAATGACTAATAAATGCGCTGAAGTTTCCTGAAAATAATAATAATAATAAATAATAATTGTCATCACAATCGTTAATGATAATAATGTGTAACTTTCGTGTTGGATATAAATTTGATGATATCCGAGAGTTAATAGTAGCTATAATGCATAAGCATCAGCCATATTGGAGATTTTTTTCCACGATAAAAAGCAGTTCATATAAAGAGGCATTTTTATACGTGCCAAAAGGGATAAAAAATGTCATACTTTGAGCCTGTCGCAAAAAAATTATTTTAAATTAAATGAGATTTTCACAAATGCGTTTTCGTACTGTAAGTTCATCATAAAAAATTGATAATGGGAAAACTATGCAAGATACCAAACTTTTATTGGAGAGCAAAACGATTAGTAATACTTAGGCCTTTGGATCAGAAATACAGAATCAATCAGCTGATAAAAAAGTTCAGTGGTAAAAAGTGAGACGTGACATCAAAAACAGGAACACCCTGTATGTCAATGTTTTTAAAACTATGTCAGTCTATTGCTCTTAACAATAGTAGTGGGCGGTGCAATTTTGAAGTTTTTGGCCTATTTTTGGCTTATTCTGGAAAACGTTTATTTTGTTTTTTGGACACATATAATTTCGGTTAAATTGGCTTTTTTACTCGGGATCTGCGACACCCTGTATGTGCAGGTACCTACGATTGAAAGGAAAAAATATATAGGTCGTGCATGTCAACTAATGCGGCCATGACGTCATTGATAATAAAATTGCAGGGTTGCCATCTTTCAATACAGTGGTTGAATTACTCAGTTTAAAGGTTAGGTCAGGTAGGTAGTCAGTTAACTAAAATACAACTGATAATTATTATTACAACGAAACTTTTAATATTTACAAATCCTATGAGAACAAAAGTGCAATGGTTCTTATGTTTATGGACACTCGTTTTCGTTTGCCTACCAACTTTCAGACTTAAGGGGTTTATTTGCAGAACTACCTACTTACCATTTTTTACGTGTCTTTTATATAGGTAATGGGTACATAATAACATTTCCTAAGATTGATCTCACCGAGTAACCTACCTAAATTTTTACATGTTAAATTTACATATTTCTGGGAATGATTCATTAGATTTATACCAGAAACAGTCACACGTTACCAGACCTCACAGTTCCGTCAAGACCACAAATATTTGGGTTCGCGGAATTTCAATTCATCAATGTAAATCTTCGTAGGTAAACCCGATAAATTGTGGTAAAACAAGCTGGAAAAAATGACAAATTTTATTAAACCATTAAATAAACGGAATGTAAAACACCTCGTTAATTAATTTAAATACCTGGAATGTTGAATGTTCTTATCGAAGATAAATAAGGCGAGTTTAGAGTTTATAAACAAGTCTGGGAGTGTAACTTCTTGGACTGTTGTCACTTTTTATAATAATTAAGAATACCTACTTTATTATAATTATTGCCAGTCTATTTTCTATACGAAAACTATTAACTTCATAATCTACTATAATCGTTAGTCATTTTCCAGATCTTCAGCTCCATGTTTCCATTAGTTTAAATGTTGTATATTTGTCAAAGTACCTGGGATTTTTTTTTGTAGCAAAGCCAATAGGTACAGCTGTTATTTTTTACCTTATCGGTGAACAGATTTTCGATGCTGAAAAATAATAAAGAAAACATTCGTCACCGAGAACCGTATCGTAGACGAAGGTAGATTCTGGACATTATGATGGGAGACCGTATCCGGACCTGCTAAACCTTGTGACTCACATAGTTCAGAATGTCTTCGATAGATTTTTTAACAGCATTCTAGTAGGGAAAAAACCTTTTATTTTACTCAATAATCCCAAAATAATTGAGAATCGGCTACATTGTTGAATGGATAAGGAGTAGTGAGATGATTAATGAGATGTTTCTGAATAAAACCTTCAACATCGTAGCATTGGTTTGTCTAAGAAAAGTCTTAGTGAAAAATGATGTTATGAGATCTCCCATATCGAAGTATGTTATTTTTTTTCTCCCATACCTAATATTCAATTTCCATGAGTGAGATGATCTAGCCGAAGGCATTCATTTGTCACTTGAAATTATTTGAGGAAATTAAGAGCAGCCGCGCCATCTCCAATAAAGCATTAAGGGCTGAAGGTAAAACAAACAATGTAAATGATCACATTAAATGAACAACAATTATTTGAACGCCTCCTCATTGCAACTTGATATTCTCGCAGATTCATTAACAAACCATGGTAGGTCTGATAAACTGGAGAGCCTGAAAAAGCCTACGCAGAACCCTTTCGAGCTAAGCCTCAATTGACTTACGGACGGCCAAAGTCGATGGGTTGTATAGTAAGCCCGCGTTGCGATACCTCAGAGATTCCACCCGCGTATACGTATTACCTAGATGAATCCGATGGGAGGCTGTTTAACTGAACAACTCCTTTATTGCAAATCGGATTAATGAGACCCTATCACCGAGTAAAAAAAAAATTATATTTATTGAATTGTACGTGTCTAATGATCACATAAATACTTGCTCAGAATAATGGGCAGATGAAAATCTATAACTTATTTATTATTCCTTTTCATAGGTCCCATCGTCAATCAATGACTATGTGGGGACTGTGTTGATCTCTAAACACATCTCTAAACAATTCTACGCTTCTCTCTGCAAAAGCTCTTGTTGAATCTCCCTGGCGGGTCAGCTACTTTTTCTTGTTTTTACCCCCCTTCCAAGAGGAAGATAAGAAGACAACACAGACAGTAGTGAACAACATCGGTCAGCAAGAATGAATCTCATTACACTCCACACTTTTATTAACGGTTAAAAAAATCATATACAAATTGACATTCTTCTACACGGTCGCCGATCAGGACGATCCAGGACTATCAATTTTACTTTGCAATTGATTGTCTATCGTTTATTTACTGTTTATAAACTTTGAGCTTATTCGCAGTAAGTGTTTAAGGTTTCCGGGACAAACTTTAATTGAAATAATAAGACATTCCGGAGTGCTAAACCGCAGGCCAGTATACCTTACTCCGGACGTTTTGTCGCCAGTTTTCATGACTTTGGTTCGGCTCGAAGTAAGCCGACGACGGAAGACTTAGCGCTAAGAGTATTTATAGGCTCCTAAAAGCACAATCCCTTGTTAACAGACTTCGTTCTTTCGACTGTTCTTATACGGCGATGTAACTTAGTAATTTTGGATCAAGGTAGTTAGCTCTTGTACTTCTTAAAAGTGGTCTGAAGTTTTTTTTTTTAATAATGCAATCCAATTAAATAACACTACATACTTTAATATTCTCGAACTCATAATATTTCTTAAAGATATTACTTTTTATGCAGCAATACTTAATTCGATAATTTTAACGTGTCTTACGGGACTCATTGACTCATTACTCTTTCAACAAACTAGCTCGTCATTCCCACGAAAGGATCCATCCTGAACCGAAAACCGAAGCGGGCCTATCTATAAAACAGCTCTTAAACGCACCAAACCAATAAATAAAGACAGGTTACATGGGGCACTTCGATTGCCGGTTGTTAGGACTAACGAGGTTGGCCTGTGAATGAATTTAAAGCGTTGCCAAGCAACAACCTCTGAATATGCAAATGCGACGCGGTGACAAAGTGCCGGTCAATAAGTAGTGTATAGATTCGATCCCGGCGACTCTCTAATGAGAATTATTTAAATCGAAAAAGTTCTGATCGAATCCAGAAAAGTTTGTTTCGTCAGTCCGCTAGCTCTGTGGAAAATTAAACGGGAAACGATACCAATTTTTGCCGTTTCAAATGATGAGACTTTTGTGTAAAAAGTGATCAATCACGAAATAAGGCTAAGATGGTTTGAATGTTCAAATCGAAGTGCATAATAAAGAGAACGAAACCCTCTCCCCTTTCGCTTACATAATAATCTCCACAGTTTAAAAAATCTTGAATTTAACAAAAAACTATCACAGAGAGCATATCAGAGACATATCACATATAGAACACACTTCGTGTTCTATCGGTATATGTTATTCGCAAGAAACTAGCCGATATTATGAGCGGCATTTTCATGTCATCTCTCGTAAACCTTGTAAGTTAAAATAAGGCTGCATTGGAGTGTGATCATGCTATTTCGTTTGCTGTTCGAAGGTGCTCGTGTTGTTATCATCTTCTAACGTCTGGGTTCAAAAATGGTACCTACTTAAAAGTGTACCTTTTTATATAATTTAATAATGAACAATACTTTATTTGTTGCTGTATAGTGTTTTTGATTTTTTAATAATGGAAATTAGTCCAGTATAAATTAACATTAAAATTTTAAATCTTAATGTAGTTTTGATTTTTTAGTATATGAATCAGTTAGGGTGGTGTGAATTCAAATTTACAACTTCGAAAAACTTGTGCTTGCTGCGCAACACGCGAAAAACCGCGAAATTTTGGAACTTTTTTCATTTTTTGCTCTAAAAGTCTAAACTACCTATACGTTTTTTGACAAACATAATTCAGTACTTTTTTAAAGTTGATAAAATTTGAAACAATTTAAGCCCAACCGCAGCTATGAATATAAACCCTATAGGAACTAACCTATGACTCTTCAAATATGGTCCATTTTTTGGAGTACAAAATCTGCAGAGTGGTTAAGGCGATATATTTACTGCTTCTTCCAGCGAAATTGTTTTTGACTCCTCTACGGTCATTGCAGGACCCCGGGAAAAGATATAATGGAATGACCGAAACAAAGGACGCCTCATTCAACATCTATGCTCTGCATTCTCTCTCGAAGGGATTGAAACCAAGACAGCGACTACGGAAGACGCAAACCGATATCGATGATTACATTGGAGAAAACTACGATCTACGGTCGCATGTTATTGTGGTTGGAGAGCACGTGGACCTCCATGTTATCCTATGTGGGTTAGGCTCTACCATTCGCAACTTGCGCTTTCAAAATCGTGGACGTGACAGAGTGAGGCAGGATGCAGTCAGGATACCAGATACCACCAGTGCATTCAACCGAGGGGAAGTTGAAGGGCCTAGTCAATTTGAACTATTTCTGCACACTTTTACTGGATTTAACACAACCTTTGCCCTTTTCTGGCAGGGGAAAAAGAAATTGTGGGGTCAATTTCAGAATAGGCACGACCTAGTAGACCTGGCAACATTACTCCTAACATAATATACAACTCATGAGAGTATTGCGGAAGCTGGCGAAAAGTTTCTGGTAGCTATTTACGCAGCAAATGCAAAGGTTAATCTGCATGGCGCGTTTACCCCCCAACCACCGAGGCTCCATGCGTTGACCTACGCACCTAGTGGAAAAGTGGCTGGGGGTATAGAGAAGGACCTCAACGAGTAGGGTTGGAAAATAAGCTCCTTTTAAATGAAATGATCCTCATCCCTCTAACAACTCACAAAGAGCTTTCCCACCACAGCTTCTCAAAATCATAGCCTACAAAAGTGTAAGAAAGGATGCAGTGGGGCATGTACTTAAATTGGAAGCTGGACTCAAATGTTCAGCTCTATGCTTGAACCGCTCAGGGAAATCATGCGATAACGTCGTCTTGATTTCGATGAACGAAAACAATTTTGACAATATTTTGGCTCCAGGCAGGAGCAAAACTTAAAATTGTCAATTTTCGAGAAAAATGGATCATCATTGTGCATCAGAGAGCACAAGTTTTGTGCTCACTAGTGAGGAAAAAAATATACACGTTTATGCCCTCAATTGGAGGTTTCGAGATTAACTGTTTTTTGCAAAACATTGTGAATTTCAATGGTATCAATAAAAATGCAATTCTAAGATTGCATTGGACATTAAAAAAGACAAACAGCTTCTCTCTAGTACTAAAGGTAAATCTTTTAGTCTTTCGGCTATATCATATATTATGGGATCGAGAAGCTCGGCACCTAGGAGAAGTATAATGAGCAACTACTGAGGGGTTCTCCCAATGATACATCGGCCAAATGGATACTCCAACAATGAAGGAGCTAGAAGTGACGAAATTTAGCAGTAAAAGTTACGAGCTTTGGTATCGAACTGCAGCCGAAAAAAAGAAGTTATAAAAACTGTCAATGCCAAAATGATTCCTGGTACACTCTAAATATTCGGATTATTGTTGCAACTTTTATGTAATCTCTGGCACTTGTCAGACAGAATTCAAATTTTGAGTTTTTTTTTAGTACCTACCGGTTTCTTAAAATATTCTCTCTACTAAGTAATCACTTGAATCAGAGTGATGCTTCCTTAGCTGCAATAATTGCGTTAATTATTTTAAGCTGGAAAGTAAAAAAAAATAAAGGGTAAACTACAACGGACCCATGAAGCCACTCACTAACGAGCCAACTTTCCAAGACAGAAGAAGTGAGATCTGGATCTCTCGCCTGTTCGCAGCCCACACACTATTTCACTATTCGCGATCGCCACTCATCGCCATGACACTCCGTGCAGATCCCATTGCAGATTTCCATTCACGAAACTGTTTTTTTTTTAACATGTTGGTGCGGATTTACCTTAATTAAAGAACCACGGGAGATGCTAATCTAGGCGACTTACTCAATATTAATGTGATTGGCAAAGTATGCAAATCGTGTTAATTATGTTTGTGTCGAACCAAATAGAGCAGAAGTAGACTGATGGCATCATTAGGTTCAGCCGTGACTTTCGATACATTTTTTTAGAAAACGAGTAGGTAATTGATTCTGACACCCAATTTGTCTGCTTATAACTTTAACTTATTTGTTATGTGTTTCCGGTGCATATACATTCCAATTCTCAAGTAATACTTTTACAGGTACCTACTCTTTATCATTTATATATTATGTGAACTCTTATGTAGATAATCATGATTTTGAAAAAATTAAGGAGGCCAAAAAACATTTTTTCAGTATCGCATATCTCGAACACAATGTGTCATAAAAAATTTATACATAATGTACCTTCCAAAATTAAAGTGTTTACTTATTATTGAAATTAAAGTTACCTACAAAATGGTATACCTACACATTTATCTCTGTTTACCGTCTCCAAGATATGAGGCGGTAAGAATTTGGTTAAAATTTTGTGGGCTCAAAGGTCTCTTTTTTTAGCTTTTTGATATGCACCGAGAACTGAAAACAGGGATCTTTTAGCCAACCCCCTTCCCCCCCCCCCCGCCTCCGCAGCACCTGAAATTGATGCGATTTGAAAAGAGGTTGTTCAGGGGATCTCCCCTCTTCAGCAGGAACTTCAGGAACTCATTCCTGAAACTTTTGGAACTACTCCATGATTGAATGCAGCAAAACCTACTTATTTAGTCTAATTTGACTGGAGTACTAACAAGTAAATTCGTTTTTACCTACATCAGGTCTTTATTACTATCCCCTTATAAAATAATTTGTAAATATGTAAGCTCTTGTATAAAGACGATTAGTGACCACATTACTGTTAGCCTATTAATATCAGTTTAAAAATTTCTACAAACTTTTTTTTTCTAGTACTAATTTAGCGTAGGTAGTCGAACGAATTTGAACCAGTTCAAGTACGTGTACCCACCAGGGTGGTAAGTAAATAAAATCAAGGACACTAGCGTCAAGGGTTCAGTTACGTGATCAATCAGTTGAAATGTGGTTAAACGTTAAGAAAACGGATGTAGAGTATCTGTCATTGTCACTTTAATAAACAAAGGCCATGTCTAGAGCCCGCATCCTACGGCGAGAGGAGATTCGTTCTCCGCAGGACTTCTCCAACGTGTGCCATTACTTATTCAAACTGGAGTCGACCAAATCACCTATCCGAGATAGCTGCCGGTGCGAGTACGTGAACCCTCATTTGTGTGAACGTACGATATTCGAACATCTAAATGACATTCACGTCGACTGAAAAACCGGTGGAATATTCAGTGAGTATGCGCTAGGTGTTAATAAAATATTCCAAGTAGGGAAGAAAAAGTAATTATCCTTTGCAAAGTACTCGTTACGTATCTACTTGTATGGCACTTGGGAAAAATAATAATCACGGAGTTTTGAAACTCCTTTAGAGAAGCATACGGCAATTTGTATTAGTAGATCGTACGCAATTTGAGGTACGAAACGCGAGTCAAGTTGGTGTGACCAAGTCGTATAATTCGGTGTTTTATAGTCGGTCGTAAAATACGTTGTCGGATTTAATATTGGCAAAAGCGATTAAATCGTTTATAAATGTAATTGCCTTGTAAATTTTGAATTGATTCGGACAAAAATGTGGTTACATGATACCGTCATTGTTTTTGATTTTATGTCCTTGTTATTTTTATAGCGGACACTGAATTTAATTTGAATGTGCCACGCAGGTATTATCCTGAGTTGTCTTCATAAAAGCGATTTGTTTTAAATCAGCCCCGTGAATATGAATAGGTTAACTGGATGGTAACTCTAACCCCTGAAGTTTATTTTGAAGGTAATTTTTAGTCAAGCGCAGGTTTTTGAATAAGGGAATTAATTATTTATCTATATACAGGTGTCCCCCAAGAAACAAAAAGTGACCTGTCTCAGTATTTTCCTCAAAACAAACCACCAACTCCGATTATTCTGATTCTTCCTGAGGTACTCACAAATTAATCAATTGTTATAGAAAAAAAAAACTGACAAAAACCTAAAAACAATTAGGTATACATTCGCATAGAGAATCAGATTACCTTTTAAATGAGGGGTCACTTGATGATTACCCTTTTCATTTAAAATTCTTGAGACGGGGGTTGCTGGGGCTGGGGCTAGGGTTTTTTGTGTCAAGGTTAAATTTGGTGTCAAAAGGTGTCTCTCAAGAAACAAAAAGTGACCTGTCTCAATATTTTCCTCAAAACAAAACACCAACGGAGCTATTCAGGGTGGATAGTTTTCAAAAAGACATCCGGTATAACTGTTTTTATACAAACTGCTTTTAAAACAATACAAAATTGCCCAATTTGATATTTTTTAGAGAAGTTCTACTAACGTTATCAAATACCCACCGTATTGACTGACCAAGTCAATACGTTTAAGTAGAATTTTCTTTGTAAACTCTAAAAACCGGGTCTAAAGCTCTCCAAAACAGTAGTGGTGGATTCTAAATTTTCTAACGTAACCTCTAGGAAGAACAGTAAGCTATATCGCAACAGCAATAAGACAAAAGTAGATATGATTGCGAAAGTCGATACGATATAAATAAAAGCTTTCAATTAAAAACACGCTGTATCGATCTAGTTACTTATGAAACTGCTCTAACGTTTGATGTATTATCTACCACCTTTCAACAATCTTTCAACAAAACCTGTCATGGTAGTTGTGATTCGAAAAGTTTTATCTTCAGACCTTCGCAAAAGAGGCCTTTAACCAAAGAAACTTGCACGGCAAACTACAATATGTCCAGAATCAAGATGACAATAAGATATATCTCTGAGAGAATCTCCAGGATTCTAAAAACCACAGAAAAACTATTGTTGGCGTTCTTAATACATCCTGAAGATATTCGTTTCTCATTGTGGAGACCCTGAGCCACACTCGAGGTAGCCGAGGGCTCGGACTAGTGTCCTCTGCAGTATGCTGTGCTTTTGGGAACGATTTGAGAAAGAAGATGCCAAGCTGTCTCGGTGGGAAATCATAAAATAAGATTGAACGAAAACAATATTATTGACTTGCGTCTTACTGAAGAGTAACCTTCTTGAATCGCGTAAACCTTAGTAACCCTAGTTAGTGACTGATGCAGATTAGTATTTATTTAAAGGTGTGTTTATGAATGTAGAAAATAATCAGTAAGCTATGAAGTTTACATTTTCAGTCTGTCGTTAAGCGAGTTTTATTACAGTAACTTCCTTTCAGTAAACACCAGTACGACTGAAATAAGCTTCATGCACGGGAACAGAGGCACTGTAAGCTATTTATTTTTCATTGGAATCTCCGGTATATAAATAACGGCCGACAAAATCGCCTAATGGTTCATTAAAAACCTTTTACTTGTCGTGCGAAATGTCTTGTAAAAAACACCCTCCGCTACTCTAGCTGTCAAATCACGTTCGTGGGGTCGCGTCCCCTCATGCTCACCCCCTGAAAGTTAAACAAGATTCGACAACCCATAACTGCATTTCTATGCACTTTGATGCGTGCCGATATGTGTATTGCCGTGAGTAACGCAGCATCCCCCGAATAAATTCAGCCTAATTGACATCCGTCCCTAGGAAGGGAGGATTCGTAATAGATCAAAGTGCGTGACGTCACTGCTCCCCGCATCGCAATTAGCACATGGTTTTATTCGGTTATTAAATCGAATGTGTACTCTGATGAGCGTGAGGGTGTAACATATGCTGTCGGGAGATTCTCCTTATAACCCCTTGGTAATTTTTAATTTCAGAAGAAAATTGCGTTTCGCCCCTTGTGTATTTGGTCTTTTATAATGGGATTAGTTAATATTCTGTGAATTGGATATAGTGTTGTTGAGCTTTAAATTTTAACACCATCTTGTAATTTAGAATGGCATCGAGGGTGCTGTTAAGCAGGAGTCTTACCAATTAAACTTACCTTTAATTCGATTCTTCCCTTTCTGACACTGAATGAAGAACTGAATGAACTTTTAGTTAGTATTAACAAATATTTCTTGAACAACAATTGAAGCCCGCATCAAAAATTACTCCTGTGGCTTAATTTGACACAAATAAATGCAAGTTGTGTCCATAGATCATTATTTACCACTCAATTAATTCGCATCCGGTGATATATGCCCCATTTCCTTTACAAATATGGGACAGGGCAAGCGGGGCGTGAAGCTCTAATTTTAGACGTCTCACATGTGCATGCACAATTACGATTCTCCACTTCATAAATCTGGGGCCGGGCATGGCAAAATGCTTTCCGGAAGGGATTCTGCTTAAATGCAGTGATTTTTTATGCAGAATTATGTCGTTTTTATGAGGGGCCTCTTCGTTATTAATATTCAAAGATGGGAAATATAAATATATTGTTCATAGTAGGAGTTGAAGTAGTGTTGGAAATTAGATATGCGCCAAAAGTTACTTTATTAGCTTACAGACAGACAGACAGATAGACAGACAAGAAAGCGACTTGATAATAATAAACCGTGGTAAAATGGATATTTGATTGACAATAATGTATGAAATGGCTTTGCATGCTTATGTATGAAATGTAGAATCCCAGGTTTTTTCCCACTCGTAAATTTGTGATATAAACAGTTTAGACAGGCACTGATATATTTTTTGACGAAACGTCTCATTTTAGGAAACCAATAACGTTCTTGAATAATTAGGTACGTGTAATCGTTTTGTCAAAGGCAAAATGACCAAGGTCGTCATGATTAGCCTTGCCGACTTGCTTTCTGCATCGTTTTGGTACCACCCACTTTTTGACTTGGGAAGTTAATCGGTATACTTTGTTGCCAAAAAATGCGTAATCATGAAAAATTGATTTATGATTCGTAGAATCTTCACAAAGTAAAATTTCCTTTATTTTAATAATTTCTTTATCTTGTGCTTGCGCCTCTCCAAGCTTCGATTCATTAATTCTTCTATTCATTAATTAATAGAATAGACGTAATAGTTTCAGTAATTGGTGGATTACGACTTAAGGCGAGGAAGCACAATGGGCCACTTGTAGCCTCGGTGCAGCGGACTTGTTCTGCTCTCCTACAAATCCAGAATGCAGACTTATTTAGGCGTCAACGTGTTGAGTTTAACTGCCGAACTTGTGTTTAATTATTGTAAAAGTGTATTCTTGAAGAATAAGAGCCCCCACACACTTCGTTCAATTCGCGCGTACACGGACCAAATCGTACGAACCAAGACTGTACTTTTTTCCCCCCACATACCACGAACTATTGACACCTCGATTGACACAGTTCGTTCAGTTGAATTAAACGCGCGAACAATGGTACCTCGAAAGTGTCTCCTAGGTGGCGGCAGTAATATCAGTGAAAAAAAGAGGGAGAAAAATCGTACAAAATGGTGCAAGAACTGCTTTGGAGGAGAAAAACTTTCTCTCATATCAATTTATGGAGTGATAAAAGCTAGAACCAGGACACTGACATAATTTTTTACGTATGGACGAAGGGACCTATTTGGAATTATTGCAACTAATAGCTCCTTTTTTAATTATCTCCGGAAACACCCTCAAAGAGAGTCTATTTATCTTAATTACTGTATCTCTGGAAGCATTTTCTTCAACTTCTTTTAATTTATTCACTAATTCTTCATAAGCACTGTTTTTCTTAGCTCTGTCATGGTAATCTTTTGATTTAATTTCCCACAAGAATGGAAAATTTTTATATAAGTTTATAAAATGGGATAAAATTTTGAAATTTTGTACAGACAGTTAGGTTATGATGTACACACCGCGTGAACGATCAGCTCACTCACTGTAAACTAAGCGGCCTCATTCCTGTCCGTACGTTTTGAAAATCAAACCGAAACAGATTTTGCACCGACGGTGAAACCGTGCCGCTTTTTTCTCCACACACTGTGTTTGGCACGTACGTGCAATTCCGTGCCAAACACACTGTTTGGCGCCCTTTAGAACCCAACGTGAAGTTCTAGCAATAATATATTTTTTGGGTCGTTTTTCACAGAATTACAAACAGAATTACAATCAGTAATCACTGTAAAAGGAATCTCTATCAGTTTCAACTCAAACGAATGGTAATTTTTCTCTTGAAGCGTTGTCTGTTCTGTTTACAATTTGTTGCAAGCAATTGGTTTCTCGCCACTCTCAGTAAGTTGCATCAAAATGCAACCAAACCCATCTCTACTTGCATCAGTATAGACTAAGATTGAAAATAGCTGGTACAGGGGACGAACAAATTATTTTCATTTCATTGAATACGTTGGTATAATTATAATATTATTTATAAAACTAAATAAAAGCACACTTATTCATAAATCTATGAATCCAACTCCTTTTACTTCTCATAATAAACGAGAGCCGAGAGAGAAATACTCCCATATATCAAACCTAAACAAAGTTAAATTGGAATCCGTCTCATTTCCCAGTTTGATGTTTTAAATCATCCTTTATTTGAATAGTAATCCTACATGCATGAGTCGCATTAAATCATCCGGGTGTCATATTAACTCCTCGCACAAGCATTTGCGTATGACACTACTACTTGATGTCAGTCTGGAGATAATCACACCGCGTTAACTAGTACCGTGTAAATTCGTAATGAAGATTGACTAGTTCAATTGTATAAAATGCTCTTAGAAGCCCCAAACTAACGACACGTATTTATTGTTTCAGGGAGCCATGCCTCAGCCAGACGACAACACGCTAGTGAGAAGACATGCAGCGTCGATGTTTAAACATTAAGCAGTGATTAGAAGTATAAACATTATCAGAAATAGATGTCGTGTTCGTAACCTCAGGTGATTTTATATTACTACTAGTAACTTCTAACTGCCAGTATGAAGTCTGGAATAATCCTCATCGTGCTGTTTTGTTGGTCAACAATCGCTTCAAGTGCCGGTGTGATATCTCACATCGATTCGACCGACCAAGAAGGTCGATGTGAAGAAATAACTATCCCGATGTGCATGGGAATAGGTTACAATCTTACACGAATGCCTAACGAACTGAACCACGAGAACCAAGAAGAAGCTGGACTTGAAGTGCATCAATTCTGGCCTCTAGTAGAAATAAAATGCTCACAAGATCTGAAGTTCTTCCTGTGCTCCATGTACGCACCAATTTGTATACCTGGGTACCACCAAAAGCTTCCACCGTGTCGAGATTTATGCCGACGGGCTAGAGAAGGATGTGAACCAATCATGACTCAGTACGGTTTTAAATGGCCGGAGAGAATGGAGTGCGATCAATTTCCAGTTTATGGCGCGTCCAGTGACGTGCTTTGCATGGATGAGCATAACGCTTCTTCAACTCAAAAACCTCCTAACAAAGCGCAAAAGCCTCCTAAGAACTGCAAGAATTCAAAAAACTGTCAAAATCCTCCAGGCGACGGAAAGATAAAGGGAAACGCAGGAAACACCAAAGATTGCAAATGTCATTGCGTACCACATCTAGTGTCCCTGGAGAGGAGACCACACCACAATTACAGCGTCGCAGGCGTTCCAAAATGTGCATTCCCGTGCAAGGAGATGTATTTCAACCAAGACGAGAAAGAATTCGCCACCGTTTGGATCACACTGTGGTCGACTCTTTGCGCCGCTTCGACCTTCATGACTCTAACTACATTTCTCATCGAAACCGAACGCTTCAAATACCCTGAGAGACCCATAGTCTTTCTCTCGGCCTGCTACTTCTTGGTATCGGTAGGATACCTTGTTCGAGTAGGGTTCGGGCATGAGGAAATAGCATGCGATGGTGATATAATTCGCTACTCCAACCCAAAACTAAACTTATGCTCACTAGTGTTCCTGCTGGTGTACTTCTTCGGAATGGCTTCGTCGATCTGGTGGGTCATTCTCTCATTCACCTGGTTCCTAGCCGCCGGTCTTAAATGGGGCAACGAAGCGATCGCTGGTTACGCCCAACTCTTCCACTTAGCTGCTTGGTTAATTCCATCGATTCAAACTATTGCAGTTTTAATATCCGGGGCAGTCGATGGCGATCCAGTTTCCGGGATTTGCTACGTCGGGAATATGGACATGGACAATCTGAAATCGTTCGTGCTAATTCCTCTAATCGCATATTTACTAATCGGGTTCAGTTTCCTGCTAGCCGGCTTTGTGTCCTTGTTCAGGATCAGGAACGTAATCAAGAAGCAGGGAGGTGCCGGCGCGGGATCCAAAGCTGATAAACTAGAGAAGTTGATGATCAGGATCGGGATATTCAGTGTGTTATACACACTCCCAGCTACCATCGTTATAGGATGCCATTTATATGAGAACGCCTACCAGGAGGAATGGCTGCGAGCTGAAGCGTGTAGTTGCCCGCATTCGACACCTCAGAGCAGCTATAAGGAGAAACCACTGTACTCCGTGCTGATGCTAAAGTACTTCATGGCCTTAGCCGTGGGGATCACTTCTGGAGTGTGGATCTGGTCAGGGAAGACGCTCGATTCATGGCGGAGGTTGTGGAGGAGAATGTTCGGAAGACCCGATCCATCAGGAGCTAATGCTGCTTTGATTAAGAGTAGAGCAGGTGAGCTATTTTAATATTAGTTATTACTTAATCAGTCTAACGCCATGTCTTAGAAAACGTTTAACATGATGTTAAATTTTTCACCAAAACAAACAGATTATATAGGGAAATTACAAGCATTACAAAGTGTGAAGAGTACCAATTGAGACTCAAGATTGCGTTAAAAGTTTTACAAGACCAGGCATGAGATTCTATGCTGTTGGGCATTTTTTATTTTTCTAAATTCCCTAAACTTGTAAACGGCGATTTAGGTGACCCAGTTTTTTGGAACCATATTGTTTTTATTGTGAGATGATCCTTTTAAGATTAGCTTCAAAGAAAAATGCACTGATTCTGTGTTAGCCGTCATCCTATAGTTTGTTGCTCAATAGCATTAAAAGTAGAGTTGTATAAAATAAGGTCAAGGTTATGAGAATTTATCTCAATTACAGGTAAACCAGCCCCCCCTCAATACCTAGTGACGGGTCCAGGAAGTGCAAGCCTGCTAGGTCCTGTAGGCGGCAGCGTGGCCTCAGCTAGCCAGCACCACCTCCACGCACATGTGTTGAAACAGCCGCCCCTTAGCCACGTATGACAAGGTGGCGAGGGCAGCTCCTCAGTCGTACATGCGCAGCCCTCGCTCTCCAACTACGGGCCCATCTGAGTGACCGCCGCACGGGTGCGCGCTCACTCCGTAACCGCTCTCTAGTCCTACCCCCAGGAGTCCCACCAGGTGCCATCCGCACGGTGCTCTAGTGATTTTGGACGCGCCGCTTGACTCAGTTTAGTATCTGTTGCGTTGCGTATTTATTTATTATTATTATGAAGAGATATTGTGTATAAATGTGAGATTTTTTATTAAAATGTGATTTATGAACTGTTTGGTTTGAGGTCGAGGTACCCACTTGGGCATGGCGTGGAGTTTTGTAAATAGGTTGGTAATAATTTTCAAAGAGAACGAAGTTATGCTGTGATTTTTTCTAAAATATTTCTGATCTGATAAATTAACCAAAATACACATACTCTAATGAAGATTATTGCTGTGTTGCCACGTACTACATCCCTTTTGTTTTATTTTCCCTGTAACCAATTCGTGATCAAGTGAGTACCCAACTTTAGATATAGTATCATCATATACTCACATAAGTTTGTAAATAATAGACTGCTTACACAGGATCTGATACATATAGACAGTCCATATCGTGCTCCATTTTCTGTTGACTTAGCAAGTAGCATTCATTTTTGACTGTACTTTACTGAAACCGCAAAGAGACTGAATTCGATTCGAAAGCACTTTAAAGTTTCATCACATCATCCAATAGTTTGATAGTCGATTTGATATCAAGTTTACGTCTTTCACAATTTTTGATCGATATTTTCAGTTTACAAAATGACCTAGTTCTTCGGAAAATGAAACTTATATGTCATATACCTGCCAACTAGGTTAGGTGGTTAGATTTATCTTACCCATTATCTTACATGTTTATAGATAAACGAGTTTGGCGTTGATGAACTGAGCGTTGTTTCTTTTATCTATTTTGAATCTGGATCTAGATATTAACAGCTAAGTGTTTCCTCTCTGACCTCTAAACCAATCTTTTCCGCACTTTGTTCGAAAGCTTAGGCTTACTGAACAATATATTCAGGGTGCCTGGTCATAATTTGGAAGTACTCAGTCACCAATATCTGATCCTCGCTGTTATTTCAAAACCTAGTTGAGATCAAGCTATTGCTTTTTAGAGTTACCATAATTCTGGTGCTCTAGTTTATCCACTTTTTTATAAACCATGTACCTACTACATAAAATTAATACTTGTAAGTTTCATTTTCCGATGTTCTGGATATAGCATTTTATACAACACTACAGGATTGATTAATAGACAACTCTGAAAGGCTTGAATTAGAAGATAAACCAAAAAGCAAAACCACCTCCTCCTGTTACCGACAGTCGTTCTTGTAAATTATTTTCTGGAACACTGGAACAAACGATTACTCAAGAAGATTTTCGCCGGTCATTTATCAATCCGGATTCTCCTGGGCTGGAAACCGCGTCAATCAATCAATTTCACAAAAGGGAATTAATCAGGGATTACAAATAGCTGTTAGGTGTTTTACCAACCTAAAAACTCACTTGCCGGTATTCGATTAATTAATTAACGAATTTAATTTTATTTCCACTTCTTTGGGAAATTATTATTTATTACGCGGGCGCTTGACAGCTTCTATCAGTCAGGATGTTAAACTATAGGTAGAAAGGAGACTTCATACTTTTAAAGTTAATAATTATGTAACTTTTTAGTATGTCGAAAAATAATTAATTATTGCTTGAGAGTATTGGGGAAAAGAAGCAAAATATAAATGTAAGATGTACACTATTGATTGCTATATTTGATGAAACAAGTAAAACTGCCGTTTTGGCACCGTATTTGGCAGTCGAAAGCCAGAGGCTGTCCTTTGTATTTATTCGATCTAAGTCTGTTTAGCCTGGCCCATGATTTGATAGAGAGCTTGCTTTTGGAAGAGATTTTTTCTCACAAATTGGAAGATATTTTTTGCGGGACCTTGTCTGGCCACTTTATTCTCCATGTACCTACCTCTGACTACCTCTCGATGACATCTCAAGGATGTCAGCGACTCTAGAATTACTAGTGCTGTAGAGAGAAGCCTAGAATCTTCAAAATCCTGTTGTACACTTGTGACAGAACAGAACCATTGACTGTAGGGAAGCTCCATACTATAAATTATCATTCGCAGAATGTCAGTTTCCTTTTTGCTAGACTAGTTGGTCAAACTGTTACCAAAGAAATTGGTACAACCTGACATAATGAGCCTGACGGATCGTAGAGATTTTTTTTTTGTTATCGATGGATGCTCAAAATTTCGTGATTACATCGATAATGCTGAGTAGATAAAAGCTTTCAAAACGTTATGAATGTCAATCTTGTCAATAAAAAGTTCGTCATTCATTGGAAAATAATTATTTGTGGTTGAGGAGATAGATCAATGTAGAAGACGGAATTGCTGTAGAATCCATGATGGAAACCAAAACAGTAGGTAATAAGTTTTTGGAGAATTTTTCAAAGTTATGTAGAATACAATGGGATATATTGTAGTGATTACCAACGTCTTGAATAGATCAGCTCATTAAGAAAAGGGAGGATAAATAATTATATGTATAGTAAACGCTTCTAAAAATTCAAATTTAATCAATAGTGTACAAAAAAGGGGACTCTGATGCCTTTTGCATTCTTTGCAGATACAAAAATTATGGATGCTTTCTATCTACCTACGGGGATATTGCGCTTTGAAAAATTGGTAAGGTTTTTGCTCGGGATTTTGCAAGTTTAGAATAATTATTGGCGAGATTATTGGTAATGAAATTACCAATACGATTTCAATTAATGTTATCATGTTTTGGTGGTAAAATTAAAAACAGCTATTTGCATGTCAGGAATAAAATTCTCTTTTGGTGATGATTTTTTTTTAATATCCCGTTCGATTATTAAAGAGTAATCCAACAAAGATGATGCTGGTATTTGTCTCCATAAAATTTTAATACAACCCCTATTGCTGAATCAAAAAATATACATTATAATCTTTATTAACTTTATTGCCGATTTATGAATTTTGTTTTCAAAAGCCAAGATTAGGGGTAACTAAAAACAGATTAGAACTACACACTAGAGAGAAACATGGGTAGTTTTTCTATCTAGAAAATGTGAAATTAAAGGTTACATAATGTAAAACTGTTATATTTTCGGTCAGTTTTTTTTTCTTGTATCTATTGCATTTTTGAAGGAATAGACCTCAAAAACTTTTATTCGTCCTCTTAATTTAGAAGAAAAAATAATTTTTTTAAACATCTATTCTATTTATAATTCTGTAGGTTATTAGAGAGAGATTGCGCGATTTGTATCATAATAATTCCGAATTCAATTTGGAACAAAATTTTGATTTAAAAACAAAACATGGATTTTTAAAATAACAAAGTAAAGTAATTATCATTGTGAAAGTCATTTATTATGAAAATTCATAAAACACTTGTTCATAGGAACAATTATTCAGCTATTAATAAAATTTGGAAGAGTGTATACTATACAGAGGCCTGACAAAAGTCCGCCACCAAATTTGAGATTTAGTGGTGTGTCGTGAAATCTCAGATTTTTCATTGTGTTTTAAACATTTCATCCACTCAGTTTAACACCTCTTGAAAATTGCGATTTTTTTTAATGAAAATACAGTTCATTGTAACAGGCATATTGCTTATCAATTGAAAATTTAAGTAGGTAAGCTCTGTTACTAAACTCTAAATTTTACTTTCTGGTATCAATAACTTGTTCGTTACCATTTCCTGTTTTCTTTAACTTTAGAGAATTTCCCGATAAAAATGAAAAAATACTAATGATTAAGTAATTGAAATAAATTTCTAGATTGCTATTATATCATCGCCCACTGCCATTGGCTTCGAAATTTCTCTTGAAAACTGACATTTACTCGCTTCTTTCAGTTTCATAACGAACAAACGACTGTCATTTCGATACCTATACCTACAAAGGAAACAATAAACCTCTACAAACAAAAAAATCAAATAAACCTGCTATGGGGAAAGTCCCTAATATTTCACTCGAGATTTCACTTCTCTAGGTTCAGAGTCAGGCGTGGAAATTCCTTATTGCACATCTTGGAGAAAACTTAAATTGAAATAGCATTTTACATCACAAGAGGGATATGGTAGTCGAAATAATTTTTAAGGGGTAACAGGAATTTTTGGCAAATTAATAATAATTATAGGTATACCTAAATGGTTTTTTCCTTCAAAAGTAGCTTGCATTATTATTATTTTTATAAATATTATATTTTTTATTAATTTATTATTCATTATTACCACGTACCTAATTTCAAAATGAGTTATAACACGATGATTAATAATTTAATTATTTTTATACTCTCATTATTATTACTAATATGTAATGCATATTTTTGTGTATAAATATAAATATTAATATAATTAATAAATAAGTGATAAAAATATACGTAATAAAACTTTATTGATATGTGATTATTAATAAAAAGATGATGTAGTAGTAAAGTAACACGGTCGAAGGAGCTTTTTGTCAAATATTTTAATGTATATTTGATTTGAAGTTGGAATAATGATTAATGTACATACAGAGATCGAAACGCTGCCATACTAGTGCCATACAATTGCAGTCAGTATTTTTGGTAGATATTATAGTAGGGACCATCCTGGTTAATCTCCAATTTACACTCATTAAAGTATTTGACATTTTGTACAGTTTTAAATCCAATTGTAATATATAAATATACATATATATATATATTCTTGTAGTTTTACTAGAGATAAGATTTTATATACATAAATATAACATTATGAAAGATATTCAAGAAATAAACTTTTGTACTTACTACTATTATTATTATTAACAATAATAATATCAAGCAAGCAATTTGTAAATAATTATTACCTACCTACGATTTAATGTTACAACCTAGTTGCTATAATAATAATTATAAAATATATGTAGATGAATTGTTGTGATTGGAGTGATATATTACACAGGTATCCATCAGGTATGTCGTGATTTACATTTTTTTTTTTTTTTTGATGAATAATTAAAAATAAGTAACAAGAAGTGTCAGCTACAAGTTGGCAAAAATTCAAAAATGAACACTAATAAGTATCCAAGAACATGCGTCTACTGCTTTTATTGGTAAATTAGTAAATAAATTCAAGGTATATGCATCTATTACAACTTGTACATTGTAACATTTCCGGGTCGTCACTAAATCAATGCTTTCTTTACGATGAGTTAAAGGCATTAACAACTTATTTTACTTTTCTTATTAAATCATACATTGTTGTATCCGCAGGTAGGGTTTTATCCAAGTTTGCTGCGGTGTTAAATAGCGAGTGAAATCGAAATTCTGACGTCATAACAGCCGCGACTGCTCATAGCAACGGCAATAGAACGTGCGAGTGATATGACGTCATTAACGATATTTCTCAGGGCTATTATATCTCGAGATAGGAACCATATATCGAAGTGCCGTTTACCATTTTCAATAAGAAGCTCGGGAGAATTGATTAAGAAAAGTTGTTTTTCCGTCTATTTCAGTCTAGGTCCGGCAGTAATTTTACTTTAAAGCAGTGGAAAGCAGTGCATTACGCATGAGCGCATAATTTTATTGTTACTGCTCGTGTTAGGTAGTTATGGCACTTTTTCCACGACTAAGTATAGTTTTTCCAACCATCATATACGTATTGTTCACAGTTTTGTGAACTAAACTATTTCTATGATAATGATAATTATGTCAATGGGTAAATGAGGTAGTTCTTGTAGCCACAAAAACCTCCAAAGTTTTCGATCCCCAGAAATGGAATTGTACATAACAAATCTTTGAGGGTCCTAAGAAGGTTAATTTTTTTTCAAATTTATTTCACTTTAAGTAGATTCCCGATTTGTTCCATTTTTTTTAGCGGGGCGAAAAAAATATGCTAGAAAGAGTTTTCGTGATAGTACGGAGAAACATTTTCTGAAAGTAATTTCTATCAAGCTATCTATAGATGCATCTATTCTTGATTTCATAAATTTGTTACTTCTTTCTAAGTCTGTACCTAGACTATTATAGATACGTGTTTTTAATTATTATGTAACTTATTCTTTTCATGTTCATGCGTTGATATAATATTGGTGTCATCTTCAAGCTTTCAGTAACAAGAACCATCAAATTAAAATAAACAGTGAATGAGTTAGGTACTATTATTGGCAAAAGCATTAGATGGTTACATAGGTATCGCGGGAGCTTGCAGAGCGTGTTTACAATAAGAGCAGTATACCCTGCATAAATGATTGATTGATCTATAGATAAATCCACATTTTCTCATACTCGTAAAATGTAATACACAAAGGCATCCTATAAAAGTGTTATCATCTAATCACAATTTGTGTTTGTAAACTTCAATAAGATCTGCTGTTCGATGTTTATATAATATGAGATTGTAAAATCTGAAACACTGAGTAATCATTTGTATCCAACATAGCTTTAAAATTTATTATTATTATAGGATAACATATCAAAAAAAATTTATAGCTCGGTTATTTTCGCACTTGATTTATTATTATACCTTGTGCAGAACTGAATTTTTTGAATAATATATCTCCGGAGATTCGATTATTCGTTGTTTTTTACGAAATAATAGCACAAATTTTTGTTGATATTTTTTTAAATAATAATTATTATATTGTACAGCAATTCAACGCGTGTATACTTGCTATATTTGTAATTGTCTGTATGCTTCAAAATGTATACGATTTAATTATATTTTATTGTTTACATTTATTTATGTGCGTTTTATTCACTTGCCCTTAATTTTCGTTTTTATAATCAAGCGGAAATCTGTCTACTGTTATTACGATCAAACCGACACAATACAAGATATTTTAGCTACGCGTGATTTATAAAATTCACTTTTTACATGTTTCTTAGTTCATAAAATGTATGATTATCATGAAGTATACATAAAGCAAAAACGAGTGAAATGAAGTGTCGCAGCGGATCATTATTTAACGCAGTTCACTCTAGTCATAACCTGAAATGTATCGATTGATTTGGATAGTTCAATCAGGAATTCGCATTTAAAAACAATTGAACATGATGGCGCAAAAAACGTAATGTGGAACGTCATAGTTTATTCGCAGATCGGCAGACCTATGATGTATTGTTAGAAATAATTTTAGTAACAACAAAACCAGTGAAACGACTTGTACATTTTATTTTTGAAAAATATTAGATCAGCGAAGGGACTACCGGTAAGGTACAGATCATCCGTCGACAGTCCACACACACTGCTCGTCCTCATCCCTGCAGGCTTGCCAAGAGCCGAGAGCATGACCCGCTACTCGAAATACAGGCATTTCACGTGTCGTCGCTCTTGCTTCAATCATTAGGTATAGGTATTATTGTTTTGTGGCGTTTAGGTACCTAAAATGGATATCTACTATTGAAGATTATTCAACGAATGAAATATCTTTGCAAAGCAAGCATTTTACTTCGGAAATAGAATAGAAAATGAAAACGTTTTAAAACATTTTGAGCACTGAAAACAATGCTAATCCTAATGTTTTTAAATCAAACCCGTCGAAGAACGGTTCGGCATTATTTTCTAAAAAATTATGGGGAGTTACCACTTTCGTCAAGACGGAGGAAATAGGAAATTTTGCAGATTGCAGCATCCCATTTTGACATCGATGGATAAAAATGGTACTAAAATAAAAAAAGTCATACCATGTCACAATTTTCTTTTTAGAATTCAGATTGAATATTATTATGTAATATTATTTAAATATTATGTAGCACATAATATGTAGTAGGCAAATATTATGTAGTACATATTATGTACTGGGAAGAATGAAGAGTTTTGAAAACGTGCTTCCAGAGAATGAGCAACCTCACGAACAAAATGAAACCACTAGTAACAAGTAGTCCAACATACAACTGCTTTTTATACGAACTGCTTTTCAAATAATGCAAACAATGCCCAATTTGTTATTTTTGAGAGAATTTTATCAAAGGTCCCCGCACGGGTCATATGGAAATCAGCCCTCGGTTAAAAGTGCTGAAATTCAAATTCGTTATTTAACAGTTTAATGTTTATGGTGATCAAAAGTCTCCATGGGCGTGAAGTGAATATGTACGAGCTGATGAAATATTTGGTATTTTCTATTTTTTTTTCTTTTTTGTTAAGCATTACTAATTTCGTTATATATTAGTAGAGCTACGAAGTCGGTTAAATTAGCAGTGAAGAATTTTTGGCGCGTATATGGTGTTGAAAACATAAAAACAACAATTGAAAGCCAACTTCGAGTCAGCGGTGGCATTGCGGTTTAGCGTACAGACTGCTGAACCGTTGGACCCTGTATATTATTACGTTTCCATATTGTCTTGAGAAGTCGAATGAAAATGGCTTATACGATTTGCGTTTAATCCTCCGGTGACAAGGTGAGATGGTAGCGTTAGTGATAAGGTCGGTCTCTGAGACCGCACTGTCATTATTAAGAGTAATATGATTTTTTTTTCTAAAAGTATAAAAATCTAATAAGGATTGAAAATATTTTTAAAATCATTATTTATTCAAAATATTTATTTAACACAGCTTTTACGAAGTCTTTCACAATCTCGCTACAATGCCGCTTCATACTATTACTTCAACAGTCCAAACAGGAAGGTATTGATGGGAAAAACCCCCAACCTATAAAATGAAAAATGTATGAAAATGTTTGAAAATATCAAAAAATGGTTTACATGTCCCTATACAGGGTGTACCAGCTCGATTTAGACAACAATAAGGGCCGTGTAGGTCTCGTCAAGACGAAACGTTTTTTTATTTGAAGTTTTTGGATTTGGACCTTCGTTGCGGAAATATGGCCGACTTACGGTTTTTAGTTTTTTGGCTCCAGTTTCGGCATTTTTAGGTTCTCGCCCAAACTGAAACTAGTTTTGGAAACTCCTTAGCTTCAGTTACAGCTTTCATATTGAAGTCAAGGTTCTATCTCTGTTGGATTCAATCGTGCACAGAGATTATTACTTATAATACCCAGCCACACATTTACACTAAACTCTTATTTAAACATAGATTGCCTGATGCACCGAGGATTAACTGTACTCCAAACATTAAGATTGTGATTATTTACAACGTCCTTGTCTTGTAAAATTGGATTCATCTGTCCATAATATTTTTTGTAAAAATTGTGGATCTATTTCCACCGGATCCAAAACAAAATTACAAAAGTTGAGACGTTTTTCAGCATCTCCTTGCAGGAAACCTTGAAGAGGTTGGAAATGAAAAGCCCTTCGATGATCTCGTCTGAGTGCTCTTAGTACAGTCGAGTGAGAGGAATTGAGCTACTGAGCTGCTCGACGTGTTCTTATAGTTGGGTTGTCATCAAAAAGCCGAAGAACACGAACGTCATTCTTGATTGTGCATTACGATTTTGTTCATTGTAATGTCGTAAAACGACGATGCACATCTATGAAAACTTGTGAATTCCGAACTATTCTATTAGGAAAGCGACTCCGGTAGTCTCGTACTTAACATAATGTACCAGGTGGGCAACTAAGAATGGATGCCAACCATATCTCAGGAACGGCTCGTCACACAGCTTTAGGGTAAAAGTTTTTAGGAGGAAAGTGACTCCAAAAAATCGCTGAACAATATTTTTGAGCTTCTAAAACTACCGCTAGGGGGCGTAATAGTTATGGCAGAATGAAAAATGGGTAGTTTCTCCGTATTTTTTCAATTAAGGGTGTATTCAAAACACATGTTATAGTCTAATCCCTAAATAATTTGGATTTTTTTAACTCGAAACTTTTTGTCATAACCTCAAAAATAAAGTGGTGAGAGTACTTCAAAATTTTGTTTATTGAAAAGTCGATTATTCCAATTAACCTCAATGGAACTTAACAAGATTAGTCTCGTTACAAAGCGTTTTCCTTCCTCTGTCGATTGCATTTTTCGAATTTTTCATTTTTTTTACCACCGCAACCGCTAGAGGGTGTTATTTGACATGTAAGGAAATATGGCGATTTTTCTTCAAAAAATTAAATAGAATTGTATATTTATTTTTACATAGTGGAAAAGAGAATTATATTCTTAATGTGTTATAAAAATCGCAGCTGAATATCTTTCGCTCAACTGTAGATATCTGCTAGCAAAGTTGATTTTATGAATTTTTAGAGTTTGGCCTCCGCACGGATCAAATGGAAATCATCCCACGGTTAAAATTGCTGAATTTCTAGCATGTTTATGGCGATCAAAAGTCTCCATGAGCGTGAAGTGAATATGTATACAGGGTGAGTTTTTTTCAATGTTTAGTACAGGGATCTCGTAAACTACTGCAGTTAGAGGAACGGTTAAATGGAGAAAGAAGTACAGTTTTATGAGCTTAATTCGAAACAGCTTTTGTTTTTTTGAAAATCTCCATGGCTTCCTAGATATTTAACATAAAGTAAATTCCGCGGATTTCTTTACACCGAGATAGCAGTCTTATTATTGGGATTAGAGAAAAATCGTAAAGGAAAACCTTTTAGACGATTTCATAGACAATAAAACGGCGTTACAGTTTTTTTTATTTGTTGTGTCATTTTCGAGCTATGACGTAAACTTGTGTTTTTTTAAATGTAAGTCATAGTTGGCTATGGCATCATTCGATATGTCTTTTTTTTTCTAAATACAACGATATAAAACTCGATATCGTTTTTTCGGGAAATAAAAAAGTTAGGACGGCTATCACCCTGTATAGGGTGATGAAAATAGCTTATTCTCTATTTTTTCTATACACCATTTAACTTCGTATTATTGAAGCTATAAAGTCGGTTCAAAGAGCAAACATGAAGAATTTTTGTCGCTTATTACAGTGGTGAAAACAGAAAAACAATTTAAAGTTTACGTTATGAGATTTTCGTATTTTTATATCCAAAATTGCGTTTTTGTATGACGTGAACTTTCAAGTGTTCTGCATTGTGTCGTCCATTCTTATAGTTGCCCACCCGGTACATATATAGGCGTATCTTGCATTTTTTAAAAGTTCTTGGCATTTTCCTTCTTGCCAACACCAAAACAGCTTCTACTATCACTAATAACGTTACTTAATGAACTAATGACATCGATATTTTTCGACTAAAGTCAGTTTACACATTTTAGTTAAAATTTTTGTTTTCCAAGGCTTGCTGTGTAGCGCTAATAAAATTCATGAAGTTGGTAATTACATTGCTCTGTTTTTTTTTTTTAAATATCTCAAGAACGAAGCCAAAACTTGAATTTTCCTAAGTAAGAAAAAAGTTTTGTAATTCATCAGGGAATTGTCATGTGTAGTTGTTGTATGAATATTTTTATGTGTAACTTCAAAAAAAAGAAGAGCAAACTTAAAAAAATTCATTTCGAAGAGCGCTAGAAGACTCAAACTTTGAAAGGTCATGACAGGTTCAAAATGAATGTAAGTTGCGTTTAGTTGGTTCAAATCGGATAAATCGTTCAAAAGTTATGAGAAAAAACTAGAAAATAAAAAGATAAAACATGAATCACCCTGTATATCCACGTAGCTGTTAATGGTAGCTTTGGCAGTAAAACAGGAATGATTACGAGAGAGACTATTAGATTAATAATTAGTGTATACGTCGTCCAAAGGGTTGCCATTAAACCTAGCGTCCCTAAATATTTTTTGATGTAAAAATATAATTTCAAGTTGAGAATGTTGAAGTTATACATCGATACCCTACTTACCAGGGTAATAAAATATTAACTGTTTAGGATTCCAAACTTTGTTATTTCAAAAGTTTACAAAACATTTCCTTCTTTTGGCCATCGCTTACGATAGAAACGGGCTCGAATTGGTCGAGTTGATGACAGACGACAGTGCTAATTTAGTTAGTCTTCTATGCCTTTCCCAAGAAGCCCATTACTTTCTAGAGCCGTCGGCATAAAATGAATTTGGGAAATTTTGCGTGGCAAATCTGAAAATAAAAATGAAATAAAATCCATTACTATTTATTCTCGCTGGTTATACTCTATCGGCAATTTCTTTTGTTTGCATGTCGTCTTTACAAATAATATGCAGTCATCAAACATAGTTCTTATTGGATGAATTATTATTGGCGTTGGCGACACGTAATTTAAAATAATTTGAGAAATCAATTTCAGCTTTCCAGGAACAATAAGTTTGCTAGATTGACTACTCATAATAATATCAAACACAAATATGTAAACTTAACATGTCGTTTTCTAAAACTGAACCCCAAGCAATTCGTAACTCAGTGGAAAGAAAACTCCGCAGGTTTAACTTTTCATTTCATTATCCTAAAACACCCTTAATAACAACTATCTTTCTGAATTTTTTGGTTCTAAAACCTCTCTGTCAATTTCTTATGCTAACGAAGAGGGCAAGTTTCCGTCCGTACCCTTTCGTATAACCCTTTCCTCGCTTCTGTTAGTTCAGGGCCTTTGTCCTGGAAATGCTTCCTGAATGCATGTTAATCCAACAGGGACAGGTCATAATTAGAATCCCATGATGGATGACGTGTCACGTGTCATATGCGCCACTTATCAGGGGCACCATTCCTTGCCATTAGCATACGATCGCGTTGCCTACTCCCTGTTATTTCATAATATACCTTCTACTAGTCTAGTTTTAGTTTGAAGAAAATTGCAAAGAGTTATAAGAGGTATAGTTGTTCTCGCCACTTAATGAAATCCAAAAATTGTTCTTAAAATCACCGTTATTTTAGTGGCTGCATGTTACCTATAGATATTGAGGTCAATCAAGATACTTTTGTTCAAAATATGCTGTCATACATTGTACTCGCGTCCCGAGGGAATTATTATTAACGTGTAACGCGATGTTTTATTGCAAAAAAAGTCGAAGCATTGAGTGGAACTATGTGGATGAAGTCGACTTTTGAGAAAATAAGTTTTAAAGTTTATCGTTTGGAACCTTTGTATCCTAATGATTAAAATGAATGCAGAAATGTACTAAGGGCAAGGTTGTTTATTATATCTAGCATAAATTACGAAGAAATGTTTATTTTGTCAGTATATGTTTGCAAATTTGGTATGCAAAACACTTTTATCCAAAATGTTTTTAAAGATAGTGTGGTGCTAACTGATGAATGCCTTATGAAAATTGAAAAGCTTTTATCGAATACCGGAAAATATATTCTTTCTATTATCGTTCACAGTTCTCTGGAAATTTTCCTGCTTCCTGTTTTCAAAACATTCACTTTCATGAAAAATACAGCTTCATCTATGGCCTTTTTATGTACGAGGGTGGTTTGAAACGTTTCAGGCCCTTTCAAGAAAAACACGGATTTAACGCTTTTCTCAACTCTTCAAACCGCCCAAAAAATTTTTTTTGGGTAACTCCAAAAAATACCACTCTACAGCGCTTACCACTTCAGCAGTCGACAGATATTCCCCCCCCCCAGATTTTTTTTCAAATTTGGAAATAAATCAAATATCAACGGGAGCTAGTTCGGGTGAATAGAGTGGGTGCGGAAGCAATTCCAATTTCGGTTCATGCGATTTTTCCATTACAGAGTTGCGACCATGCACGTATATGCACCCAAGCCTTGTCTTGGTGAAACATTACTACTTTCTTCTTGGCTAAATGTGGTCGATTTTCTTCATGTTGGTCTTGATGATTTCACCTTTCTGAAGGTGAAGCATAATAAACCCACGGCTGCATCAAAAAACTGTTCCAGTTACTTTTCCCGCATAAAGAACGACCTTCACCTTCTTAGGAGTTGGCTCTGCCACGTCAATCCACTGGTGAATACCACTGCATTGACTGATGTTTGGTCTGGGGAGTATGCTGATGAACCCAGGTTTGATTGACAGTAATTAAACGTCCCAAAAATTCAGCTGGATTTTTTTTATACAGCTCAAGACACTCGTGCAACATGTCAACCGTACCCGCTTTTGGTCGATTGTCAACAAACGCGCCACTCAACGCGCGAATAATTTTCTCATACCCAAGTCTTCTTTAAAATCTTGTGTACCCGTTCATCTGATGGTCCACAAGACTCAGCAATTCCCATAAGTGTCAATCGTCTATATTCAATCAGAGTTCCATGCACTAAATCGCCGTCTTCAGTAGTTGCAACAGTTTTTGGTCGCCAAAAAAACGTTCATCATAAAAAATAGTAACACGACCGCGTTTTTACTCGGCCACCCAATGTTTGAGAGTTTACATCTAGTCGTGCTATATTAACCCCATTAGGTCAGCCTATTTGAGGAAGCTGACTAGACTATCTTGGCTATTGCTATTGGTAATATATCCATGTCCGACGATGTAAGAAGGTTACCCCAAGGTTTGCAGTCTGGTTCTTACCAAAGCAAAACACTCGCACAGGATGTGGTTTGCTGTTTCGTCGTCCTCCAAGCATAGGCGGAATTCAGCGCTGATCGCTAAACCCATCCTGTGCAGATGATAGTTCAGCTTGCAGTGCCCTGCATATAGGCATATTAAGGGTTTCGGTTTTTTCCTGTTAAACTCCAATAGTTCTTTTCTTTTTTTTGTCTTCTTTTTCTTATTCTTTTTTTCGGCCCAGTGGTGGAAGATTCCCTCTCAGCCCTGTTACGTATTGTTGTTTTCACAATATTCGGTGATATGCCAAATGCCGGTCCTGGTCCGAAAAAATCGAATTCGGCACCTTTCCTGGCCAGATAGTCGGCGAGTTCCTTCTCTCCATGTCCAGTGTGGTCCGGAATCCAGATGAGAGTTACTGCGTTGCTCCTTCGGCATTCAGAGTTAACTAACAGTTCAGACCAAATTAGACCTGCAGTGGCTAAAACTAAGGGATTTTAGAGCCACTTGGCTGTCTGAATATATTTTTATTTATCTACGTCGGCAGTGTATCTTTTCAGAGCTCTCTGGCATTGATTTCGGCCTGAAAAGTTGTTGCTTGAAGGTCCAGGCTCGAGAAGATTTTCTTATTCTTCGAGTCAGCGCTAGACACTCCAGCTCCAGTTCCTGTGGATGTCTTAAATCTATCGGTGAACCATCTGAAATATGCTGTCAGGAGTTCATATCTGTTGTCCTCCCACATGTCTCTTCATTTTTTGAGTTTTTCAAGTTTGAGTATAATAAAACAAGCCCAGAACATTACACACAACAGCAAACCCCCACAGCAGCAAGTCACAACACATCTAGACACTCTCAAACAAACATTAGCCGTACAAGCTGCAAGACTACGAAGATATGAGAACAAAGGAGAAAACAGAACGCGCAGTTTTCTCACAGTGAAAAGAGTTCTACAGAAGCTTAAATAACCAACCAGCAAATATAGTTACCAACCCGCCAATAGAAGAACAAATAAAACATTTGTGGACAAACCCCACACAGCTTGTAGACGATGAACAATGACTTCTCCCATGAACAGAAATATTACGAGCAGATACAGCCAGATAAAAACCTTACCATAACAAAACAAGATATAACAGAGGCAACGAAGATAACTCTAAACTAGAAGGCAGCAGGCATTGATAGAGTACAAAACTTCTGGCTTAGGAAACCCACATCAGCACATGAAAAAATAGCGCAGCAAATAACGAAAATACTACATAACCCAGAAAAACTACCACACTTCCTAACCACAGACATCACATACCTATACCCAAAAGTCAGCAAACCGATGACCCAGCGAATTACAGACCCATAACATGCCTACCTACAATTCTATTATCACACAGAAACTAGAACACCACATCAACACTCACTCCATTCTTACAGAGGAGCAGAAAGGATGCAGAAGAAACAGCCGTGGTTGTAAGGAACAAATTATCATTGATACAGTGGTGACCCATCAAGCTAAAACAAAATTTCGTAATTTGTACACAACTTACATAGACTACAGGAAGGCGTTCGACTCAGTACCTCACAGCTGGCTCATCAAAACACTGGAAATGTATAAAGTTAGCCCTACTGTAAATGTAAAAATAAAATTTATATTATGTTTATCAATTAATTAAATTAATAATAATAATTACATTTATTTCCTTTTTTAGGTACATTTTACAATACTTTTTTGGAAAAAAAATAGTTTGGTACTTAAAAATATGTGTGGGTGTGTGTATGTGTGTGAAAGGTTGGGTTGGTTGGCCTCGAACATTGTTCATTAGCCACAGAACATTTCCAGAACGTTTCATCAGACGGAAAAGGAGGATAATACATGGAAAAAGAAGTTTTAAGTGTAATAATAGAGAATTAAAGAGTTATTTGAATTGAAATAAAAAAGTTACTATTGCTTCATAAATATCAAGATCTGTTACGGCAAGAATATCATCAGTGAGGAACTGAGGCGTGATATCAACTTTTGAGTGTATCGCCTGGAGTAGATTTTGAGTGGCTCGTATTTTTCCTACACTCCAACACTATGTAGCTCAGTGAGCCAATGTCTGAGGTGTACTTAACAATAAAAAGTACCATTTTTTATTAATAAAGTTATAGTTTAATATTATAATTTAAATTATATATTATATTATGTATAGGTATTATATCCATAGAGATGGATTAACATCATCGCATAGATCTATATTTGGTAAAAAACACATTTTTAAAACCATTACAAAGCGTCTTGAAGATAGGGGGATTAATAAGTTTAATTTCATACTAATACATTATAACTAGATAAACCCTTGGTTACCGTAACTATAAACATATTCCTAACTCCCTTGGAAGTTATACTGGGCTGTTATTACTCCTTAACTCCCTCTAATGAATTAACAAAAATAAACCGACAATATTTGGATTTCATATGTCATTTTCTATAAACTTTTCAATTGATATATCGCATAGTAATCATGCTTACTCAATTATTAAAAACATTCGTTTATTTTAAAAACCAACAGATTTGGTTTTTATATTTTAATTTTGTATGAAATAAAATTATTTATCTATCACGTGAGTTATTGGATGTTAATAACCTCGAGCAACTTAACAATCCCTCGGGACTTACGTCCCTCGGGATTGCAATATGTTGCCCTCTGTAGGATTAACATCCTCATAACTCCCTTGATACATAAATAACTATTAAAAATTACCAAATTATCATCAGTATAAACAAGTGGAAATTAAAGATCGCACATCAATAATGATTTATCTAGTCAAAATCGGATACACTTCTTCCATCAGCTTTCTCTATAGCAAAGCAAGTTCCAATAATGTCTATTCTCATCTAAATAAGGGAAGGGAAACTACTGCTACAAGAGTTATCTCTAGTAAGTATGTGCCATCATTGAAGCGTGAACGCCTACTTCATGTACATATTGTTTTTCTATACTAGACGAAACAGGTAAACTATGTGTGTATTATAAATGATGAATAGCCTCCGTGGCTTCTAGCCATTATCCGTGAGAAATCTTAATGATGATACGCTACTTCAGCTTAAATTTGGCTTTCATCTCCCATATACGGATAGTGGGAGTCGAAAATATCACAAGGTTAATCAAATGGCTTTGGGTGTGTCATAAAAGTGAGAAATAGTACTAAAACTGTTAGTTCTAATTATTCAACCGACGCAGATTTGAAAGTACGGCCGATGCTTTGAGGATATAGGTATACGAATAAATAAGTGTCCCACAACTGTAGAAAATTTATCTCGGATTTAGGTATGCTAAATGTTCTAAAAATACCTAAAATAGATCTCTCAAAAAATATTCCTTGGAAGCAACACTAAAAAAATATCTAAAAAATGAATGAGAATAGCCCGAAATTTTGGCAGTTGTTATACTAATTGAAATACATGATCAGCTGATAGTTCCAATGAAAAATTATTCGATCCAGTGGCGGAGACCTGGGTGTGTTCTTAACTTTTTTCATTAAATAATTTCTAAGCCACTGACTTTAATGCAAAATTTGTTATTTTTGATAGATACCTCGTTGTCCTTAGCATTGTTTTTTATGATATTTTACCTCGTACTGCTCCGTACATTGTGAAGTATCTCGGAAACAGTGCGTCCTAGCGTCCTACAACAAAAACGTACAATGACTCTAAAAAACATGAGGTATCTACCAAAAATAACAAAAAATGTGCGATAAAGTCAGTGGTGCAGAAATTATTTAATAAAGAAGGCAAGAACACACCCAGATCTCTGCCAATGGATTGAAGAATTTTGCATTGGATCGTTGAAAATATCACATTATGTACTTCAATTTTATTAGTACGATAATAACTTTCAAAAATTTCGAGTTATTCTGATCAGCCAATTTTTAGAAATTCAAAAAATATTAAATTTTTCGAAGAACTTTAACACCTCGTATCTCGAAATCTAAAGCTCCAACGACGCATGTCTGTAGGAAATTTTTCTCCCATTTTTGCAGTTCAAACCAAAATGGGATCTCATACTACAGGAACGGATGAAGATCAACAATTCTTATTTACATCTCGTTTTTGATGCAAAATACAATAAAACGTTTTATTGGGTAAGATGGAATAAAGACTACAACCCAGGCATCTGTATCGCCTTCATGGATACTGATTACAAACCATTACAGACTTCCAGGAAAGTGCTTAAAAGGTTTGCTTACACATAGTCAACATCTTCCGAGTATCCTCAATATTTATGTTCAAATTCCTCTTGTATTATATCAATACCAAAACCGAGGTGGAATTTTCAAAAAGCAAACTGGACGAAATCCAGTAAATTAGTGGACAGTACTCTTCATTGGATATCACCAGTGTCATCAAGTTACAAATTTGTTGGTGTTTTAAAGGGATCTGCGCCAAGAAAAGTATTCCGAGACGTTTTCGCAAAAATTACAACCCAGGCTGGTCTCCTGAAGCTAACGATTTCTTTCAACAATATTCAAACAATCCATCTCATGAAAATGCAAGTTTGAATACACATCTTTAAACAACGCAATGATAAGTGGAATACGTTAAATGAAAGGTATGAATTTAATTCATTCCAGTCGTAGCAGTTGGGCTTTATTGCGAAAAACAGGAAGCCAACGAAGAAGATCTCATCAAGCAGAGTTATCAAAAAATAACAATATTTTCTATAAACGGCTTAATTTTTTTTATTGTAATTTTTGCTTTGTTTTTCTCTTAATTACTCTAATATTGCAGCAAAAATGTGTGCAACTTGTTTATCCCCAATTTTTACGTCTCTGAAAAAATATGGTTTTGGCAAATTTTTCCCAAATCCAGACCTTTCTGGTACAAAAATGTCTAAGATATTAGAGAAGAACAAAAAGTTATACATACCTGTCTTCAGTCAATGTCTTTCAACTTTTGGAAAAATTTACAGATTTTTTGAGTCTTACAGACTTGAGACTTTTTCTACCCTAAACCCCCTGACCACGAGAATTTCGGCTAGAGGTATTTGGAGCTTTCCCACGAGATGGCTTATTCACCAGTGAATTATTTTTATACTGTGCGAATATTGAGTCTCTATACACGGTGAGTCATTTTTTTGTAGGCAAGACTTCACCAGTTCATAGAAAAAATGTTTTAAGGAATAAAATGTTACCATAAACATATGGCCGGAAAAGCTTAGAAAAAAAGATACAGGGTGTCGGAAGAATTTTTTTTAGTTTTCGCGGCATAACTTTGGCATTTCTCAATATTTTTATTTTATACAAAGATGTTGCATATTATAATTTAGAGCACAAAAAACGAAGAAAAATATGGGTGAAAAAATTTATCGGTGACAAAGATATAGGGTATCTGACCCGTTTTTCGCTCAAAAACTTCTACGCCGATGGACTTAGAAGACCATACTACTTATCAGCGTGGAGATTTCTTACAAAAAAAGGTATACTTATGAATATTCGAAATTCCTCATATTTTTTAAGTAATTTGAGTCTAAGTTTCATCATACAGCAAAAATAAACTCATTTTTTCGATATTAATTAATTGTAATTTTTTGATATAAAATAATAATTTAAAAATTCTGTGATCTTGTATAGCTAAATAAATGGTATGAAAAAATGTGGTTGTTTAAACTCAATTTTTTTTTTAAATATCGGGGATTTCGTATATTCATAAGGACACCTTATTTTTTAAGAAATCTACAGGGAATTCAACGATGATAAGTAAGATCTTGTAAGTCTATGGGCGTAAAAGTTGTTGAGCGAAAAAGGGGTCATATACCCTGTATCTACGCCACTGATGATTTTTTTCACCCGTGTTTTTATTCGTTTTGTGTGCTCGAAATTATAATAAATAACTTCTCGGTATGAAATTAAAATATTAAATAATGCCCTAGCTATGCCTCAAAAACAAAAAAAAATAGATATTTTAATAGGGAATCTCCATAGCTATAAAAGTTTATAGAAAAATGGACCGAACACCCTCGATTTTTTATTTTTGAGAAAACGTCAATGGTGAAAACCAAAATAAGCTATCGTATTTTGTTTTCGAGATAATTGCAAAAACTCGATTTTTCGTTTTTCCATTCTGTCTCATTTACTAATTGAATCGAAAGGAGCTAATTTACACATTCCTGAGACACTTTTTTAAAAGGAATGCAGTGGCGTAGTTGTTGGTTTTGACATCATTAGAAAGAAAAGAAAGAAAAAAAAACACTTTTTCCTATTACTAGGATATTATGATTTATTTATTTTCATTGATAATTAAAATAAAAAAAATAAAAAATAAAAAAAAGTAATTATTGTTGGAATATAATTAAACTAATAATTAGTAAAAAACGTCATAGGTATCTTTAAAAAATATAAAGCCATTTGGGAGCTATTAGGGATTCATCAAGTCAAGTAGCTTGACAGTTTTATCAATAGATTGACTGCGATGAAAAGCTTGACTTGAAAGTCAAGCTTTTCGTACACTTACTACTTGACTTGACTTGATATCAAGCAATTTCAAACTACTTGAAATTGCTTGATAAGTGACCTGTTTGTACAAAAACTTATTTTTCAATCGTGAAAACTTATGCATATGATAGATATTAGTCTTAATATCTATTAGTCTTAATATTATTAAGCATTTTTCCAAACTTAGCAACTATGTCCAAAGATTTTTTATCAACGCCAGCGGCTTCAGCTCCTGTTGAAAGGAAGTTTTCCAGAGCTGCTCTAGCTGTTACAGAACTCTGTAACAGATTAAGTGACAACTCTGTCAGAGCCCCTTTGACAAATAATGACATTAAGAACTATACTTTTAATTTTTATCTTTTAAAAAATAAGTGTTCGTTTGTTTATTTTTATTTTATTGAAAATGTACGTACTTTGTACTTATTTTTTAATCTGCCTACTTGTGCAAGAAATATTTTACGGTTTTTTAAAGCAAAAGTGTTACGTTTTTGTACTGATTGTTAAATGAAATTATAAAACTTACTCGCAATTTTGTACTTTTTGATTAGTTGATTTGATAAGATGAAAAATAAGGATGAATCAAGTAGTATTAAAAAATGCTTGATTTTTCAAGTACTTGAAATATTATTACTTGACTTGACTTGATATTCGATTTTTATCACTTGACTTGAAATTGACTTGCTTTCTAGTCAAGTCAAGTCAAGTAGCTTGATTATCAAGTCAAGCCGTGAATCCCTAGGAGCTATACAAAAAGGGTTATTTTTGGAACATTCTACATTCTGTAACTTCGTTAATATCCAATTTATTAAAGACTGATGGGTTCATTAAGGAAGGCTTTTTGTCTTAAAATTAGGTAAATATTTTACCGCTGAAGTTTGTCCCCTTTATTCTGGGACACCGTGTATATAATTTTATCTGGTAAATCAAAGGTTTTCATTAGATTACCTCTCGGAAAACCTTCCGAAAAAAGTTTCCGAATCAGTTCTTATACCTAAATTACAAATAAGTTTGTAAAATTATATTGCACCTGCAATAAACATCTCTGATAGGAGTGATAGGTAAAGAAAATGGTAGTAGGCACCTAGGTTTTATCTTTAAATGTTTCCTTCTCCTTTTGTGCTCGGCTTGAGCAATAATGGAAACAATATGGTATAATACATACCGGTTCATAGAAGTCGAGAGTCATGACCTGTAAACAAACACAGAAGTCATGAAAGACCAAATATAGAGAACAGTATGTTGATTATATGCACGCAAACAAAGTCTGTAGATTGTGAAGTTCGAAAATAAATATTAGAATGCCTTCCATCGGTTTTGTTTTATTTTATAGTTCAGTTTATTAAAAAAATTACTTATTGTAAAACTAGGGCATTCCCCTATTTGAGACGTTAAATACGTGACAGAAGTATTTTTTCAACTATTAGGAGTGTGAAGACTGTATGCTAAACAGTAAATTTTGAATGTAAGTATAGGTGTAGTGTGCGCTTCTACAGGGTGTTTCAGAGATATCGGGCCAAATTCAAAGGGTTAGTTCCTATCATAAATACAGGGTGCACCATGTATCCTTCTCTATATTCTCTATCTCCTAACGCTAACAGATACAGGGTCGGTTAAACAAGTCCAAAGGAGCGCAATTTTGTGGCCATCTCGATTCCGTCGAGACATACAAGATATCTGTGACCGTTCCTGAAATATCCTGAAAAACTGAAAAATCGAGATTTCTTATTTTTGCCATATCTTTTTTATTATTGGAGATTAATGAATAATTTTTTGTGTGCTTACATCAGTCGGCAAGAGCTACCCATCTGACATTTCAAAAATTGTCAAAGCCGACTAGATCTCAGAATTTTCATAGTCAACTTTCGTTTTTCTTATAGCCACCATGCATATTGTTTTTTTTACGTTGTTCGATATAAAAAAAAATCATAAAAACTAAAAATTGTTAAACTTCAAAAAATAAAATTAAAAATTTTTTATTCTTCTTTTTTCTTTACAAAAAAGACACATTTTTAGACCGAATTTCATAGATAAATTAAAAAAACCATAAGGCAAGCACTATTACGGCGTATTTTACGAATGTTGACGTTTTTCTACGATTTTTTTTAGATTTTTCTTTGAAAAAAGAAGAATAAAAATTTAATTTTTTTTTTTTTTTTAGTTTATTGATTTTTGGTTTCCATTATTTTTTTCATATCAAACGACATAAAAAAATAATATGGCGGCCATAAGAAAAACGAAAGTTGACTGTGAAAACTCTTGGATCTAGTAGGCCTTGAAAATTTTTGAAATATCAGATGGATAGCTCTTAACGGCTTATGTAAGCCTGCAAAAAATTATTTATTAATTTCCAATAATAAAAAAGATATGACGAAAACAAGAAATCTCGATTTTTCAGTTTTTTCAGGATATTTCAGGAACGGTCACAGATATCTTGCATGTTTTGACGAATTCGAGATGACCACAAAACTGCACATCTTTTCTCTAATTTAACCCACCCTGTATCTCTTAGCGTTAAGGAGATAGCAATATAGAGAAGGATACATGGTGCACCCTGTATAAGTTGAAAAAAATTCAACTCAAACGATGGATTTTATCAAAAAAAAATAAGCAAGTAGGTACAATAATTAAAGTACAGGATCACAATTGCCATAATTTAAAATTATTTTGAGCTAGGTATACAGACCATTTGAGAGTAGCATATCAAAGTTCTGTTTTTTTTTTTTATGGAATTCTCCTATGTTATAGCATTTTAAGATTGTAAACATAACCATACAACTTTTGTCTGAAATTTTTTTTCCTACAACACAATTTTTTTCCGAAATATTTCCCTGGTGAGATTAAAATGAATCAACCTGTATATTTTTAAAGTTTCTAAAACTACTGAAAAATACAAATACGATAATGTATGGTCGATAATAATGAGTCGCCGACTTATTTTTTCGAATTTATTACGGATCTTCAGCAAAAAATAGCTCAAATTTCAAGCCCCACGAATAAGTTTTTATTTGACGTTTTTGAACGTCGTTTTCACCATAAGATTTCCATAAAATTTTTCTGTACCATATCTTGAGCCGTTTTCGTTGTTCAACGGCTTGAACTTAAGAAACTGCGATTTTCACTTGTTTATAATTCACAAACTTCTCAATTCACTTTTAAGCCTCAATTTGAATTTTTACCCCCACTGCTCTCAGTGTCAGTGGCGTAGGAACACAGCATCGCTGACACTTATAATTTTTGTCTGTAAGTGGGGGGAGGGCGCCGCTACCGCCTTGGTCTGTCTATCCCTAAACCGTGCGCGATTAAAAAAAAATTGAAACTGGGTTTTATACAGTGTCTTAGTGCCTAGAAGTTAAAATTATTTTGGACTTTTCAGAATATCCCCTATGAGAGGGTCATATCAAAGTTGTTTTCTTTTTTATTGGAATGCTCTTATGTTATTGCATTTTTATATTGCATGAGAAAGAAAAACGAAATTGTATTTTACAGTTAGTGTTTAAATTGAGAAGTGTGTGAGTTATAAACAAGTGAAACTCGCAGTTTTTAAGTTCAAGGCCCTGTACAACGAAAATGGCTCAAGATAGAGGAAAACGGTTTACATTTCCCTATTTTCACTTGTTATGTTCTATTCCATGGTACAGAAACATTTGTACTATCTTTGTTTTTTTTTGGCGACACGTTGAGAATTCTCAGATTTTTTAAAGCATAGGGAAATGTAAGCCGTTTTCTTCTATCTTGAGCCGTTTTCGTTGGAAAGGGCCTTGAACTTCGAAAATTGCTATTTTCACTTGTTTATAACTCTCAAACAACTCAATTTAAACACCAACTGTAGAAAACCAATCTAATTTTAATTTCACGCTGGCACCGGGCTACACATTACTTATCTGTTTCTGTGGAATAACCTTGTGAGCGCTGAAACGTAACTAAGAGAATGGTTAGACAAATTGAAAGGATTGGGACGGTACGAGGCATTTAAGGAACAAAAATAAACACTATACAGGTTCTTGAAAAGGCACCCTATGGCACCGTTGAGGCCGTGCCCCTCGCCTGAATGCGGCTCTTCCAAAGAGGCCACCATAACCACCACACACTATAGAGCAAGTGTGTCTGCTCATGAAAGCATTCTGTTACTACCCAAAACCAGCCCGCATAATAATCATGTATCTGGGGTGCATGAGCCCACCAATCTAGCAATGCAGCAATTCTGCGACGTCATGTAGCGGTTTTCCCTCATGGGTGCCAAGTGGAAAGCAGATATTATGTCTATACGAGACTATGCTCCTGCTTCGTACAGTTGCCAGCCGTCAAAATCACTTCACATACATACCATGGTATCTACAGGGATATTTCGCTCACCACAACCACGTTTCGCCGAGCGCAACAAAACCTTCTCACTATGCGTGTCGCAAGTCAGTGGATCACAACGAGAACGATGTAGATTTACACCACCTCACCTACACATCATACTGAGCTCAACTAAACCCATCTTCGACGATCGGTCAACTACTGGATCTCCACTTAACAGCTATGTGTACATTTAAGGGAAACCTGATATGTTGAGGAATAAAGATAACCACTCATTTGACGTATATAAATCCAGAAAAACAAAACATGATAACTCGGATATTATTAATGTCACCTCGCTAGCAATTTTTTACCACATAAAAATAATTACTTTTTCGCTAGACCCTCTTTTACATGGCATACAATACTATGGGTGTGAAATAAAGAAAATAATCAGTCTTCTATCAGACCATGCATCATCCAGCCGATTTGTTTTTCCACATGTATATTTCGTGTTCTATTTTTTATCATACTATAATATATAAAAATATTACTACAGAGCTCATGAGAACCATAATAATCCTAGCTGGAATTCGTACCAGTTACATACAATAAAGTTAAGTTCAAGGAAAATCAAGCAGTTAAATGGTTACAGCTCGGGTCTGTTATACATATTTTAATTACCTTCTGGTTCGACTCGATAAAAGCTTTAAATGAAATTGAAACACGATATTCTTCCATGTTATGTATTCAAAGAAAACACATAACATATGCTGCTGCGGAGGAAACAGGAACAGCGGTTTAAATTCCACGCCAATTGTACACCAAGTAGGTGGTACTAGGTTTTGCTTTTTTAGTCACGTACCAGGCAATTTAATACATACCTACTTACAGGGGAATATTTTGCAAGTGAAGGTGGAGGAGTTATGATCTTATGTTGCTGTTTAGTGCACTGCGTTATTACAATTATTATTCACTGTAGGTACTTAAATCAAGCGCTAGTTAAGAAAGGTAAATGGAAACACTCTTCGAATAGGCGTTGAAAAATATTTTCCTACATGAGTATGAGTTCAAATAAAATGTAGGTACATGCTACTTCTTTCTTGATTAATTGGAACGTTGTTTTTGTAATGCATGATAACTATCTATGAACTGTTTTGAACTTTTAAATCACAGACGAGTTTATTTCCACTGCAGCCATGAGCCATCAATAGCTAAGAAAGGTACAGTTGAGGCACATCCAAATGTGAACGGCAAAATTATTATTTAATTTGAACTTTAAATCATAGTGTAGGGAGGAAGGATAAGGAATATGTGTATTAAATAATATTGCGCGGAGTCAGCCTAGAACGCATTTAATATTATTCCCACAAGAGCTACAAGGTTACTGTTACTGTCTGTAGGTATTGGTATTCTCCAGAGACTGGGTCTCTTTTCCAATTTCCCGTAGTAAATCATCATCGCCCAGCGGCAGCCGGTGTTGTCGATGTCAATGACAACGCTATGCTGGATGCCAGAACTGAGAGGCCGTGGTCATTCTGGCCCTTTTCTTGCTCACACGGCCATCCTGACTACGCGGATGCATTCCATGGGGTTACTATAACAAAAACTCAAGTAAGAAAATGCCCAAGAAAAGCTCAGGGAGTTTCGTGACTTGTTAAAGAGCAAAATAAAAACTTTTTCCTCTTTTTGAAGTGTACCTCTACAAGAGCACAGAGCAGCCCTGATCTATATTCTTGTCGACTCAGAACCGGAGTACAGAGAGGCCAGAGCACCATTTTCTCGACGGCTCCTACATGAGCATAGAAAAACCATGGTCTGCCTCCTCGACGACTCATGACTGGGAGTACAGAGAAGCCACAGCACCATTTTCTCGACGGCTCCCACATGATCACTGAGAAACCATGGTCTGCCTCCTCGACTACTCACGAATAGGAGAACAGAAAGTGCTGATCTGATGAACCCACTGACCTGTACTGAAGGGGTGTCAAAAACTTCTTGATATGATCCGCCGCATATACTCCTTTTTAGGATATTCTTGATCTCACAGTCCCCGGAATTTCAGCGACTTCGTAACGGTGATTCTTTAGGATTTTCGTGATTCGGAAAGTCCCTTTCCATCTTTTCCATCTGGGCAACAATTTCTTGCTGCTGCCTTGACCCGCGATATATGAAATTTTCACCAGCACAAGATCTCCGACCTGATAATATTTAGATGATCTACTGTGGACATCAAAATGTGCTTTCTGAGTATTTTGAGCTTGTAAGCAATTTTCAAAAATGCTTTTACGGATAGCTGTTACGTCCACGGTCGTCTCCAAATCATCATTAAGATCAGTGTGATTATCTGGACCTGAACGGTATCCCAAAAGCACTTCGGAAGGCGTCACCCCAAGAAACTTGTTTACAGTATTATTGAGACCCAGTTGAATGTTTGCTACATTTTCATCCCAAGCTGAGTCACCCTGATCTGCACCAATTGTGGCTAGTGATTCTGTGATGGTGCGGTTATAACTTTCGACTTGTCCATTCCCCCTGGGCATGCCCACAGCATGAACCATAATCTTTTTCTCTGCGCAGTAGGTTTTAAAGGCTTTGGAAGCAAATAACCTTCCCTGGTCACAGATGATTCGTTTCGGGGCTCCGAATGTTTTGTTGATGCTAGCTAGCTCACGAATGACATGTCGGAATTTTGTATTCTTAACTGCCGTTATGGAACAAAATTTCGTGTGAGCATCCACAAACACTATTAATTGGGTTGAAGGTATCCCGGCTTTCTTCCGGCTGGCATACAGCACTTCACATACTTCTTAACAAAATCACGCATTCGAGGAAAGCAGAATCTGGCTGCAATTTTTTCGAAAGTTTCTTCCTCCGAGAAATGCCCAATATCATCATGGTTGAAACGAAGGAGTTGCCACCTGCAGGTTTTGAGGACTAGACCTTTCGGACCTAGATTCGTACGTTTATACCGTCTCGTACTCGTACTGCTAAGTAGCATCGAAAACGCTTCACCGAAATAACTATAGCCAAGGTCTCTAGCTCAAAAGAATGATAGCGTTGTAATGCTGGTGGGTTGTGTTTACTGTGATATTATCCAATGACCACTTCGCGTCCATCAACAATTTGGACCAACATGCCGGCAATACCAAGTCGACTTGCATCCGTGTATAAAATGGTCGGTCTTGAGGGGTCAAACAAGGTTAGGATTGGTTTAGAAACTATAAAAAACAATCCCGGTAAAATCGTACAGTAAATGAAAATTTACAGGGTGGCTCACGAACGAATTGATCACACTGTAGATCACTGTAGATCAGTTAGTGCTTCGAAAAAATAATGACAAAACTATTCTATTTATTCAATCTACCCAATATCGAATAGACACAAACTGTAGTATGGTTTTTGGTGTATTTTGGTGTAGCTATTCTTGGATAACGGAAAATAATTTTGATTTTCGGGAAGTAAAGTTTGACAGCTCTGTAGACAATTTTTACTTAAAAAGTAAACATTTTTAAGACGGTTGAACCATAGTTCAGTGAAACATTGCTATCGTTTTTTTCCTACGCCACTTTAATAGACATAGGTACCTAATTAGTGGATCATCAGCGCAAAAAACACCAGTTGGTACTGACTCGACATGAACTACTTATGCCAGTTGACATCTATACAGAGAACTAAGAAGTTTTGCGCCTTTTAGTGGACTGTTTCTCTCCAACAAGAGCGAATCTTTAGTGCGAAGATGTTCACATACAAGAGAAACAGTCATCATTCATCGGTAAACTTGCAAACTCCAGCTATGTAAAATGCTCCTTGCAGGAAGTGAAAATTCAACCGGTAAATCTATTGTGTGATGAGTTGGTTAGGAATTGTTTTTACCAGAAAGCCTTCTGAATATTTTTTAAAGTCGAGACTTATTCAATGTCTGCAATCTTAACCGGGTTAAGTCATTGCATCTTCTTGAAAACACTAGGCGATCCTGTTAATCATTGATGCAGCCCCAAGATTTGATATTTCTTGACAATTTCGTATATTATCTTACTGAGACAGTATTCAGATAGCTGTAGCAACTTACTCCAAAATTCTACAACATCGTGAATGACCCTCCCTACAGATTATGCCGTCTTAAATCTACCTATTGGTTTAGTGACAGTAAATTAACATTTCCCTAGAGGATGTACCCTTCTGTAGTGACTACACATAAATATTCGGTGACACAGTTTACCGGATCATTTGTTTAGGCATAAAGTTAGTAGTATAAAGTTGTTTAGGTAAAACAAATGCCAAAAGTAATTAAAATAAGAAAATCAAATAAAACACAATAAAATTCTAGAGCTACAACAAAAAAATATATTAAAAGAAGGAATGTTGTAACTTTAATTAATTCAATGCAAAAATATAATTTATATCCAAATAGTTTTATCTGCACGATTAATCAATCCAGACTCCGTTTCAGCACGATCTCTGACCATTATCCCCAGGCAGCAATCGAACATTCACTGAATGTTAAAAATGAACATTCAGCCATATGTTAGAAACGACAGATTCGTAAACATTCAATGAATATTAGTTTTAAATGTTCAGTGAATGTTCAGATTTAAGCTTTAGTGAACATTTATGAATGAATGTTTACTGAACATTTGAAAATGAACATTTAGCCAATGTGAAAAACGACAGATTTGTAAACATTCAATGAATATTAGTTTTAAATGTTGAGTGAATGTTTTTTTTTTTTATCAAACTGATCATCACTAAGAATTGTATTACCTATGGAGCTGAAAAGCTGAAAAAAATAATACTTATTATGTAGGTGTATTCCATTTATCAATCCATCAGTGAACAATAAATTATTATTATTATTATAAGGTCACATTTGCTCTTTCGTGTTGTTTTTCTTCTTCCTGTCTACATCATAATGACTACCTTATACAGTGTGTCCCCGGATGGACCTAACTATACTTATAAATTTCCTTATTTTGCATCTTAGGAAAAAAAGTCATTCTTTAGAAAAAGTTTTGCTTTATCTAGAATATCTTAAGCCGCTGTCAAAATTTCGAAATAATATACAGGGTGGATACAATTCATTTATAACAGTTTTTATCAAGGATATTTCCTACTAAAAAGTTCAATTGCATATCGATATAGCACTTCACCAATACCGTAGCACTTAACTAAATAAATTCTTTGCTAGAGACAACATAATTTCAATTTAATATTGAATATTGAATACACAGGGTGGCCCAGCGAAAAGGTACCAGGCCTAATAACTTGAAAACTGAAGATGTACGCGAAAAACGCCAAAACAGGTCGATTTTGTTAGCGAGGGGACATATTTTCGTGACAAATTTAACTACCCAAGTTCACTCCCTTGGTAGGGGTAGCTACCCCTTTGCGTATCATCATAGGGAACAGATATCGGGTGATACATCATTTGAAAGCCACTCGAATTCTCTTTACAACGATATCCAAAATTTTGGGTTTCGCTCACATATAGGGTGGCCCAACGAAAACGCAACTCGCCTTAATAACTTGGAAACTGAAGATGTACGCGAAAAACGCCGAAACAGGTCGATTTTGTTATCGAGGGGGACATATTTTCGTAACAAATTTACTTACCCAAGTTCACCCCCTTGGTAGGGGTAGCTAGTAGCTACCCCTTTGCTTATCATCATAGGGAACAGCTATTGAGTGAGACATCATTTGAAAGCCACTTGAATTCTCTTTACAACGATATCTAACATTTTGGGTTTCGCTTACATACAGGTTGGCCCAACGAAAACATTTTTTTGAGCCACCCTGTATGTAAGTGAAACCCAAAATGTTGAATATCGTTAGGAGAATTCAAGTAGCTTTCAAATGATGTATGTGGTTGGTTTCGCTTACATACAGGTTGGCCCAACAATAACATTTTTTTGAGCCACCCTGTATGTAAGTGAAACACAAAATGTTAGATATCGTTGTAAAGAGAATTCAAGTGGCTGTCAAATGATGTCTCACTCAATAGCTGTTCCCTATGATGATAAGCAAAGGGGTAGCTACCCCTACCAAGGGGGTGAACTTGGGTAAGTAAATTTGTTACGAAAATATGTCCCCCTCGATAACAAAATCGACCTGTTTCGGCGTTTTTCGCGTACATCTTCAGTTTCCAAGTTATTAAGGCGAGTTGCGTTTTCGTTGGGCCACCCTATATGTGAGCGAAACCCAAAATTTTGGATATCGTTGTAAAGAGAATTCGAGTGGCTTTCAAATGATGTATCACCCGATATCTGTTCCCTATGATGATACGCAAAGGGGTAGCTACCCCTACCAAGGGGGTGAACTTGGGTAGTTAAATTTGTCACGAAAATATGCCCCCCTCGCTAACAAAATCGACCTGTTTTGGCGTTTTTCGCGTACATCTTCAGTTTTCAAGTTATTAGGCCTGGTACCTTTTCGCTGAGCCACCCTGTATAGTAGACACCAATCGATATAAATTTGAGTAAATCATTTGTTTTGGCAAAATGTATCCATTGTATTACTTATTTATCCTAATAAAGATAAACAAATCTACTTAGAGATAAAACTTCTAATTAGTTATCACTGACTTTCTGTTGAAATTTCAGTTAATATCACTTTTCTTTCAAGTAGGATGTACCTGTGTTTTCACTCTTTTTTTTTAAGTTTCATACTTAGTTTAGATCACTTGTTGAAAAATGTGTAACGTTAGGAGGGCAACATGTGGAATAAGTTTTGTATAAACTTTTGTACATGGTAAAAACTGTAATAAATGAATTGTATCCATCCTGTATATTATTTCGAAATTTTGACAGCGGCTGAAGATATTCTAGATAAAGCAAAACTTTTTCTAAAGAATGACTTTTTTTCCTAAGATGCAAAATAAGGTTATAAGTATAGTTAGGTCCATCTGGGGACACACTGCTATAATACCTGGGATGAAGAATTAGATTAGTTTGCATCACTCTCTGCACCTTCTCTCTCCGACCAGACAAGCATAAAATACTTAGCTTGCTGATAATTTATTGTGACTTTTATACCTATACATAGGTATATTCATAGTTTAGAAAAACAAAATGAAATGCCAAGAATAGCGGACATATTGGACACAAGACAAGAGAATACTGGGAATGAAATAGACAAGAGAGCTGCGCGCGCAACACCTTGTTGTAATAATTATAATAAATATAATTATGGTTTTTATCAATTTTTAAGCCAAATATTTTCGTTTCAGCATGTAATTTTCCAATTTTTTTTTTGGTATATGTTATTTACCTGATGTCAGTGTACCTGTATGTAATTGCGTGCAATAAACATTTCATCTAAAACATTGTATGAATGTTAATTAAACATTGCATTTTCAATGTCGTTCAGTATCTAATGTTCAGTGAATTTTTATTCAACGTCTGAAAACGAACATTAGAATCTGAACGTTGCCTGAATATTCGGAAAGTCTGTTTAACATTAGAGCAATGTTTAATGTTCGGTGAACATTTAGGGAACATTCAGTGAACATTCCTTGCTGCCTGGGATCTAGTTATATTCTGCCCCAACTAAAACCAATTCATCTATTTTCATAACAAAGTCGTCATTTGATGAGCTCATTTTCGCATCTCATTGAAGAGTGGCCCAGTTCCAAAAATGTAAAGTCTGATCTCTTCATCAAACTAATCTCAGCCAACTTTACCAGGTCCAGCAGTTTCACAAGTGCTTTGCCAAATCCCATGCAGGTTTCCAAAATATCGTTTCTTCAATAGTTTTTCGCCCAAGTTCCACAGGTTTTTGAAATGTAAAGATAATGTATGTAATGTAATGTGAAATAATGTATACCTGGAATCTGTCTGTCATCTGCCCCTTTGGACTTAGACACAATCGCAACGTTTAGGGATATCAATTACCATAAGAATATCGCAGGTAGATATAGGCCCGTATTCACAAAGCTTTCCTTCCCTGTAATATGTCGAAAATAATTAAATAAATGGGATGGAGATATGCAGTTTTTATTCGTTAGAGTGAGATGGGTATAATTGATTACGTAATTATTTAGGAAATTATCGTTTTTGAATACGGGCGATAGTATAATATAATTTTGGAGTAAAAACTGAATTAGTAGCCTGTAGCGGGGAAAGATTATTATTTCCGACTGATTCTTACAATATTTCTGCTCTGATCCATCGACGTGTATTATATTACCGATATTGTAAGAATAAATCTAAAATTAACAATACATTTGTATTATAAATTAGAATGATGCTGAGTCGCATCCGATCTCCTTATTATTCTGCAGGAGCCTTGATGATATTTGGAAGTATCAGTTTTCCTCAAGACTCGTTATTTGGCCAAATACTCCTGAAAATATCAAATTAAAAAACATAAAGAAAATAACTAAGTTGGGACATGAGCAAGGTATAAAGGTATAAAGGTACAAGGTATAAAAAAATTGACTGCGAAAAGATCCCATAGTAACAATAATTTTAGAAGATAGCAATTAAAGTACCTACTATACCTACTCATAGTTCTGATGATGGTTTTTAAAGACTAGAAACTGGGTCAGTCATTATGCTAGTGAACTCAAAGTAATTACCAATATGTGCTTCTAACTACCCATCTTATACAAATATAATAAATGAATATTTTCTTTTCATTTTGAAATCAACCTGCCTGAAATCAATGAGAATTTCTGTGAAATCCTGCAACGGAACACTGAAACAGGAGGTGTGAATAATAATGAGCATGGAAACCATATTATTATACTGTCCGTCGAAAGCAAATGTATCAGCTGTCCCGGATTAGTAGAGTTGACACCGTTCAATTTCGCTAGAAAGGGGTGATCTTACAAGGGTTGCCAGTATAGTGCTTTTATCCCTAAGCACTTTGCACGTAACTGACTAAGTTTTGAACATGATTCAAGACTCCTTAAGCACTTCGAAAAGAAAAAGAATATTTGAGGAAATAAACGGATGCGTGTGTGTAGTGTTATGAATGACGCTTTAGTATGTGTGAACTTTATTCAGTTGTCAAACGAATAAATTGTTCTGATTAATCGCAAAGATAGTAAATCCCTTTATACATAAATAAGGAAGAAAGGTTTTCTTCTTATTAATCCTGTGAACTCATTTCGAATGTCATTCTTATTTTACCATTCTCAGTCCTTGGTCATTCTGATATATCTAAGCTTTTCCGATGATCTCGTTATCGTTGCTGATCTTTCCAAGTCTTTGGAATCGTGAAATATCACTTTTAAAAGCTACTTATGAATTATTTAACATGTATACAGGTGTCCCAAATTTTCATTATCAAGGATTATCCACGTTATTTCAAAACGGAAACAATTATTATATTTTGGAAATTTCAAATATACCCCTAAGGCTTTGCGGCTGCACCCTCAATACAAATTTATGCCTTTCAACCCCCAAATAATCCTACCCTCCTTTTTTGCTCAACAGGTTTGCTGACTTTGTTCTGAATACAATGACATGCGATTTATGGATTTTTAAAAATCTAAGCACATTTGGCTTGTAAAAAAATAATAAACTATCGTAACAAACAAACGTTGCCGAGGAATAACAATGAACAGACCAGAGATGTTTTCTAACATGAAATTATGCTCTCGGCAAACTTTTATTTTCATGGGTTCACTTGACGACAATAAAGCGTAACTTATATGCGTAACGAATCATAACATAACAATGCCCAAGTCAAAATGCGGGTTGAAAGAATAGTCGCGAAAGAGTTTATCAAAATTAATCCATATCCAACTTAGTGCATAGAATGCTCATATTTAAAAAAAAATCGTATGTCATTGAATACGTTCACCTGATGTCAACTATTCAGTTGTTGAGTAGCGCTTGCGTTCAGACATACCCGCTCACTTACAACCGTTGCTAAACTGTTGAGTATTTTTGTGAGCGGAAATATTTCAAGCTCAGCACAGTCAACGTGTATGTTGCGAACATGCGCAAAGTGGGAAGTAAAAGTTGCGAGCAAGAATGCTCCTGATGCAATCAGCGACAAAGAAATGATAATAATTATTTCTATGAACTTGAATCGTATTCAGAAACATGTTACATATCTCTCGATCAACAATGCGTTCAAACTATTTCCAACATGTTGCAACAACTAACACTCAACCGTTTTGCGCTGCTATTCAACAGTTGACGTCAGGTGAACGTACCCATTGTATTCAGAACGAAGTCAGTAAAATTGTTAAGCAAAATAATTAACTAGGGATGTAATTTAAAAAAAATACACTAAAAACACAATTAGGGGATGGTTACTTGGGAGTTGAAAGGCGTAAAGTTGTATTGGGGTACAGCCAAAAATACGTAAGGGTTGTATTTGAAATTCCATTTGTTTTAGTTTTGAGATAACGCGGATACCCCTTGACAAAGTAAATTTTGGACACCCAGTATTTAAACAACTGAAATTCTTTCGAGGATACGTTTTTTTGCACTGACTTTTTTCAAAATGGTTTGCTTCATTTACCTGATTATGATATAAGCAGTAATATCATCCAGAAATTGTATTTCGAAAGAAAATATCTCCTCATTCTGGAATATCACCTCCAACTTGCACTCATCTTGTTGTAATGTCTCAGCTTCGCGAAGTGTTTGATAGATTTGCCGCGACGTCTTTGATAAATGTCACAGAATAGCCACAGAATAGGTACAATCAGAATATAAACTTCAATAAAAATACCGAGTTCGCGCATCTACTCGGCGCATAGAGATCCGCCATGATTTGAGATGAGCTTTCATTAGTTTTGAATGCGGGCCCACAGAATAGAATTGTACCTAGTCTGTGGCGGGCCTGCATTTCTACTCTGAAGCAATGGCCGCTAGAGGCGTGGCTTGTCTCTAGAAGATCAAAGCCGCCGCCGGCGAGTTCAGCTTCTGATTTTATCTATTCTGTGAAATAGCCGGGACGTTTCAGCAAATTCTAAGTAGCAGGGCAGTATCTTCTGTAGATTTAATCTCACCAAAAAACGTCCATGAAGTAAACAAAAGGAATTAGCAACTATGGTTTCCAGTTAATTCCAAAAGCGAAGGCTATCAACCAGAAACTGAAATAATGATAAGACTCTCAGTAAGAATTCCAGGACGATGAACTCAAGTCTATCGAAATGACTTCAAAACACCCGAACTGGCTGAGGTGCCGATGTACGTTTCTGTATTTTTTGAAAAAAATCAATTTTTTGACCCACAGAGACCGACACGAATGATCTGGAAAACCCTATAGGGTGTTCTCATTAAAATCTTAAAGTAGGTGTCAACTTCCGGTATTACCCAAATTGAGGTTATCTTGAAAATTATTTAATTGAATTTCTCATGGTCAGTGTTTAAAAAATATATATTTTGAACTTCAAGAACGAATAGTTCCTAAGAAATCGCCGCTGCGTACCCTTAACTGATCATCCTGTGTATTATATACTTTGCTTAGCATTGTATAAAGACTTCCCTAAAAAAGTTACGATTGCGTGGACTATAACCACTTGTCTGAAGAAATACTGAAGGTCAATTATTGCAGTCTGTAGGCAGATCAAGCACTTAGCAAAGACAAGTGGACCAATGAAGTCACCTGCTAGCGGTAGATATCATTATTTTTTTATTAGGATTCTTATGGTTCATACATACTTAATAGTGACGATAACATGTGGGGGATAAGAGAAACTCAGTCTGTCATTAATTTAATTATGAAGGGTGTGCAAGGTCTACTTACAGCAACACCATGCTTAGGGTTTTGGGTTCAAAACACTGATAGGATATGAAATGGAAGTTCACTTGTGGCCACTATTGGAAATTATCGTCGTTGCCTAGTTGCTTGGTTAATGTTTTGAGAATATTTATTATAGGCCTGACCTAACAAAATCCAGATCAGTCAGTTGCGTGAGTTAAGTTAAGACAAACCTCTGTGTCGTCAGGATCTACTGCAACCCTTACTTAACATACCATTAGACGTTTTAGTTTAGATATTATTCCGTAAGAACACTATCCCGATAACAAATTTATATTTTTGGTAAAATATTAAATAGATGAAGGTAGATGATTATTATCACAGGCGAAACAATCAAAACGTTGTGGTATGATGATGGGAGAGTTTTCATGGCATTACTAAGTCGGTTAATAAATATGACAACCCTGAAAGCACCGACACCCGACTGATATCCATCCCAGCCAGCAAATCCCCCAACCCTCCTACCCGGCGCCAGTATGTGGCGATGAAGGGGTAATGAGGTGCGGTGATTGAACGGGGCGAGTCACATGGAAGCGCTATCGCCTAGGCCGTGTGTGCAACTAGTCGAAGTCCTCCCCTGTCCTCATACCCGTGTTGTATGCCAGGCTTGATCCAGTGAGTGCTTGCCTGTGTCTGGGATGATAGATGTTTGGTTGATCCGGATATACAATAGATCCCATTAGGAGCAGAGGCGGAGTATGTAACATGCATTTACTGATAAGATATTTCGGGTCATTCTGAGGGGTTATAACGAGTATTGAAAAATAATTGGGTTCGATTTAGTTTTCTGTTATGTTTTTATTTCGACTTATAAGGATTTTGTTATACAGGGTGTCTCTGAAAGGTGCGGAAAAAAAGCTACCACAAATTCCTGAGGCCTAAATAAGCCGATCTAACCCAACTTATCTCCGTCCAAAAGTGGATGATTTCGGAGATACAGAGTGTCAAAAGTTCAATTTGGTTTCCGTTTTTCTTAAATAACTTTTTTAATAATTGGTATATTTTCACAATATTCGCCTGAAGGAGCTTTTGTGAGGTGAAAAATTAAAAACTGCAATCGTTTTTATTGTAAAATTTAGAGGGCGCCACCTGCGGTACCTTGAACACATTCAAAACGAACTATCTTTTTTGGGCCACTCTGTATTTAACTTTTAAATAAAAATTCTTATTCTCCAACGTCTTTTACCAAAAAAAGGCATACGTGGTAAGAGTTGATTTGAGCAGCCGTTTCTGAGATATCTGGATTTAAGAAAATCACTACGTGCATGGCCAGGCCTAAGTAAGTAGTTATTAGTAATTGTAATAATTGAACACAATTTGAAGCAAAGGCGTTGAATTAAAATAACTGTCACTGAAAGCTACAAAAAAACGACTAGGTACATAAATGTGGATTTAACTTTATAGGTACTTTAGTTAAAACAGTCAATAAGAGATTATCAACAACAAAAATTTAGTTTAATTTAATAAAAAAAATGCTTCTATCAAATGTTCAAAATGATTTCCATTTTCGTGTATACAAAGATTTATACGTTTTAAACTGGGCCATCACCAGCTAGAGGCAGGGAACTTACCCGACCTTGATCCTCTCAAAATCCTGAAGTTTCTCAAGGAAACGGACTTGGAGAGGGTGCTTCACTAAAGGGATTCCACACCAGGCGAAGCACAGTAGAGGGGATACAATAGATCTTTTAGGTCGCAGTAACTAATTCACCCTCAAAAATACAATACAATACAATACAATACGTTTTAAAAAATTAAATTGAACTCTTTGGAGCATTTCGTGATCATTTTTAAAACGTCCATTCCGGTTTCAATACGTCTCCTTAATTAACCTTCTGTATTTACTATGGCCTAGAAGACACAAGGGTTTTCAAAGTTCCCCATAAAAAGTAATCCATCGGTGTCATAGCAGGCGATCGAGCTGGCCAACTTGTGGGTGCATCATTGGCTCTACCTATCCATCTATTTGGATACTGTTCGCTCAAATAATTACGTACATTTATCGAAAAATGTGGAGGAGCACCGTCATGCATAAACCACATTCATCTTTGAAGTTCCAAGGGCAGGGGATCAAACAAGTGTGGTAATTCGTTTTGCAGATGTTCCAAATAATTTTCGCCATTAAGTCGAGGTGGTAAAATGACAGGACCAATTATGAAAGTGTCTATGATTCCTGCCCACACATTGATCTTAAACTCATGCTGATAATGGCTTACTTTTGATAAGTAATGGCTTACTTTAATCGCATGAGGATTTTCTCCAGCATAGACATGTACATTGTGCAAATTAGTTATGCCAATCCGCGTGAAACAGGCTTCATCTGTGAATAAAATTCCTTGTGTAAAGTTCCTATCCTGATTCTTCTTGGAAATGAACCGGCAGAAAGCTAGACGTGGTTCATAATCACGGGGTAAAAGGTCTTATACCCGTTCAACATGAAATGGGTGCAGTAATTGTTCTCTGGTCACCCTGTTAACAGTATCTTTGCATACACCTAGCTCTAAGCGCAATCGTCTGGTGCTGAGTTTAGGATTTTCTTCAATCCTATTTAAAATATCTTCCTCAACCTCTGGAGTTCTTATCGTACGTGCACGACCTTAATTAATAGAAACAGGCGTAAACCTACCTTGTTTCACGAAGACGTTTTTCATTAAATGTTTTATGGTTTGGTAAACGACGATTCGGAAATCGTTCACTGATAATCTGCAAGATTCTAAACCATTTCCTTGGCAATATCCAAAAACCAATAACATATCGTTCATTTCTTCATTAGTATACTGTACGGCCATTACTAAAGTAAATTTGTTTTTTTAGATTCGATTTGACACCAATTATTACTTACTTGCTTTACAGTGACAGTGATCTCGTTGATGTAAATTCGTTAAGTGGGTCCCGTGGTATAGTGGATAGAGCGTTCGTCCACCAGCCGGTAAACCTTGGTTCGAAACTCTCCAGCAGCCGAAAAGTATTTGTTGTGCTACTCGAGCCAAAATCGGGATGCACCTTGTGGAAGGCAATGGAAAAGCACCGCATAGTACTCTGCCTCGTAATACTTCTCAAATAGTGCCTTCCGGACTCTTCCGATAAAAAGGGTGGCCCCAAAAGAGTGAACTTCAACAGTACGCGCACCACAGGCATATGTGAGAGGTAGCTCACACCTGAAACCTGGTATGGCCTTTAAGTAAAATAATTTTAATTCAATGCCTTCGCTTCAAATTGTGTTTAATTATTACAATTTACAATAATTACTATATATATATTCGTTTGAAATTACAAATTGCAGTCTTACGTTACATGTTGTTTAGTTTATTAAATTACATATGATTGGTTTCGTCGATCATGGGGAAAAGAACGATCTGTAGGATATTCTGATGCGATGTTGACATCATGGTGAAGCATTTGCTTTGAGAGATATAGTCTAGGGAAAACCCCATTAAAAAACCTAGACACACCATCCTGTTGAGATTGGTTTGAAGTATTCCAATCATTTTGCCCTTCTGAGGTTATCTGGCTGTTAATGTAGATTTTGTTTACAAGAGCTTCAAATTCTGTAACCAGTCTATTGTTTCGGTGGAAATTTCATGAATTGCTTGAAAACCTCCAGAAAATTTGGTTAAAGGACATTCATTGACAATGTGATTGATGGATTCTTCAGGATGTCCGCAAATACAGGAAGCGCTTGGTATTAAATTCCATTTATGTAACATTGAATTACATCTACCGTGTCCTGTTCTTAAGCGATTTACTTGTACCCAGACTTTCCTTCTGATTTCAAAACCGTTGACTAATGATGAAGGATCTTCGATTAAAGTATTGTTGAATAAAGAAACACTTTTATTTCGCCAATCATTTCTCCATTCATCTTCAATTTTAAATGGTCGATCCAGGTATGTTTCTAGCCACACAGGTCTTCTTGATTTTAATCTCGTTGTTGGAAGATTATTCAGGTCCGATGTTATTGAAAAATCATCTGGAAATGTTCGGTATTTATTCATGATTTTATGTGTTGCTTGTTGTCTTCGGAGATTAGATGGAGCAATATTTGACAAAACAGGTAACCAAGGGATCGGAGTTGAGGAAATTGTTCCAGTAATAATTCGTAATGTTTGGTTCAGTTGAATATCCACTTTTGATTGATGTACACTGTTGAGCCATACGGGTGCACAATATTCCGCTGTTGAATAAACAAGTGCAAGAGCTGATGTGCGAATTGTTTTTGCATTGGCTCCCCAAGTTGTTCCAGCAAGTTTGTATAGAATATTATTTCTTGTTTTTAATTTTTGTTTCACTTTTTCTAAGTGTTGATTATAGGTTAAAGATATATCCAAAGTCACACCAAGATATTTTGGATTGAAATTATGATTCAGTGACGATCCGTTGAAAGTTATATTTAGCTTTTTAGATTTTTGGTGGTTATTGAGATGGAAACATGTAACTTCTGTTTTTGAAGAGTTTAAGCAAAGACGCCATTTCTTAAAGTAATCATTCATGATTTTCAAATCAGAGCACAGCGTTTCTTCTAATAAATTAAATTCGCTGTTTTGGTAAGTTAAAATAATGTCATCGGCATATATGAATTTTCTAGATTTGGTTGCAGGCAAATCACTAATGTAAATATTGAATAGCAGTGGAGATAAAACAGAACCTTGTGGGAGACCATTATTTAAGATTCTGTATTTACTGCTCTTTTCGTTTACGAAAACTTTTATTTTTCGGTCTGATAGCATATTTTCCAATAGATTCATAATCGTCTTACAACCAATGGTTTTATATAATTTATGTAAGAGACCTTCTTTCCACACAGTGTCGTATGCTGCAGATAGATCTAGGAAGACTGCTCCTGTTTTTAATTTTCTTTGAAAGCCACATTCAATGTGGGTTGTCAACGCCAAAACTTGGTCACATGTATTTCTGTTTGGCCGAAATCCTCCTTGTTCAATAAGTAATTTTTCATCAACAATTGGTAATAGACGATTGTATAAAAGTTTTTCCAGTACTTTATAAGTGATACTAAGCAAAGCAATAGGTCTGTAGCTTGAAGAGTCATCATTTGGTTTCCCAGGCTTTAGAATTGCGCTAATTTTTGCTTTTTTGAAATCTTCAGGTAGTCGACCTGAAACCAGAATGTTATTAAAAAAAGAAAGTAGCCATTTTAATGAACAACTCCCCAGATTTTTTAAGAATTCAGTTAAAATACCATCGAAACCAGGTGATTTTCGATTTTTCATGGAATTTATTGCTGCTTTAAGTTCTTTTAATTCAAATGGTTTAGACAATGTGTCAGAATTAATGGCATTTTTTCTTTGTTTTCTTAATTTATTTTTAATGTTTTTCTGTTCTTCTTTGGATACTAAAACAGAATTAGAAACTTTCACTATTCTAGAAGAAATAGAATTAGGTGAAATATTATATTTTTGCTGTTTTATTTGATTAGTAGTTCCTAATTTGCTAAGTAGGTTCCAACTGCTTCTACTAGAATGAGTGAAATTCATGTTTTCCATTAAAGTATTCCATTTTTCTTTCCGTGAATTGTTCAGAGAATTCAAAATTGTATTTGCTGCTTCTGTAGTGGGCGCTTTTTTATATGATTCATAGATTTCCTGAGTTTCTTTGGTCCAACAAGGAATATATTGTTGTCGAAATCCTCTAGGTATTGTTCTTTTAGCTGTTGCTTTTATGATACCTACAAATCTAGAATAGTTATTATAAGTGGGCTTAATCCATCTTATGTTATTGTCTATTTGAGTTCTAAATTCTTTCCAGTTTGCTTTGCCAAAATTCCATCTTGGTTTTTGTAATGAATTAATATATTCAATACGAATTCCTGTCCTAATTAACGTCGGCTTGTGTTGGCTATGTGGAAAGTGTTGTAATACTTCCTTGATAATAGGTAATGGTATATCATCATTGTCTTTAGATATTATGCATAAATCTGGGTTATAATTTTTACGCCATCTAGAAGAATAAAAACTTTTTTTATCTTTCGGATTATATTTCAAATGATAATTATTTCTCTCAATCCAGTTGGACAAAGCAATGCCATTTCGGTCGTTGAGATCATAACCCCAAGAATTATGATGACAATTAAAATCTCCTGCATAAATAACTGGGTGTCCATAAACTATAGGAAAATCTTCTGGCCATTGAACTTTTGGAGGTTTATATAAATTACAAATGAAAGTATCTGAAACTTTTATGACAATTATAAATATACCTTCATAAATATTATTATATATGATTTCAGGATTGTGAATATTTTCCTTAACATAAGTAGCACATCCGTGTATTGCACTGTTTAATGATTCAACAAGTGTATAACTTGGAATAACACCTCGAGATAAAATTTGTTCATTAGAATTTGTGTGCGTTTCTTGAAGAAGTATTATATCTACATTTTTATCATTGCAAATTTTAGATAAAAAGTGGCACTTATCTTTAGATATTCCTTCAATGTTTAGTTGTAATATGGTCAAATTCGAGCCAAGTGTCAATTCTTTAGAGCTGCATGACTGGGAGTATTCCAAGGAATCGGTCCAGTCTTCACAGTGACGATCTTTGTGGATTTTGTTGTTGTTTAATCCATGATGGGCTCTAGTATTCAAGCTATCGTCTGCCATCAATATTATTCACTAATTTCTTTGAAAAAAGTAAATATTTAGGAGAGTTTTATTTTTATATGTGATCAATGTCAGTTTGACATTAAATAATAATAAATAATGTATTACTAATAACTACTTACTTAGGCCTGGCCATGCACGTAGTGATTTTCTTAAATCCAGATATCTCAGAAACGGCTGCTCAAATCAACTCTTACCACGTATGCTTTTTTTTGGTAAAAGACGTTGGAGAATAAGAATTTTTATTTAAAAGTTAAATACAGAGTGGCCCAAAAAAGATAGTTCGTTTTGAATGTGTTCAAGGTACCGCAGGTGGCGCCCTCTAAATTTTACAATAAAAACGATTGCAGTTTTTAATTTTTCACCCCACAAAAGCTCCTTCAGCCGAATATTGTGAAAATATACCAATTATTAAAAAAGTTATTTAAGAAAAACGGAAACCAAATTGAACTTTTGACACCCTGTATCTCCGAAATCATCCACTTTTGGACGGAGATAAGTTGGGTTAGATCGGCTTATTTAGGCCTCAGGAATTTGTGGTAGCTTTTTTTCCGCACCTTTCAGAGACACCCTGTATATCGAATCCTTTTATACGTGGGGACAGGTATCATTTGTTTCCACTTTGTTCTTTCCGCTGCATATGCATAATTTTATCTCGTACGTAATTATTTAATCGTGACACTCTCCGTGCTTGGCAAGATCGATGAAGATTATCATGGTTAAGTCAGCTATGCCTGGACAAGCCCTTTAGGTCTAAATCTATCTTCTTCAGAATACCAGAACCAGAATTGATTAGAGTGTATAGCCTGTCATTGCGTTTGAGGTAGGTAGGTAGTTTGCGAAACGCCCGTATTCTCTCAGTGATTAAGTCGTGTGATATTCCACCTTGCCGTCCATTCCGTCGATCTGGTTTAAACCCCGGTTATATAAATAATTTTGATAATAACTATTACCTTTGAAACGGATATCAGCCGACCCATATTACCTATGATGATAGGAAAGAGGGTTAGCACCCCTTTTTAGAGGATGCTGCATGTCAGAAAGTTCAATTTATCATAAAATGTCTTCCGTTTGCTTCAAAATTCAGCTGTTTTGTTTTCATTGGTCCACCTTGTATATCATATATGTGTATTAATTAAATTGGAGAAACCTTTCAAGTAAGTCATCATGAATCATGACTTGTTGATATCGATTAAGATGAATTCAGGTTAGAGAATCTTGGAAATTTTCAATTTGGCACTGTCTCTTACCATATCATTACAATGGAAACTACAAAAACCACTCCTGAGAAAAGTGTCATAGAAGGTTAAAATTTACGAGAAATTATTGATCCCTACTATCCCCTGGTGACAAGGAAAATTTTGTTGCCTTTGTCTCTAAATATTTTTTGTAAAGTCCCACTGATACAACCGTTTCGGCAGAATGGAAGGAAGGCCGTTTCGCAGAGGCAGCAGTTTTCTTAATAGCCTCCTCCAGGATTTCAAATTGCAACAACCCCTATAATATGGTACCTCAATTTAGAAATTCTTGTACAAAAACAGCATGTTGAAAATCATCGTATTGTATGAGATGACTCAATATTATTAAAAAAATAAATGTCTGGGCTGGTATTCTAGGAGACAAAACGTTCCATTACTTTTCGAAAAATTGAAGTGGTTCATCAGTTCATCACAAATACTTTTTTGTGGATGTATACAAAGACCTGTAAATTGAAGTATCGCATGGTAAGGGTTATAACGTAAGGGAAATTGTGGAGTTGGGGTAGCTACCCCGCTTAGGAGAAAATATATAAAATGCTATTATTATTATTACTTCTAGGGTAGATTCAAAGCCCTTGTACTGAAGCTTGCGCTTATTGTATCCCTTTGGATAATAATTATTATCTCATCAGTCCCGTCTCCCGAAAGTATTTCAGTATGAGTCCAATGGGTGCTTGTTCTATTTCTTATTGTTCTGCCATTTCGGTCCCAAATACTAATTCCCTCTAGTGCTGGGCATTCACACATTAGGTGGTATGGGGTTTCCTCCCCCTCCCCGCATCTCCTGCGGGGCTATTTTTCACTCCTATTATTGAGAGGTATTTCATTAGTGAGCAGTGTCCTGTTAGAAGTCCAATTGCCCATATAAGCTGGTGTTTACACAGCTTTTTCAGTTACCTCTTCTCTGCTCCCTCTTCCCTTTACCCATCTAGTCGCTTGAACAGCACCCCAGTTAGGTTTAGGTAAGGTCTATATTGAAGTTGCTCTATTTTCTCCCATAGGTTTTCTCCCATGAGGAAAATTAGTTGTTGGCCTTTGGTGTCAGGTTTCCTGTCCACTAGAATCCACGTTTCTGGTTTTTAATCCCGAGTTTTGAATTTCCAGTCGTTCGGAACGTCTTTGGTGCCGAGTTTCGCTCCTAATCAGGGTTCCATTTCCCTGACCAACCACACCAACCAGTACTTTGTGGCCTGGTCAGCGCAGGAAGCCATGAGAAAGTCCCCTCTAAGCTGCATTCCTGAGAACCTTGGTGCAGGTTCTCCTTCTTTTACGTTGTTCCGGTTCCTTGCTGGTCCCGGGTTTTGTTGCACAGGGCTCACCTTCAACCCTAGCTTTCTAGGTTCTCTAATTTCCCCCTGGTTTTGTAGTTTCTACTCTTTTCTCAGTTTCCTGCGAGCGGCTCCTGAGAGGTTTTTGGGTGGGTCTTTCTTTTCAGAATCCTCTTCCCTTTTTGAATTAGGTCACCGCTGCTAACCTCTCTCACTATTCATCACTGTAAGGCCGTGCCCTATCCGCCACCTGGGACGCGCCTGATGGGTACCACAACCACATAGGTATAATAAAATGCTACTACTATAAAAAACTGCTATCACTACCAAACTGCTTTCCCTCCATTCTGTCGAAATCAATATATCAATGTAGCTAATCGAAAGTTTTGGGAGGAGATATATTTTAACAAGTCCAAAGGTTTCGATAAGTCCCAAGCACAACTGGATTATGCCACGTCTCAGTTCTCGGTAATCAGAATCTCTCATACATAAGCTTTGATTTGAGCTTCCTTTTGAGAACTCCGAAGTCTTCTTCGACTTCCTCATTATCTCAAGTTTACTATCTATATGCTTTGAGGAAGACTTATAAATTTTCATTGCTGGAATTATGACCGTATGTGCTGTCCGATACCTGCTTTGACTTGAATATTCTGATGAAAAGTTTTTTGATGAATCAGTTTTCGTAGGACACATCTCCTTCAAATTTGTTGTAATTAAAGTAAGGTTATTTCAACTTTATTCATCAGGAACATGAATATAAAATCATCTAGGATAGTGACGGTTCACAAAGCTCAATTTGACAAAAATTTTACCAGTGTTATCAAAAGCCAATGTTATTTAAAACGGTGTAAGTGCTGGGACCTGAGTGTCGCAAATCTACTATGGATGAGTGACGACATGACGGACCACTGGATGCTGCTAGCTTTCTTTCCAATATTTTGCCTTGTTATCTTGAACTCAATAAAGACATTCGATTCTTTTTGGGAATATGAACGGAGAACAACAGCAGAGTTAGTTGATTTCCGCTCCTTCATATTACTTCTCATCTGGGATGAAGTCCCAGTATTTTTTTTAAGGCTGCGCGCGGTGCGGACAATCGTTTATCACTTCTTGTTCACAAAATATTCCTCAATGCAACACCCCCGGAACAATTTCTGCATGGATGCTTAATAGATTTGTTCGCGGTATTGAAATAAGCGACGCACCATATTTAAATTTGAATGTTGGATAGCCTTATTTCCTTTTTTCATCCTTGGCAGATTCAGACCATTTCGGTTGGTTTAGTCCAACCTTCGATGTAGAATATCAAAGTGTGGTACGCGAATTTTCTCCAATTTGCTCTATGCTCTCATCAGTCGGGATAATTATTTTTGGTTCCCTTGAACGAGAACGACATGAAGTCACCCCTCTTAAACTTTTTAAGCTAAGTATTTTTGTTTCTTGAAACTAGGTAAGCAAAAAGCTCTGAATTCTCTCCTATTCTTAGTATTTCGGTTCCCCCCGTTCCCAACTTAGTGATTGGTCTGCAAGCTTAGATCACGTACCTACATGAGTCATCCCTATCTAAATCTAAAACCTCTAGAAGCCTTCCATTTCTATTACTACCTACTCCATTTAGCCTTGTAACTGAATGTAAAAAAGATATTTATTCTGATTGAAAATCAGTAGGTCTAAGATCTAAGTGACAATTACTGACCCTTCATAATTTACAATTTAAATCAGCATGGAATCTCTCTGGTGGAACTTCCTACTCACTCATAAGAACAAGTACGTCATTCGCGTCGACTCAGTTTGACACCTACCCCGTAATAAATGGATGGCCACGCTAAACTGTTTCCTCCCAAAGCTCCCGGGCTTCTCCTATGCGGGAACGGATGATTAGAGAGCTGGTGCTTGAATATGGATGCGGAGATGCTTCTCCGCCTCCCGTAGGAATTAGCAACATGTCTCAACTTCCGGCTTGGAATATCGCTTTACGCTCGAGGAAATAGTTTGCAACTTCAACTTAATGCTGAATAATTATTGCTCTGCTATTAGAAAGCTCCGAAATTAAGGCAAGACGCGAAGCGGAATATCGTTATAATGTCTGTATTTCATCATAAGCTCTGGTGGATGAGCGTCTAGTTCTGGGACGCGTATTACCTCCTAGTACCTCGTATAGGTAGATAGTTCTACATGCACTATGAATATTTAACAAATAATTAGCAATTTTTTTTCCACTTGAACAAAAAGTATGTAATGGAAACTGGAGCTGTCTGAAATGCTCCTTTAAACCACATACTCCTGTGAAAACCCTAGACAAATACCAGAACGTGCAAAATTACTAAAATGGTTCAATGGACATGGAAAATCCCGCAAATCCAATGTCTAGTGCGGCTGTCACGCCTTGCAGTTAAAACTCGGCTAGATGTTTGTTTTTAGATCGGATAGAATGTGCACTTCTCGTGTTTGAACAGCTTTACAGACGTTAATGCCTTGTAACAGATTTTAGATAAACTGTTGATGTGATATTGAGCGTGTTACAAGGAAAACCTTGGGCAAGATAATTTATTCCTTACCCTATATGCCAAAAAATGGACGAGAAAATCGGAAATGATTATTTATTATAACGTTCTAGCTTTTCGGTATGTTACATCATCATCGGGCTTAGATTATTCATTAACTGAGTGAGTAGTTTACGTGAAAAACAAAAAATTATGTAGTTTGTTTTAAACATTTTTTAAAGGCCCCTTTGTGTATTAATACCGTGGTGCAATAATTTAATTTCTTCAATAATAGATATTACAAATTCATTAATAATTATTGTCAATTACACTGTAAATTAATGAGGTCACTTATAGAGCAATAAGAGAAGCGGAATCACAGTAACTGTGTCATTAGTTAGTACTGGCACGCTTGCGATCTTGAAGTTAGATATTTAATTTAGTTTTGGCCTAAATTTGACATTTTGGGCAGGTTTTTCATGCGATATTTTGCATTGTCCCTTGTTTTAGAGCTCACTATATTAGGTATCTTGTAAACGCTAAGAGATACAGGGTTGACTAAAGTACAGAAAAGATGCGCTATTTTGTGGCCATCTCGCGTGAAGCCGTATGATATATCTGTGACCGTTCCTGAAATATCCTCAAGAATCTGAAATATTTCTTATGTCTTGTTTTATATCGATAGCACGCTCACTATTTGAAGTTTCAATTTGAAAGTTGATGTATTGATTTTGATCGACATTCTGCATTTATTGGTGACAATTGGTAAAATTCTGTTTCCCATCCGAATGCCACATAGGACTTTCTTTAGAAAAATTACAGAAAATTATTCTATGTGCAACGCGGTACTAATGATCTTTTTTCTGCGACGGGCTATAAGTTTGACCTTTTTTCCCCGTTGACAGGTAGAAAAATGCCTCATTATATGAGCTGCATCTTATCGGGGAAATAAATGAATTAGCAGGGAAATAAACGAGTACTTATTTCCCCGAAATGGCGGCTTAGGTATAGCTACTATTAACACTCAGATATCATTAAATTTATATCAAATATACGTAAAGGAAAGTTACCTTATTATCCAAATGACAATAATTATTAAGGGAATTTTCATATTAATCACTATCCATATTATTAAATTCACTCATCGAAAACTAACAAGAATCTTTGCAAAACTGTCTTCAATTTTAATTACATTAATATGACGTTTATGTAATAATTAAATCGTTTCGTTACCAGGCAACGTCGATTACGATAAAAGACAGTTTGAAAATTCAAGTTTAACATAAATCATTTTTCCGACATAATTTTCAGTTATCTAACTACGTTTTTCGACATTCTAACACTGATATTTCTTCTCGCAGAAAAAAATTGTATATTACACACAAGAAAAAAGTGCGATGTTAGCTCTCGATGTGTTTGTCCCCTCCGCTAAACGCGTCGGGGACGAAATCACATCTCGAGCTAAAATCTATCACTTTTTTCTCTTGTATAATAAATAACTATTTTTTCTTCAAATAATATTGTAACGAAAGAACACAGATGAATTATTCTGGATTCATGTTTGTTTACATTCCCTGATAATTGATAGTCAGCAGTTCCCGAAATTCTAGCTGACGGGACATGAATATCATATTCTAATCCAGAATGTCAGAATATTTCCGCGTATGTTCGAAAGTGTATGGTTGTTGACGTGACAGAACATTCTTCATCTAGAGTCACGTTAGAACACCAATGAAGCTCCTAGAATTGTCGAGATCCACGTCCGGCGTGTATATAAGAGCGCCGTGGCAGTGGCCACAGTCGGTTTAGATTGAAGTACTACAGAATGAAGAACAGTGGTGAAGAATAAGCAAGAATGTTATTCAGTGATTGTGAGCTGTGACAGAATAAGTCGATATTGAAAATATTCTGTATTAGTCAGTGAAATTACTGAATAAAGCATGGTTGTGTTTAGTAGTATAAATGTAAATAAGATGAACTGATTGTTTGGACTTTGGACGCTATTGTTATATTTGTGTTGTGACTGATTTGAATTGGAAGACTTTTAGTTTGAAACAATAAAGAGGTGGAACGTTTCAATATGTAGATGATAAACGTGACAAAAATAAGTGACCGATGTGACGTCACCATAATTAAATAAATCCAAAATTCCGTGCTTGCTGCCATATTGTATGTCATTGAAATGAAATTTGTCACTTATATCTGACGTTTTGAATAGTAAAACTGTTTAAAAACATCTAGGTCGTTTTTTACTGATGCAGCGAGTTTAACCACTGGTTTGAAGCGTATTAAAGGATGACGTCACTAGTTTGATATTCAGGAAAATAAATATTTTCAAACCGCTGTCATCAGTCATGTCATATCTATAAGTTTCCAAATTCAAAGATTCTGAACCCAACCAAGTTCTAAACCTAACAATAAAATTAAATGTCAAAGACTCAGGAGGTTGAGATATGCCACATGCCCCTTTTCAATTTCAATTTAAGAAATATTCTGATATTGCTTCTTTGGTTGGCGTACTCGCTGGACATTCTGCAATGTTCTAGATTCAAAGCCACACTTAAGTATAACACCGTTGATTAGTTCGTTTACACAGCATTCCGCATTCATATTATAGAAAATTTTCATTGGCATGATTTTCTTGTTGTTGGAAGTCTTCATCTACATTTTTCTTAAAATATTTAAAATAAGGGGATAATATACCGCCATCCCGCAGAATAATATTTGAGCTATAATAATTACTATTAATACATAACAGTTATTAAAAAGCCTACCTTAGATAAGGATCTTGACGAGACTTATCATTTTTATGTCGCCTACGGAATGAATGTACATCGTATAGGTACTAATTCGTAAACAAAAGTAACTTTAATATATTTGGGTTAGCTCTCCATGCTGAGTTGTCAAACCCTTCAAAACGCCTCAAAACGCTACTAACCGGTCTCGAAGATTGGTTCAAACCATAATCAAACTGCTTTAAGCGTTTTAGTTCGTGACGTCATTGTTTTATCACAAAAATGCAACGTTTAAAACCAGAACGCAGCTGGTTAAACACGCTGCATCAGTAAAAAACGACCCTAACATTAATTATTAAAATAAAATTATAAGTGTTAAGTGTAAGGTTGTACACAGAATAGTTTTCAATACTTTTCAAAGAAAAATCCAAGATGGCGTACATAAACCATAATATTTTCGAAATTAGTATAGGCGTGAAGACAAAGACAATCAAGAAACACCAATAAAATAAATGCATCAGAATGTTAAATTTTCAATTTTCAAATTTACTACCTACGTCAATTATTGCAATTCAACTAGGTATTTAGATCAACTTTCAAATTGAAAGTTCAAATAATTAATAAAAGGGCTCTTTATTGAGAAAATAAAAAAATGTAGTTTTTCAGTTTTTTTTTTCTGGATATTTCAGAAACGGTCCCAGATATCTGTATGTCTTTACGCATATGAGATGGCCACAAAAAAATCACATCTTTTCTGTAATTTAATCAACTCTATATCTCTAAGCGTTTATGAGATACCCATCGATCGTAAAAATGGATACGCTGTATAGGCAGTGTTGCTGAAATCCCTAAAATATTGGGTCTGGTTGCCTTCATCTTATTTTTAAAATATCGAAAACACCTCGAACTTTTTTTTAAAGAGGGAGCATCGGTCTTAACTGTGTAGATAAGACATTGTCGCTCTCCACTCTGGTAATTTGGCTTCGAGAACTAGCTCATTTAGCCAGATACAATTTTTTTAATTTATAATTAGTTAAATTGACGAACATAAGCAACCATGATGATCTGGGATTCGAACCCAGATGGTGGCAGCTTCAACGGCTTAACAGTCAGCAACCTAAACCGCCACGCTACCGTCCACTACATCTCGAACTTTACGAGAAACTATTTCAAATACTTACAAATAGCCATCGATGAAATAGCCAGCTTTTCCCACCTTGCACGCGTAAAAACCGTATTTACCTTTATTGTAGACGATGGACGTCTCTATGACAATCTTCCGCTGCTTTTACGTCATGTTTCGGAAATTTCGAGACAAAATTAATTTTGTCCAAAAACTTTTTTCTCCGAAAACATCTAGAAAGAGTTTTTTTCAAGAACATTTTTTCAAGAAACTATTTTTTATAAAGTTTATACAGTGAGGACGTTTATTGTCCCCGCCTGACCTTAAATTTTTAATCGAATGTGATGGAACTTTAAAACAAAAACTAAATCAAATGTCAAGATCTTTACTACTTTTTGACGTAAAACTGATCTGTCAAATGTCAAAGATGACGTTGCAGTCGCTGTCAAGTCAACTTCAATTTTGGAAATGGAATAAAAGTATTTCAATTATCCTCAACAAAATTATGCTAGTTGTCAATTTTGACAGTTTTTATGTCAGTCAGGACGTTTATAGTGCCCCTCCCCCTTAATTTTTCATCCGAATGAGATAGAAACAACATTAAATGTCATGAATTTCACTACTTTTTTACATAAAACCAATTTGGCAAATGTCAAAGATTACGTTACAGCCGGCTGTCAGCCTTAAAATTTTGCAGGAGCATGGAGGGAGGGTCTTGTGATACCTTATTTTGAAGGTACATATTTCAATTATCTACATAAAAATTATGTTAGTTTTTAATTTTGGTATTTATTTAGTCGACGACGTTGATAGTCTCCACATCCTCTTTAAATTCTGAGCTGAATAGTAAAAAATTACTACTAACATAATTTTTGTATAGATAATTAAAATGCCTTTAAAATGGTCTTATAGTACCTACGATTAAGTTTAAAAAGTCATATGTATCGATTAAGAATACACATCCTTCTGATAGTTCGATTTATTTTGTTTCATTTGCGTGGTTCTCATAGAAACCGTCAAGTTTGTCTAAACACTCCATCCCGCATAAATAAGTATATACAGAACAAAGGATAAACTGTCATTACGTGAATAAATTTTATGTAGTTGTCAGTGGCTGGCAAACTAACTTACACAGTTCAATTTATTGTTTGAATGATTCCTTTGATAATTTACGCTCGAAATTTAACTGTTTGACATTTTCTTGTGAAATGAAAAATCTTAATTCGGACGGTTAGTATGACGTCACATATGACTTTGTAAACTTAATCTTACCATATAACAATGTCCCTGAAAATTTTTAAGTTGACAGCCACTGTGAAGTCATCTTTGACATTTGACAGATGAGTTTTATGTAAAAAAAGTAAGTATAGTAAAATCCAAGACATTTGATCTAGTTTTTGCAACAAAGTTTTATCTGATTCGGATCAAAAATTAAGGCCAGGGGAGGACTATAAATAAACGTCCTCACTTTACATTGTTATGCTTCCCCTATAAAACTTTTCTGTCCAAAAATGCTGGTCTTCCCGTTATTAAGAAAATTCCAGATAGATGGTACCGTATAAAAAAATTCGAGGGGGGAGCTTAAAGTTAGCAAGGTACCTTTGCTAAAACCGTTCGGTGCAACTTTCAGACAATTGGAGTGTTTCTTATAGGTTCTTCCTGAACTATTCCTCTATTCCAGGAGAAAAATAATACTACCTGGAAACGGATTCTGCTCATTTACAATATTGTGGGTTTGCACTCTGTTCAAAAGGAGCCAAATTTCAACTTCCCAGGAGTCCCAGGATAAAAAATGGCGGCTCTGGAGCGAGCAAAAGTCACAGAACAATCACCCACAGATAATCATTTTCAGAGTGTTGCTCTAAGTAAACTTCCGTTCCTGGGTCCTCACAGAGGAATTTCATCAGGATTTCACAACTATCAGGATTTGCAAGGTGGATGTCACTAATAGCTGCTAACATCCGGACTATACCTATGTCAATAATTGAGCGACAAAAGCAGCAGAATCATCAGCAGCGATCGTGTTAAAAAAAAAAAAATGTTGCTTGTAATCGATACATTCGAATTTTTAAAGACTGCTGACGTCAGAGCAAGGTTTAAGGAACTTAAAGGTATGCCTGTTTTCAATAAGTTATTGTAAAGATTTAACGTAAAGAACTGTTAATAACAGAGCGACAATAGCAGCGGAGGATGATTATTGTCATAATGTAGAGCCCCCAAAAATCAAGCCAATTCCCATTTCTGAGCCCACTCACGTAGAGGGGCTCTTTGTAGTGACTATAATAACACAAATAAATATACCTATAAAAAATAAATAATCCCATATGAATTAGGTTTTATGTCTATTGCTTATAAATAAGTCTTAATTAAAATTGTATGAATAGGCGGCAATTAATTAGAAATGGATCATAGGTCAAAGAATGATCTCTAGAAAACGATAAGAGAGATTAAGAAAACTCTTTGAAAAAAAAAACACCTCAACGTAAAAATTCTCAAATAAATCATATCATTCATTGATCATTAACTGTCCCCAATTTATATGGAATAATAAAAAAGAAAACAGCTACTTCATTTCCTGGCTAGATCTTAGAAGATGCATCTATCCTACGAGCAGAAAACGTATGCATTGAAATAATATGATTCTATGTCTAAGATTCAATCTGCAAAACTGTAAGCTATCAGAAATGTTTTATTTTACAGTTTCCAGATTCAATCTCAGACACGATTTTTTCCTAAAGCTATTACGTTAATACTCGCTCACACTATATAATAGGAAAAATAATAATTCTAACTTGGAGGGCCTAAAATTTTTCACATTTAAATAAAACAATACCCGAGGCAGGTTGCTTTTTAATCTAGAGCTAAAACGCAAATGATCATACGAGAGTCCCTCGAAGATAATTATTTTTTATCGCAAATTATTTTCTCAAATAAGTACCTACCTAAACAATTGCTGAATTATATCTTCTTTGAAGAACTGACTTTTTTACTAACAGTATGCTCCTGCCCTGTTAATTTTTTTAAGTAGGTAGGTACCTACCTATTTAGTGGACCAATAAAAATTCACCTAAATTGTCAGATCTGCATCGTGCAATCTAATATTATTTGCTCTAAGGAGTAACGAATATAATAGATAAGTTGATAGTTTACGTCTTGCAAATTTTTATCGTCGTGATCTCAAATTGGAGTCTCAAAGGTTATCAAGACTTAAGTATTATTGTTTTTGCATTTTATTCAGTTATTTTGTATTACACCAGAGGATCTTTTACTTTCCAGGAATAGCATTTAATTTGCATCATCAAGCGAAATGTAGCAGTGGATAATCTTTAACCCCTCTGGGTTTAATCAGGTTTCTTGTTATTTTGCAGGTCCAGATTTGCAGACAAATTGGCGCTTCGTCTACCGAGAAAACCTATATAGGTATAAAGGCAATCAGTTGTCACAAGTGACGGGAGATATTTATTTTATAGAACTAGTGATTTAGTTACCGTTACCGATATCTATCGATCGCCTAAGATTTGACTGAGAAAATATCAGTGACTAAAATCGCAATTAGATAGATATCGCCCATCACTACATTTCATGAAAAGGAAGCTTGCGCGTCCACGGTGGCGACTACGAAAAGTCAAAGTGAAATGGAATATCCTTGGATTATCCTAACCAAAGAGTATATACAGGATGTCTGATGTCGGTGTGCCTCAGGGATCCATTTTATCTCCGACTCTCTTTCCAATATTTATCAACTAACAACTTGCTTGAAACAATAAAAAATCCAATATGCCTACAGTTTTGCCGATATGACAGTACACTCATATCTTCTTCTTATACCTTAGATGCGCGAACATCTGCCATCGACGCACAGACTAGCAGTTGTCATACTTAACAATGACATACAAAACATTCTAGCTTGAGGCAATAGAAACCAAGTTCAATTTAATGCTGGAAAAACCCAAGCAGTCATCTTCTCCAAAAAGGCCAACGTTTTGGAACGGTGGAACCAGATATGGTGATGGCGGGACACTCTCTTACTCCATCGGCATCTCTTCGTTTACTTGGAATGAGTCTCGGAGCGAACATGTCTTGGCATGATCATGTTGCAGGTCTGGCAAAGAGTACTTCTCAAAAACTTGGAACACTCTTCCGCACGAAGAAACTTTATACACCACAACAGCTTCTCCTCTTATACAAGGCTCAAATCCAACGCCATCCTTGGAGTACTGCTCACAAGTTTGGAGCTAAACATGCGCTGAGATTACTTGACTCCAGAAAAGAGCCATCCACTTGATTGGGGACCCAGATTTGACAAGAAATTTAGACACTCTCGAACATCGAAGAAATTGACCTGAGTCTGAAAGTGTTCAAAAGACGTGGCCCGCTTGATCCCACCTAGAACAAGACCGGGCAGAAATACACGTCGAGGCGCAGGACGCTCATCCGTATCAGGTCCAGTTCTTTACACCTCGTACCACCCCATTTCAGACTTTTTTTATGTATAGAGCCGCATCACTTTGGATTCCAAAGGGCGTGTTCGACGAAGTATACAACCTGCAGCGATTCAAGGCCAACATGAATCGACATCACCGCTCATGCACCGCTCCCAGAGCGTCGATATTGATATTGATATTGATATTGAGGGTGTCAGATGCGCTGCGACCTATTACAGATCTATTGTGCTCCCTCTGCTCTGCTTCTTTGGAGTCTATTCCCTTCATTGAAGCTACATTCCCTTCATTGAAGCTAAGTATATTCCCTTCATTGAAGCTCCCAGATCGTCATAGGGACTTCCCTGAAGTGATATGCATTTTTAATTAAAAATAAACTAAAAATGCCCCAACTTAGTGTCCACCCCCAAAATGACAACTAATTACAAAGATATTAATTTGAAATTTTAAGAAAATGTAGAGTTTCAAATTGATGAGCTCCCTCGGTTTGAAAGTATAGTTAATTAGCGTCACGAAGCCTTAATAATTTTCGTGTTCGGTAATTTCTTGAACTTCTTGGTTTTTGCGCGATCAAAACATGTGTCATGAAAAATAAACAATATTTAAAAAAATAAATAAATTATCTCTTTAATTAGCTTTGAAAATCAAAGAAAACGCAGAACTTACAACATAATTTATGTTCGGAGATCGTAAACTAAATCGATCATAAACGACAATGACTTTTTTACATAGGACACAATGATATGATTTTTGCAAATAAGAAATACACAACAATGAAGTACAGGGTTGAACTAAGGGTTGAGCTTTATTACCATATAAGTGTATTATTATTGCCTATTGTTGACTGCAGAAGTTTATCTTTGATAAATAATTCTGTGTCTAGAAACTTACTAATTTTATATCTGTATTTGCGGTACTAATAATTAAATTTTTTTATTGATTTTTGAATATTCGCATTTTAAACAGTCAAGTCAATAATTATTTCCCAATAAAAAACTCAATAAGTAGGTAAATCTATAAGTTAATGAGTCGCGACAAACCGTCCGACGCATGTTTTTTAAATTAATGTGTAATTGTGGCGTTTAGCTAGCTAAAATGGGTGAGTCATTTCAATCTTCAAACCCGAATTTCTCTGTTGGTAAGCCAGATACAAAAAAATGTGCAGATAAAATTTGTTCAGGACAATGGGGGTCATCTGACTGCACTGATGACTTTGACCTTGTGGGCCAATTTCAAGTACATTTGAAGGTGAAGATTATTTTTTAAATAGGACAGTCTGTATATTCAATAAGAAAGGTTTTTACACCTGCAGTGTAAAGTGAGTAGGTTGTGAGTTATAAACAACTGAAAATTGAAGTTTTTCATTTTGAAAGCAGTGTACATCGGAAACAACCCCAAATATCAGAAAACTGCTTACATGTTCCTATCTTAACTTTTCACATATAAAGTATACTGCTATGTGGTATAAATTGTAATACAGGGTGAAGGAAATTACCAGATTTTTAATCACCCTGTATAAAAATTTCAAGTACACTGTAAGGTAACCCATGAAAAGTTAAGATAGGAACATGTAAGCCGTTTTTCGATATTTGGTGCCATTTCTGATGAACACTGCTTTCAAAGTGAAAAACTGCGATTTTCACTTGTTTATAACTCATAACCTACTCATTTTAGACTGCAACTGTAAAAACTATTCTTATTGGATTTTCTCAAGAAATTTAAAAAAAAACAATAATATACAGGGTGTTCTATTTAAAAAATTATCTTGACTTTCAAATGGCCTTGAAATTGGTCTACAAGGTCAAAGTCATTAATACAGTCAGATGACCCCCATTGTCCTGAACAACTTTTGTCTGCACAATTTTTTTTTGTATCTGGCTTACCAACAGAGAGATTCGGGTTTTAAGATTAAAATGACTCACCCTGTATATTGAAGATTATTTAATAAATGAAATATTATATTTGCAAGGTACGAAGGCGTAGAAGCGCCACACCAGTTTTATTTTTAAAATTCCGAGTTTAAACTCGGAATCAGGGCCGGGCCTAGCAGGTCTGCCGTGCGTGCCAGCACGCATGCGGCAAATTCATAGGGGCGGCGGCAAATATCATGAAGATTTAGTAATTAGTATACCCAAGGAAGCGGGGGGCGCGTGCAGCATCCTGGGCATTTTTTCATAATATGTATTCAGATCAGGGCCTTTGTAACCAAAGGGCTAAATAGGGCTGTATAGCCCAGGGGCTCAAGCCTTTTGGGGCACAATTCTTTATCAAAGTATTTTTTTTTTGTTATTTATTAGTCATTTATTTAGTTATAGTTTTCATATCCGAGTAAATTTTTAATTAGTGTGATATATGAACATTGAAAATAATTTCGCCTGCGGCGCATTTTCTTTGAAGTCTGACAAATATTACCTACTAGGTAGTATTATTAAGTTAAGAATCCATACCGCACTAACTTTGTAATCCATCAGTCGTCACTGACTTGTTCCCGGCGGCGTTAGCCAACCTATGTATTTTCTTATGAAAAAGGGCGCATTATTTTCAGTGGCCCTCGGGCGCCGAATATCTCAGGACGACTATGGCCTATACGGACTACCCGCGGAACGCCGAACCCGATTCAGCTAGTTGGATAATACAAGTAGTTTTCTAATTCTGTATCTCAAAAGTTAAGACTTTTAGGACATACGTTCTTATGAAGTTTTCATTCTTATGAAGTTTTCTTCTTAAAATGGACTCAAAAATCACCCCCTTAAATATTGACATTCAATTACAAAACACCCTGTATAGGTATTGTCCGGCGGCCCGTGGGGTCCTTCAAACGTAACGTAAAAATGTATACCAGTATAAATGTAGTTATTGCTTAGTGTGATTAATTTCCGCATTTCCGCACTTGTTTTTTTACAAAATTTTCTCTCGATCCCCCCTCATTCTTGTAGGATACATTCGGTATCCCCCAAACCGTCCAGCGCAGCAGAATTTACCCAATGTAATAAATAATGCCCATTTCGATTGGTGTTTATTTTGACCCACAAGAAATTTCTTTTTGCCCTCCCTTAGATAGACATTTCTTCTTGCGAGGGAGGGGGCAATTTTTGTATCGGCATGAAGGCGACAAATAGTCTAGGCCCGGCTCTGCACGGAATTCCGAGTTTAAAGTCGGAATTCTTAGTTTGATCTCGGAATTCCGAGTTAAAGTCGGAATTCCGAGTTTAAACTCGAAATTTTAAAAATAAAACTGGTGTGGCGCTTCTACGCCTTCGTAGCAAGGCAAGCATTTTGCTTCGGAAATGGAACAGAAAATTAAAATGTTTAAGCATTTCGGTACCTACTAAAAAGTGAAATGTTGGGTTGGGATCAAAATTTCATATTAATAACCCCAACAAAAGTACATTCAATATCACAGCGCTAAATAATGTGTAAGTATAAAGTTTGTTGATTTCTTCCATAAGCCTTTAACTTATATGAGTACATTAATTATTATTTAATTATTTAATTATTATTTTAATATTAACTTTTCGTTCTAATTGCAGTCACTCGTATATAAAAAATGTTATGCAATATACCTATGCATAAAGTGCTTTTTTTCACTTCTGGAATTGATGCACTTAGATCGTGCGGTCAAATTTCAGTCGTGAAAAAAGTACCACTTTATACCTTGTTCCATAAATAATTATTTGGTAAGAAGTCAAAAAACAGACATACTACAACAAGATGCCTTATTTTCAGAATAATTTTGGAGTAGGTACCTAGGTATTTGCAAAAATCAAATTATATCTCATAAATCCTTCAAGCATAGGTATTTAGTCTTGATAAAAAAAATAAAGGCTCCTTTTGTAATAAATAGTGTTGAATTTTTAATATCGCATTCAAGATAAAGAAATATGTCAGCAATGTTTAACCAGCTTACGAACATGGAAATCTCTACTCGATAAATACAATAAGTACATTCATGCATATTTTAATCGATTCTCTGTTTATTTTGAATTATTATTCTGATTCGAGTATCAGAACCTAATACTACTTCAGTGGCGCGGAATTAAAAGATAACGAACGGTTGCGCCACTTTATCTGTACAAATGTCTAATGCCATTTACACATGTAAGCAAATATCTCTGATTGGTTTACTCTTTTCTTAAGTCAATACCGGAGCCGATGTATTTATTCTGTCGATGATATTAAACAAACACGACACAACTCTGATAAGAAAGGCATTTCAGTCTGAAGATGTATGGGCTGGTGTTTGCTAAAAATTATATTATAGAATATCATTTATTTTGATTTGCCAAATGGAAAAGTTTTTATCGAAAAAAAATTTCAATAATAACATATGGTCGTGTATATAAATACGTGGTTAACGATGAATTGAAGTGATAAACGTAACTGCAGAATATACATAGACGCGAGAACCTTAGGGCATTTATTATGAAGAAGTGTTGGGAGTTGAAGCCTAAAAAATTGTACATGTAGGTATACGATTTCAATTGTCAAGCCTCTACTAATTAAAAGCATTCATTAATAGAAAATCACGCATTAATCATGCAAAATTAATTCATTAATACATTAGTAAACGGTCGACGGAAAATTACATTAATTGCATTCGACATTTTGATATGACATTATCATTTCAAAATTACTGCCAACAATAATTATTGTAATCGCTGACCTAACCTGGCCTGACCTGACCTGACCATGTATCAAGAAAATCTATTGACGAGTTATAAACATCATAGGCTTTATGTACATTCAATGATATTTTATCGCAGCGACCGTGGACTTTGGTGAGGGAGATGGGAGTTGATGTACGCAGGAGGTTTGATCATTTTATGAATGAGCTGAGCTCTGGTTTTGTAACTGCTTTTTCTGAGAAGACTTATAAAAGCGTTAGGAGAGATGCAGGAGTCATCTGGTTTACAAGTGATTTGAGAGAGCTTCGTGACAGGTTGGTATTTTTTAGCAAACTATTCAATATGCATGAAAGTGAACAGCTCAGGCTTATTATAGAAATAATTTGAGAAGTCTTTATCGTTTTAAATTACGGAAGGCCAAAAAAGGCTCATATAGTGACGTAATTATTAACTCTAATAAGAATGTGTCGAGAACAATGTGGAATTTCATAAATGCAAGACAAATTTCAGAAACTATAACAGCTGATTATTTTAATGATTATTTTGTTTCTTTTCCCAAACAGCTTACTGAGTCTTTGTCTGTAGATTGTGATTCGTCTTCTGATGTTTCTATTGGCCTTAATGGTGGTTTTTCCTTCAGAAGTGTACCTCCTGAAGAAGTCGAGGGTGTAATGCCCTCACTTAAGTCTACTAATATTTATGGGTTTTCCCATAAATCTCATCTAGTCAAAAAGAGAATTAATTCTCTTACTGCTCCTTTGACTGAGCTTGTGAATGCTTGCATTGAGAATGGCATTTTCCTAGACTGCTGTAAGGTATCCAAAGTCATACCTTTGTACAAGAAGGGAAGTAGAGATATCATTTCGAACTATAGACCAATTTTCTTAATACCTGTTATTGGAAAAATTATTGAAAAACTACTGAGTAAGCAATTAACCGATTATTTTGAACCTTTTTTTTTAGTTCCAGCCAGTATGGCTTCCGTAAGAACCGCGGTACTGATGATGCTCTGGTTAATTTTGTAGATTATAGTATAGATTGTTTCGAATCTGGTCTGTTTTCCTTTTCTTTATTCTTCATTCCTATTATACTAATAATAATTTTTCTTTTCGAGTAAGGGAGCAACACAATCCATTTTGTAAAGGTAGATTAGATGTCTAATTTTTTTTTTTTTTTTTTACAAAATGGATTGTGTTGCTCCCTTACTCGAAAAGAAAAATTATTATTAGTATAATAGGAATGAGAAAATTCTCCTACATAATTAAATTAAATAAGACTGCTCTTGCTGTGATTAATATTGTGCAATTTCTATCTGTGATCCCTCTTTTTGAGTTTTGTCTAGTCATTTTACTTCAAATGGAAAACTGCAAGAGAATGAAAAAGATTTTTCCCACGTGGATGTTGGATTTTGTAATGTTAATTTTAAGGAAAATTCATGACTTGTAATCAACTGTTTCATTGCCTGATGAAGAGGTGAATAAAACCCTCGAAAGCTAGCAAAATAGAAACAATTTTATGATTTTCTCCTTTTTCGACTGCGCTCCCAATAACCAACTAATTATTTAACATATTCAGTCAAGAATTGGTGACCAATAAGAGAGGGGTTAATTGAATAGGGAAAATTGGTAACAAAAAGTTAGGTTCGCCACCCGCGAAGGCTGGCGCTCTAACGTGTGCGCAAGTTGAAAGTACCTTAGATAGAGTATGTAATAGATAATGATTATTTAATTACTTTCTCATTTGACGTTTCAGTTCAGAGTTTGAGTTTTTTAGTAACATAATTATTTACCATTTTGTTAATTTTCTTTCCAAATCACAAACAATAACAAAATAATTATGAAAAGGGATGATCACGAATGGCATCAAAAATATGAGATCATAAATAAAAATAAACCTTCTTGCGCATCAATCGCATAAATAGTGTATTTTTATGCGATTCAATTATGAATAATTTTTACAGCTTTTTAAATTGGACTAAGTACTGAAACTTTCCGTAGTCAGATCATATTAGCATAGTGGTTTACTGTGAAAATTTCATTTCATTTCGTTGAAAACGTGTCATAAAATATATTTTTTAATTTAACAAAACAAAAAAATTTGGCAATTGTTTTCCTTTTCCTATGCCCGCTGCTGGCTAACTTTACTTTAAAAAATCCTATTTTTATACTACCTTTAACAAACTTGAAAAAATGACATGAAAAATGAAAATTTGAAATTTTAGAGAAATAAACATCATTTAAAAAATGCGAATATCTCCGTCATTTTTCTTATTTGCTTCGTGAAATTTTTGAGAGTTATAGCTTCAAAAATATACTCATAAACAGTTATATGAATTTAGACATTTTCACCCTTTTCCTACCCACGTCAGTCCCGTGCGGTTGAGGTACCCATCAGGCGCGACTCAGGTGGCGAATATGGGAAGGCCTTACAATGAGCGACAGTGAGTAAGGTTAGCAGCGGTGATAGATCTCGTCGGACTTAAAACTCCAGACAGGCAACGCAAAAAGCCCTGCCACGGACCACCTCCCCCAACCTAGTTGCCGTGTCGTGACTAAAGGTCTGCACTAGGGGCAACGGCGCCGGAGAATGATCGAATATGGGCTCTCCGTCAAACCATATATCACTCTGTGTCGTTAGCATGTCTCGCGCACAGAAAGATATGGGGGTCTTGACTTAAGCGTCCGGACTATGTGGATGAGGCACCACTATAAAAACCTCCCTAATCTCAAGGTATTGAGCGCTTTCCCAGCCACTCCTGGGACATCGATGGAGTGTCTAAAACAAATATGCTCTGACTAGGAGAGCCAAAATCTCGATCTCCAGGCAACTGCAAGAAGCTGTGGAGATCGGTTCTAATCCGACTCCAAGAAACAGTGCGATTCCGCTGGACCAGGAGGAGAAACAAATCTCCGTTGAGAAAGAGGAAGACGAATAACCAGGGTACAATCTATCAGGAGAGACTTTCTCACACCGGAGAACCTGGATACATTAGCATCAGTCAAGATGGTCAGCTTCATTAAAGAGGTTGACCTGCATGGGGTTAATGTAGTACGACTAGATGTGAGCCACAATAGACCTACGGTCACAGTGGAGGTGTTAGAAACTTAGCCATTATAAATGGCCATTATAAACTGGCTTATTAATGGAAATAATGCAAATATTATTGCATTAGCTCAAATTTGAAATAATTTTCTTCCAATACTGTTAATTTGGATAAAAAGTTTTTTTCTATTTTGATTATACAGTGGTTCTAACAGTAGTAGCCCTTTTCCCTAGAATTCAAAAGGCCGCCATTTTGGAACGGCTTGACAGATTTTGCTCAAATGCAATACCAGATCTGTACCTATATTTTACTCTCACAAAAAAAAATCAGCCCCCTAAATTGAATACTGCGACCAGCAACCGCCTCACGGCAAATTTGTTTGAAATAACTCCAAATACACAAGTTTTTATGATTTTTCGAAAATAATTATTATTAACAACCACGAATTAAAATTCTGAAAAACTGAAAGTTTTTATTTTCTTCTCGATTCAGTTTAATGGTGCCGAGTAATTTTTTTACCGCAATTGTAGCATTTTTCATGTAGTTTTAGAAAATGGTACGAAGAAAATACATACAGGGTGAACTTTTTGACAAACCCGATAGATACCTGAAAAAATGAATACGGCTAAAAACATTAAAATATTAAAACATTAATTGAGTCCTATATTCGACGTGCCTGCGAGTGTATCAGAGTTCACGGAGCCCTTATTGAACCCACTTAAGAAATTTTTAATTTATTATGAAATAAAACATTAATTCTTTTATTATTTTTTTCCACTTTTGGGCATTTTGGCTTTTTTTGGGTTTCGCTTACATACAGGGTGGCCCAACGAAAACGTAACTCGCCTTAATCACTTGTATGTAGGCCACTCTGTATGTAAGCGAAACCAAAAATGTTGGATATCGTTATAAAGAGACTTCAAGTAGCCCCTGCCAAGGGGGTCAACTTGAGTAGTTAAATTAGTCACGAAAATATGCCTACTTTGATAACAAAATCGACCTGTTTCGGCGTTTTTCGCGTACATCTTCAGTTTCAAAGTTATTAGGGCGAGTTACGTTTTCGTTGGGCCACCCTGTATATAAGCAAAACCCAAAATGTTGGATATCGTTGAAAAGAGAATTCAAGTAGATTTCAAATAATGTATCACTAGATATATGTTCCCTATGATGATAAGCAAAGGGGTAGCTACCCCTCCTAAGGGGGTGAACTTGGGTAGTTAAATTGGTCACAAAAATATGTCCCCCCCAGATAACAAAATCGACTTGTTTCGGCGTTTTTCGCATACATCTTCACTTTCCAAATTATTAGGCTTGTTACCTCTTCGATGGCCCACCCTGTATATCGTTGCAAAGAGAAAAAAAACTCTATTTAATTAGTTCATGGTCCACTATGACTTCCATTTAAAAAAATACAACTTTATGTTATAACCGAAAAATGAAAAAAAGATATTCAAAATCTGTTGAGGCCATTCCATTCTACTCAAAAAAGTGCCTGAAGAATGTGCAAAATATCTTTTCTCTAACTTGAAAACCAAGAAACATATCGGCATTTATCGATATCGTGATACATCATACTTTTCATTATAGCTCGAAAACAAAAAAAGATTGCGAGTTCCGATTTTAACCATTGAGTTCCTCCCAAAAAAAGCGATCGAGAATGTGGCATTCATTTTTCCATAGCTCTTATACAGTGTGTCGCATTTAAGATGAATACACCCCTGGATTTTCGTTATTCGAAGAAGTCGGGGGTCGAAATTTGGTATAGTCATACAGACTGATGAGCCACACTTTTTACGATATCTAACCGAAATTTGACCTTTAAAACCAGCCTACTACGTCTTCGCATAGAGGGTGAATTTTCGACATTTTGCCTTGCGTTAAAGATACCGAAAAAAGTTACTAAAAAAAGTCGTTCTAAATTGTATTCTAAGCCTGGATAAAGAGTTTCAGGACAAAATTCGCATTTGAATTCTACCAATATTTTGGTCTCTCATAAAATTTATTAAAATTTGTATTTCTTAATTTGGTGATTAGAGCGTCAGGGAAAGTAATGATTTGACACAAGTAATAATTTGACACTACTGTCCGATTATTACTCTCCATGGCACTCTAATTTGCCAAATTAAGAAATACAATTTTCAATAATTTTATGAAGGACCAAAAAATTGTAAAATTCAAATGCGAATTTTGTCCTGAAACTCTTTATCCAGGCTTAGAATACAATTTAGAACGACTTTTATTAGTAACTTTTTTCGGTATCTTTAACGCGAAGCAAAATGTCGAAAATTCACCCTCTATGCGAAGACGTAGTAGGCTGGTTTTAAAGGTCAAATTTCAGTTTGATATCGTAAAAAGTGTGGCTCATCAGTCTGTATGACTGTACAAAATTTCAAACCCCGACTCCTTCAAATAACGAAAATCCAGGGGTGTATTCATCTTAAATGCGACACACTGTATAGGTTATAGTTACCGAGATCTCCTATAGAAACATCCAAATTTGCCCATCCTGTACAATCTAGTCCGCCCCTGGTAAACTAAACAAGCTAATCTACGTTTTAGGGGCAGTATTTTAAGAGGTCCGTACTACTGCTAATCATATTACAGTCTTTTTCTATTGGTTTTCCTCTTTTGTCAATTGCTTTTCCTTATTTGTCAAATGAGTTTTCCCTATTTATTAAACGTCAGTTTGATTTTTCAATTCAAATTCCTCTTTTGTCAAATGAGATTCCTTTTATACAGGGTGTTCTACAAGCTCTATGACAAACTTCCAATATCATGGCCACCTCGTTCTCCCGATCTGAATCCTCTGGATTTTTATTTATGGGGACACATGAAGCAGCTGGTCTACCATGTTGAAATCGCTACCCATCAGCAGTTACTTGAAAGAATTCAAGATGCAGCTAACCAAATAAGAAACGATCCAAATCTCATTCTTCGAGTGACCGAATCTTTAGTTCGTCGATGTGAGGCTTGCATTCAAGCTGAGGGTGGACATTTCGAACAATTTTTATAGTCTTAAGTTTTGTGATTATCATTTAATTTACATTTTTATTGTTGATTGTTAATAAAGGTTAAATGCTTGTAACTTCTAAACAAAAACGAATCGGACCCATGTTTATTAAAAAAAATATGTTTAAAATCAAGCAACCTACCATCTGTCAAAGTTTGTCATAGAGCTTGTAGAACACCCTGTATTAAATGCTTTTCCAATGTTTATATTACTGTCATTGTACGTAAATGGGAAAAGCAATTGACATAAAGTGAAACTGATTTGACATAAAAGGAAATTGATTTCTAAATCAATGACTACTATCGATGATAGATAGAAAAATAAGAAAATCATTTGACAAATAAGGAAAAGCAATTGACAAAAGAGGAAAACCAAAAGCAGAAGACTGTAAATTTTCATTAAATTTTATTATAATTAGTTTAAAGTTATTCAATAATAGTAGGTATATTATTCAACAAGCGCATAATGATAGCTATTATCCACGAAGATGAAAATTGCAGCACGAGCCTCTGGCGAGTGCTGTAACATCTAAGTGGATAATAGCCATTATGCGCGAGTGGAATACTATACTTTATCTACGAGTATACTACTAGAATAAAAATAATTTTACTTACGGTAGAATCAAATTTTTATGTAAAAAAGTTTTATGGATTGCAGTTTTATTTATCAAAAAATATGGTTCTCTTTAAGTAAATAATTTGGTTATTGAAATATTGCAAAAGTACAGAAAATATCAGATACTTCACTGTCGACTGAAAAGTTGTGAAATAACTTTAAAAGGTGAAAAATTACAAAATCAGGGTGAAAGATTTCGTCGCGCATCGTATTTCACTTTTGATTCTGCAGGCAGTAAACCATTAATTGATGCATTTGTTGCTTTTCCCCATATTTATATCAAGTCGGCGTATTATTCAAGATGTTATTTCTTCGAAGAACATCCTGTATAATTCTGTTTATAATAATTTTAAGTTTAATTTTTAAATACAATAATTTGTATTGTAAAATAGAAACTAAACATAAACAAATGTGAATGTTAGGTTATCGTGATTAGCTGTCACTACTGTCAGTCGACTAAACCTCTATTGGCAGCGTTCCAAGCATAGAGATAGAATAGAGAGGAGACGACATGACGTGACACAGATGGGATCAGGTCCGCCATATTGATACGACTTTTATGTCAAACTTATGCCATTGTCTTGAGTGAAGGCTTTTTGTGATGTTTCATTTGATTTAAGGACTGTCTTTAAGATTTTTGGTGTTAAATTGAAAAAACATAGATGATTTCTTGCTTTCTTGTGCAGTTCGTACCTGCTGTAGTAGAGACTGCGTTGATAAAAAAAAATCCTCCGGAATAACATTCCAAAGGTAAGTGTCAACAATATACAGGACCGTACCTACTTGAATAGTACACCAAAAATCTAAAATTGAAAATGACCATGATTATTTTATTTGCCTGACCCATTGTCAGAGTATTCTAAAAGTATTATTTCTTATATTACAGGGTATACTTATTGTGTAGGTACTACTTAAAGAAGAAGATTGTCTGTGAGCAATGTGTCGAGTCTTTAAATAGTGATACGCCTAGACCTATTTTTATATTATTTTTATTGATTTAAAAAACAGAAAAGGCCTGCAATATCCATTTGAAGACGTGTTAAAAATATGTATGAAATGTGAGAAATATTTGTATTTATGAAAATTTTGCAAATAAAAATTAAGTCTGACCCTGTCGAGTCGCCATATTATTACTCCTATAAGCTCCACCCAGTGATGCCGTTTTTTAATGTAATATTAGGTGATCATAGCGGCTCCTTCCTTTTCTATCTCTATGGTTCCAAGGCATCAGCTGCTTTCATATCATAACGGTTGACCAGGGCTTTATAACTACGCACGGATACTAAAACATGTTCATTTTAGTATTATGCGATAAGTACCTTCGTATGCTATAGTAGTTGAAAGATCAAAATCATCCTAATATTCTGCGACTTTCATATTTTGATAACATTTTATTAAACGTAAAATAAACGTTTAGGGACTCTACTTTCACGTCAGTGGACCATTGACAGTAGTCAGTAGTTTGAATCTGCCAAACGTACGACAGAATAGGGTGGTAAAGTTAAACAATTGACAATAACGATTGAATAATGAGCTCATTGTTCAATCGACCTGACACTATTATTCGATAGGGCAATAGTAAATGCATGCCATTACTTCGTTAAAATTAGACTAATAATTGATTTGTTATCTAATAGGAGTAGATAAAAATTGATTTCCAATGGCGTCCTTTGGGAGGCCGTATCTCCGTCGGGAAGGCCGCTAGGAAAAAAAAATGAGAACTTGTCTTTTTTTAATGTTCTATCTGATTCCGAGAGATTTCCCACATTTTCCTGGACACCCGCCTGTATATTTAATTATGATCTTGGAGTCAGTATGAGGAAGTCTGCAGCAGTAGGGTACTTACTACACGTATTTAATGGTAACTGTATACCTAGGTACTGAAGAATAAACTTTGAAAAAATATGTGAAATAAAATAAAAAAAATACGAACTAGGTACTGTGCAGGGTGCATCATATAATATCTTTCTCTACATATATTGCTATGTCGTAAACGCAAAGATGCAGGGTCGGTTACATTAGAGGAAAAGATTCGCAATTTGATGATTAATAAGAATCTGGAGAAAATTTTAGGATATTTTTAGTCGGTGCTGAAATATCCTGAAAAACCTGAAAAATCTAGATTTCTTATTTTTGCCATTTCTTTCTTATTATTGGAAATCAATAAACAATTTTTTGTAGGCTAACAGGCTAACATGGCAAGAGCTATAATACCCATGCATCTGACGTTTCAAAAAATTTTCAAAGCTGACTAGATCCCAGAGTTTTCATAATCAACTTTTGTTTTTCTGATGGCCGTCATATTATTTTTTTATGTCGTCCGATATAAAAAAATAATGGAAACTAAAAATTAATCAACTTCGAAAAAAAATTCCAAAATTTTTATTCTTTTTTCAAAGCAAAACAAAAAAATTCTAAATACGTCAATATATGAAGTTATACTGCTTGCCTTATGGTTTTTTAATTTCTCTATGATATTCGGTCTAAAAAGTTGTATTTTTTTTAAAAAAAGAACAAAAACTTTTGAAATTTATTTTTTAAGTTTATTTATTTTTGGTTTCTATTATTTTTTTCGTACCGAACGACATAAAAAAACAATATGGCGGTCATAAGAAAACCAAAAGTTTACTATGAAAACTCTGGGATCTAGTCGGCTTTGATAATTTCCGAAACGTCAGATGGGTAGCTCCTGTTGACTTATGTTAGTCTACAAAAAATGATTTATTAATTTTCAATAATAAAAAAATAGGTATAAGGTATGACGAAAATAACAAATCTCGATTTTTCGGTTTTTTAAGGATATTTACTACTTTTATTTATTTGAAAACTTTACAAAGAAAACTAATGATTGAATTAGAAAAACTTACAAATAACAACAATTGAGAATTGTAGAAATTGAAAGTAGGTCATAGATTATATTATATTATTATATTTTTTACCTACATTATGGTATAAAATGTAGGTAGGTATATCGAGGATAACAATATAAGATTGGCAACAATGTGAATGTGTGCTTTAATTGAAATTAATATTTCGAAAACGTCAGATAAACTTTTCGATTTTACTGTTTTGCGTCTGCATTATTAAACTTGTTATACAGGGTGATTCAGGTTTTACCTTGTTAACTCTAGGGAACGATAGAGAATCGAAAAATAATATGAGTTTTCTTCATGAACTATATTCGTGAAATGCTTCGTTAAGAAAATACAGGGTGTTAAAGTTTTAAGAAAAAATTCGTATTTTTGAAATATAAAAAAATTGGCTGATTGAAATAATTTGAAATTTTGAACAGAAGCTGTGCTAATTTTACATGATTTGATACTTCCGATGAAAAATTCTTCAATCCAGTGGCGGAGATCTGGGCTTGTTCTTACCTTTTCTAATGAATAATTAGCACGCCACTGACTTTAATGCAAATTTGTAATTTTAGTTAGATACCTCATGTTGTTTAGAGAAGAAAAGTCATCGTACGTTTTTGTCCTACGATGCACTGTTTCCGAGATACTTCACAATGTAGGAACCCGTACGAGGTAAAATATCATAAAAATCAATGCTATTGAGTTTTTCCAGAAGTTAATCATTTTTGTGATCGTTATTGAACCGTATTGCATTACAAAAAGCTTGCATGAGTGCCAACATTGTGGAATATCTTGAAAACAGTGCGCTCTACAACAAAAACGTAAGATGACTTTTCTCTTCTAAACAAAACAAGGTATCTCTACCATAAATAACCATTTGCATTAAAGTCAGAAATTATTTAATAAAAAAGATAACAACACACCCAGATCTCTGCCACTGGAGTGAAGAATTTTTCATCGGAAGCATTAAACCATGTACTTCAATTAGCACAACTACTGTTCAAAATTTCAAATTATTTCAATCAGCCTTTTTTTATATTTCAAAAATACGAATTTTTTCTTAAAACTTCAACACCCTGTATTTTCTTAACGAATCATTTCACGAATATAATTCATGAAGCAAACTCATATTATTTTTCGATTCTCTATCGTACCCTAGAGTTAAGTAGGTAAAACCTGAATCACCCTGTATAAAAAACGTAAAATAGTAAGTACTTAGGTAGGTATTTAAAATTCTATTAGAAATCGAAGTTATGCCTTATTATGCATAGCTATCGCCCGATTCAGGATATTCAGGCTCCAAGCTAACTCGTAACGTATCCGGAATATAACAGTGATCGATGTCACGTTTTTCAAAATGCAAATACAAAATAAATGCAAATAAAAATCGTGCTACTGTTAATCTTGTGACGTTACAGTAACGTCGCGACGCTGGAAAGCGACGCCATAATTTGAACAAAATATTATTCCCACGAAAGGCAAGAAGAAATCATGTAGGAATTATTCAAGTAGTAAATTATTAAAATCCAAGCAGATAAATCGGCGACAACAAGATAAGGGAGGTTTTTTATATTGGTATCAGTTGTTGTTTACAGAATGTGCCTCTAGGAAGGAACAGAAACAACATTTAATTCAGCGGGAAATATTAAAATATTAAATCCAAGCGAATAAATGCGAAGCCGATAGGAAAACAAGATAAGAAGTTGTTGTTGTTTACGTCCGGTACCTATATAAAGGGACCGAGATGGAAGGAACGGTAGCAGATGGCAGCTGGCCTTCCTAGAGAACTGATCTAGGATAGCCGGTCCGCCATCTATAGCTCACCCCCTTGCCCAGAGGCCCGAGTACTGATCGGGACTTCTCCTAGAGCGAAGAAGAAGAATTGACTCTTCCAAGCTCACACCTTAACCTACCCCAATGCGAAGCCTGGGTACTGACCAGGAGTCAAGTTGGGATATCACGAGAGAGTAGAATTGATACTCTTTCGTCACCCCCTAAAGCTTATCAGTCTCGAACGTGGACCCAGGTGAAGCGAAGAATTGATTCGCGTCCCTGGTCTAATTACTGAGAAAGCGTATAATTCCCCCAGTGACTTCCTAACGAGTCGAAGAATTGACTCGACGAGTTAGCCAGGCACGTAGAAGGTCAACCTTCGATTGCGAACGAGAATTGACCGTTACGCAATCGAAGACGAGCCCAATCACTCATCAAATGATAAAACCCGTGGTCATTTCATGTAAATAGAATTTTCCCCCGGCCTAATTTATTAATTAAATTATTCATTTAAATAAAAGGGAATTTTTCATGAATTGAGACCATAATAAATTTCATGTAAATAATATTAATCAAGAGTTTTATTCAGTTCATTTCTCATTCTTTTATCGACGCGATAAAAATAATAGTAAAATCATTCCGTTCTCGTCTCATATTGCACCACTAACATTTTATTTTCCAGTTGACTGAACTCCGCAGAAAAACTTGTCCTCCTCGACCTACTGGCGTAGTCCGACCGTCGAGCGGCAGCCGGGACACCGTTTTTACCGGGCGCTGGGCCTGGAAGATATACCGGGCGTTCACCAAGCATTGAATGATTATTTTACGTTTACCATTTTAAGGAAATAATAAATTTACGTTATTTTTCAAAAAAATGTCGTGTATCATTTGTGTAAATCCACCCAAATATCCCGTCTGAAGGCATGGGTTAAGAAATAAATTAACCCAATAATTAAGACGTCCTCTCCAAAAAAGGAGAGACGTCACAACTGGCGCCCGAGCAAAAAGAAAATAAATACAGGGATTTTCCCTAAAAATTAGCACCCTTAGCTAATTAAAAATTTATAATAATGCCAAATTCAGACGAGGAGGGTGCGACAGCACAAACTACGACAAGCGCGTGGATACACCAGCTCACTAAAGAGCAAGCTATTGAAGAGACCACCAAATTAGGTCTCGACAGCACTGGAAAATTAGATGAGCTAAGAGCCCGCTTGCGAGGACATTTCGCATTAAAGTCAATTGTCCAAGGAGCTCAAGGGGCTCGCCCAAAAGAGCAGAGCCAGAAAGGCGTAAGCGAAACCGAGCTGTTAAAACGACAGTTAAGAGAAGCGCAAGAAACCATACAAAAAATGCAGCGTGCAACCGCACATACTGCATCAATGCCACAAAACAACAGCGACGTGACGCAAAGACAGACAATCATGGGGCCCTCCTACCCACTGGAATCCATAAACATTATCCAGAAAGGAAATGTATATTTCAGCGGTAGGTCATCTGAAGCTCCTGAATTTATAGAACGCCTCGAGGAACTTCGAGCAACGTTCGGCATCCCACAGGAGCACATGCTACAAGCATTAATAATCTGTCTGCGAAACGATGCGCTATTATGGCACAGAAACAATTCCCACAAGTGGCACTCGTGGGAAGGTTTCAAAAACATTTTTGCAACGGACTTCTTCCCAGCCAACTATGTCGAAAGGCTCGAAGAAGTAATAAGAAACCGAAAACAGAAGCACAACGAAGCACCGGGATCATATATTAATGATATCCTTACCCTCATACGCAGGGAAGGAAACCTGAACGAGATCCAGACTCTCGAAAGGGTTTATAAAAACATGCTCCCCCAGTATAAAATTTATGTCCGTAGAAGCGATTTTACGACGCTTTCGGGTTTGCAGCAGCTAATGCAAAACTTCGAACAAATCCAAAGCGAAATAGCTAAATGTAAAGAAGAACGCTTCCAACGAACCCCAGTCACGGGAAACAATGACAGGGACGACCGCCCAGAGAGGCCTTATTACGCGCCGTCACATAGGCAGCAGCAACAGGGCAATCGGCACGAAAGTCGCCAAGATAGGCAGCGACCTACTGACATAGGCCCCAAGATCGACATCATGGACACTCTGAATGTAATAGAGATGATGACCGATGATGAGTGCTGCAAAGAGCAGGCTGAGGTTAAGTACCTCGAAAAACAGCCTCCTCAATGGAAACCAAACGTCGCTGATCACGACGAAGGTTACACGACTGGATACGCCTGCGAACCTACCGACGATGCAGCAGAGCCCGCCACGAGTGCAGCAGGATACAAACCCGCCTCGAATAAGCGAGCTAGCCCCACAGGCGAATTACAGGGGAAAATTACGCACGGCGTATATACAAGACGCGAGCAAGCAGACAAGCAACGTCAGGCTCAGCGCAACAGCAGCTACAGCTACAGTACAGCCACAAACGTTGAAGCTTCCAGGGATAACGCGGAATCTACGCAGCGACGATGGAAGTTCAATACCCGTCCGCCGTAGGATGGATCTCTTAAGATCTCGGATTAGTTTTTAAGCGTTTTTGGAAGGTTCATTATTTTATTATTATTGGTTTGTAAATTATTGATAGTTGTAAGTTAGCGTTCGTTGTCAATTTTACTTCCGAGGACGGAAGAGAAAAAAATCCTCATGCTTCAGATTTTTTTTTACCGACGTGTGGGGGGTGTGACGTTACAGTAACGTCGCGACGCTGGAAAGCGACGCCATAATTTGAACAAAATATTATTCCCACGAAAGGCAAGAAGAAATCATGTAGGAATTATTCAAGTAGTAAATTATTAAAATCCAAGCAGATAAATCGGCGACAACAAGATAAGGGAGGTTTTTTATATTGGTATCAGTTGTTGTTTACAGAATGTGCCTCTAGGAAGGAACAGAAACAACATTTAATTCAGCGGGAAATATTAAAATATTAAATCCAAGCGAATAAATGCGAAGCCGATAGGAAAACAAGATAAGAAGTTGTTGTTGTTTACGTCCGGTACCTATATAAAGGGACCGAGATGGAAGGAACGGTAGCAGATGGCAGCTGGCCTTCCTAGAGAACTGATCTAGGATAGCCGGTCCGCCATCTATAGCTCACCCCCTTGCCCAGAGGCCCGAGTACTGATCGGGACTTCTCCTAGAGCGAAGAAGAAGAATTGACTCTTCCAAGCTCACACCTTAACCTACCCCAATGCGAAGCCTGGGTACTGACCAGGAGTCAAGTTGGGATATCACGAGAGAGTAGAATTGATACTCTTTCGTCACCCCCTAAAGCTTATCAGTCTCGAACGTGGACCCAGGTGAAGCGAAGAATTGATTCGCGTCCCTGGTCTAATTACTGAGAAAGCGTATAATTCCCCCAGTGACTTCCTAACGAGTCGAAGAATTGACTCGACGAGTTAGCCAGGCACGTAGAAGGTCAACCTTCGATTGCGAACGAGAATTGACCGTTACGCAATCGAAGACGAGCCCAATCACTCATCAAATGATAAAACCCGTGGTCATTTCATGTAAATAGAATTTTCCCCCGGCCTAATTTATTAATTAAATTATTCATTTAAATAAAAGGGAATTTTTCATGAATTGAGACCATAATAAATTTCATGTAAATAATATTAATCAAGAGTTTTATTCAGTTCATTTCTCATTCTTTTATCGACGCGATAAAAATAATAGTAAAATCATTCCGTTCTCGTCTCATATTGCACCACTAACATTTTATTTTCCAGTTGACTGAACTCCGCAGAAAAACTTGTCCTCCTCGACCTACTGGCGTAGTCCGACCGTCGAGCGGCAGCCGGGACACCGTTTTTACCGGGCGCTGGGCCTGGAAGATATACCGGGCGTTCACCAAGCATTGAATGATTATTTTACGTTTACCATTTTAAGGAAATAATAAATTTACGTTATTTTTCAAAAAAATGTCGTGTATCATTTGTGTAAATCCACCCAAATATCCCGTCTGAAGGCATGGGTTAAGAAATAAATTAACCCAATAATTAAGACGTCCTCTCCAAAAAAGGAGAGACGTCACAATCTCGAAGATATTCCTTGCCCTGAAAGTGAAGAAAAAATAGCAATTCGACCGTAGTGCCAAATAGGCCTTAGTTGTGACCTTAATACTAGTTTGCAATAGCTGTTTTTAGCTTCTTACCCACCCAGCACTCCTATTTCACTCCTCGGTCCCGAAAAAATTGATGGAACGTAGGACACGCAGACGCAGATGTAGGTAAATATTTAGCGACATTTTTTATTTTGTTTGTTTTTCTAGCGTGGCTTTATTGCTGTGACACTGTGATGATTTACCGTTCAGGCGGTGCACTGCTAGCTACTATCAAGATGTAACCATGATACAAATAAACAAGGTATTGTCAGCGCGCAACTTTTGTGACATCAGGATCACCACACTGACGTCACAGGCTACATGCGACTCGGCATAATAATGACGTGAAGTCGCGACTTAGTAGCTTATTTCGACTTTTGAAGATGTTTCAGTAATTTTAATAAGTTTGACTTCAGTACCTGACTGTATGATAGCAAAAATGGTTTATTGTGCGGGTGTGAGAATCATGCAAGAAAAACGAAAGGCAAAGAGATGGATCACAGTAAGCACCAGCACTTTTCATTACACTCCACAAATGTTGACTTTTACCTTAAAATATTTTCAATTAATTTGGAGCTTGGACTACAATCACCACAGTGACGTCATGCGCAGCCCGGACGAGTTTTCACTTTTCAGTCTCAAGCTCAAGCTGACATACCTTGTGTAATTATCTCACGGCTGTAACTGTTGTAAAGAAAAAGAAGACCGACGCACACTTCAACTTCACTGTTCACTCACACTACTCACTTACATAAGTCATTCGTAGTATTCGTACATTCGTGACATAACATAACCTAAGAATTAACCTCATTTTCATACCGGTTCACCGGCAATCGTTGTTTGTTGTTTGTGTACAGTTGTTGCCTTAAAGATAAATTGCGTTATATTAGTCTCGAAAATGGATATTCGACCAAACAATACGATATACATTAACAATTTAAACGAAAAAGTGAAAAAAGAAGAACTGAAAAAATCCCTCTACGCAATTTTCTCCCAATTCGGCCAGATCATGGACATCGTAGCTATAAAAACGTTGAAGATGCGTGGTCAAGCATTCGTCATTTTCAAAGAAATCCAGAGCTCAACCAACGCCTTAAGATCGATGCAAGGGTTCCCATTCTACGACAAACCAATGGTGAGCACTTTTAGACCATCTCTTGAACAAAAATTGACCGATTCTTTTGTGCATTGCACCTTGCACAGTTTTACTTACCCTGTCTTTCCAGCGCATACAGTACGCCAAATCCGACTCGGACTTAATATCGAAATTGAAGGGGACATTCCAGGAGCGTCCCAAGAAGGTTCGTCCGGTTATCGCTAAGGATGAAGACATACCCAAAAAGAAGAAGAAGAAGGATCCCAACAGAGTTCCGGGTGGAGCAAATGCGGAGCAACCGCCCAATCAAATTCTATTCTTGACTAATTTACCTGACGAGACGAGCGAAATGATGTTGTCTATGCTGTTTAACCAGTGAGTATAAATTTCCGAAGAAATGTCTATGTTTTTTAACCCATTAACTGGGTTCATTGCATCTAGCGACAGCTGCAAGTGTCTGTCGCATATATAGCGTCAGTGACAAATTACTCCGTTTAAAATCAGAAGATTTCAATTATCTTTGTTTGATACTACTACTACTACTGCCATCTAGTGATGAAAAAAGCGTGTAATAAATTAAACGTGTAACCGTCAACGTCAACACTAAACATTTATAAACGTGTACCTACATGCTTCTTTGATAATTAATTGCATGAAAATTCTCTTTAGTTGTAATTATAGTTCAGTTCCGAATCGGAAGATACCTTATCAGTTTTTCCAGCTAGAGAGCTGAGGGGAATAAACGTAAGGAGAAAGCAGATGTCAGTGGCGCACGACTTACCAATTTTAAAGGGGCTCTTCTTCTGAACTTGATGTCGAAATGTCACTGTCACTACTACTGTCCATATCAGGGTTAATTTGAACTGTCAGTGGTTGTACTAGGCATTCAACGCGGGTGTCCAAATCCCACATTTTTATTTCTTCTTATTCTACATGTCCTATACAACTACGCCATATTATGTCCGGGGTTATATGCGAAACCGCTTCTTATAAAAGCTTTTTCACATCGCACAGCTTAAAACTAGAATTTCTACGAGCTACTGAACCTTTAATTTGAGCCCAAACAAGTTCAATGGGGTTTAATTCGCAGTGATACGGCGGAATTCTCAACACTATCTCACCGTGCTCTTGCGCCATTTCGTCAACCACATACTTAATATACATGGGTCTGTGCTGACGCACTATTTCCAAAAATTATTGTACTTTAAGCAGATTTTCATCATGAGGCAGTTTCTTTGAATTCAGCCACTCTATTATATCTGCTTTCCGCCACGCTGAAGTTGGTATTTTTTCCAATCGACGACTGTGATAAGGGGCATTGTCGAGGACAATCACAGAACCAGGCTCAACAAGCAACAATATGGAGGAAAACCATCATTCAAAAACTTCTGCGTTCATGTCCTTATGATAGTCTCCCGTCTTTCGCGATTCAAATACATTAAGGCTACTGTTTAAAAAAACAGAATCACTCCCAAGGTGGGTAATGACCAGTCTTCGGCCTTTGCCCGATGGAAATTTTAATCCCGGAGAAAATCCCTCAAAAATCGTTGACGTGAACTTTCGATGTTGAAGTCTTGCCAGACTTTCGACACTGTGTGGCCTTCATTCAGCCACGCTTCGTCAGTGTAATATATTTTTCTTTGTGATCGTCGATGCTCTCGAATTTCATTCAAAAATTGTCTGCACCACAAAACAATTTCATTTCTTTCAATTAAGATGCTCTTTCGGTTTCTTTTCTGGTAGCGGATGTTCATTTCGCACAAAGTTCGAATTAGTACTCGACGAGATATCTTTGGCAGACTTTCATCGTTGTGCAGCTCTGCTAGAATTTTACTTAAAATAGGAATTTCATTTATAAAAAATGTGGCATGAAATTTTCGACGAATAGCATACTTCACGTCATCATCGAGTATGATTCTCTTCCGAACAGACGTTCCATCTTTATTTGGTTTCTCAATATTGGGATTCTTGATAACTCTGAAGACCGTACAAACAGAAACATTAGTTAAACTAGCACACAAAGTGACTACCTCTTTCACTAGCATATCCGGGTACCTATCCTTGAGACCCTTATACACATTATTCACCATTACATGCTCTTCTTGCGCTAGAACGTGGCGTTTTTCGATTGTGACGCACTAGAATTTTCTGCAAATTCCATTTTGTAAAAATCGAGAATAGGACACTTGGATATTTCACGGGATAAGCTACTGGGACTGGGTGAAACTATTATCCTATAGGTATATCCAGCTATTTACTTACAATAATAATTATGTATAATTAGGTATTATATCATCGAGTCACTTAAAACTTGGATCATGGAAAGAAGCAAGTGAGGCAATTTACGTTTATAAATTTCCAAAGCAAGAGACTGTACCCGCCTATGGCAGGTAAATCACACTTCACAATTTTTGCCTCGAATACAGTGAAAACCGGATATAACGACATTGAGGGGACCATCAATATGCGGTTGTTATAGCCGATAGTCATTAGCAATTAAATGCATTTTTTACTAACTGACACCACATACCACATGATAATATTATGTATGTAAATTCAAAGGATTAAGAGGTTTAAATAAATAATACGTATACAGGATGTCCCGTAAGTAATGGTCCGTGGTGAAATGGGAGATTCTTGGTTTAAAAATATTACGATCTGACACTACTTGCTCTAACAAAATCTTGATAATAAAAAAGATACAGGGTGGTAAAGTTGAGATTTAAAAATTTTCTTTTCAAAATATCTCGAAAAATTGTACAGGTACGAACGTGAAAACTTGGGGATAGATGTTTTACGGTATGAGAAATCATAATTTGATATCCGTGTCGATGTATTTTATAAAGGGCGCCACTTAGGTCATGTTGACGACGTAAATGAACACATAACTTTTTATCCTTCAGGATATCCCGCATTTTATTGTGAAATATTAAAACTACATCATTGATGAGAAAAAAAGGTATACCGGTTGTCAGTCTCAAAAGTTAGTGGTTTTCGAGATAATTGACAGTTAATGATTTTCTCTACTGATACTGTTCAGAATTTTTTGCTTACTGCTAGTAGTTGGAAAATTAAAAAATGCCGAGACATAATAATTTTTCAAATTCAGATAAGAGAGATATGATTTCTCTTTATTGCAAACAAAACTTCAATGGGCAAGCTGCGAAACAAGAATACCTGCCACGATATCCAAACAGACTGCAACCTGGTAATCGACTATTTCAGAATCTGTATAGGAATTTAGGTGAATATGGTTCATTTGTTTGCTTTTTTAATATGTCAAAGTGAAAAATGTTTAATTGCCAAAATGCTGGTTATTATCTCGACCTACTGCATTAAGATTTCGGATAATAAAAAAAAATAAAAATAATGCAGGAGATTATTAAAACGTGATTGTCTCGAAAACCACTAAGTTTTGAGACTGACAACCGGTATATCTTTTTTTCTCATCAATGATGTAGTTTTAATATTTCAAAATAAAATGCGCGATATCCTGAAGGATAAAAAAGTTATGTGTTCATTTACGTCGTCAACATGACCTAAGTGGCGCCCTCTATAAAATACATCGACATGGATATCAAATTATGATTTTTCATACCGTAAAACATCTATCCCCAAGTTTTCACGTTCGTACCTGTACAATTTTTCGAGATATTTTGAAAAGAAAATTTTTAAATCTCAACTTTGCCACCCTGTATCTTTTTTATTATCAAGATTTTGTTAGAGCAAGTAGTGTCAGATCGTAATATTTTTAAACCAAGAATCTCCCATTTCACCACGGACCATTACTTACGGGACACCCTGTATAAAGGCAATTTTCAAATACATATTTATCTACCAAAAATTTATTAATTTTTGAGGATACAGGTAGGTATGTACAATTTTAATTTTTTATCATGTTCTGAGATACATATTTAGTATGTATGTATGCATTTTATAAAACGGTCATGTAATCTGTTATCTTGGTTTGTTTTTCACATTTTTGACGGGCATACTCATTTTGCATCTTACGCTGCATTTGCTTCAAATTGTCTTGATACTTTTCATTAGTAAATTTTTCATTAAATATGAGAAATTTCTGTAACGTATTAACTGCGCCGAGAGCATCGTTCAGTGATGGTACAAAATATTCTTCTTCTTCTGCTTCTTCTTCGTTGTCTAAATTTTGACTTTGGATGTCAGCCAGAATATCTTCTTCACTTGCAGACACAGACACAGCCAGGTTATTGTCTATCTTGACAAATTCCTCTATTTCTTCCTTTGATGAAGATGAAGTAAGTAGTCCTGCTAGTTGAGCGAGGGGAATGTCTTCATCTTCATCATCATCATCATCATCTTCTTCGTTATCAGGTGTTGAACATTTGGTTGGTAGAGAATCACCTTCAGTAACACTTGGAGATGACGAAGTAAGGTCTTTGAAACCCGCGTGTTTGAAACAATTGGCGATTGTTTTTTGTGTGACTTTTTCCCAAGCATCTGCTATCATTAAAATGGCTTCAAGGACATTCAAATCTTTATGTCCACCTTTGTCAAGATTTTGAAGCATTTGCAGTACTTGTAGCTTTCTGTACTGAGTTTTCAGAGATTTTATTATGCCATGGTCCATGGGTTTTAATACTGAAGTAACATTAGGTGGCAAGAACACAAGCTTTATAAAATTTAGATTGGCAACCACTGGATGGGCAGGACAATTATTATCGACCATGAATAGAATTTTGCGTTTTCTTGATTTTAGCTGAGCGTCCCAGTTTCGTAGCCATTTTTCAAAAATCTCAGAAGTCATCCAAGATTTGGTGTTGTTTTCATAAGCCACTGGCAAGGAGCGTATGTTTTTAAAACACCTTGTTTTTTTAGACTTGCCAATCACAAGAAGTTTTTGCTTACATGTTCCCGTCATATTAGCAGCAACCAAAACTGTGATTCTAGTCTTGGACATTTCCCCCCCAGAACATTGTTCATCTTTAAATTTCAATGTTTTATCTGGGGTCATATTAAAAAACAGTCCTGTTTCATCTGCATCGAAGATGTCATCTGGCTTGTAACTTTCACACAAAGTTGGCCACTTCTGAAGCAGCCATTCTTCCGCTACGCCATCAGGAACACCAGCTGATTCACCACAAATTTTTCCGCCGACAATGTTGTGGCGAGCTCGAAAACATTGTACCCATGAGGATGAACACTGGAAATTTTCCATACCCAAGCGTCGTGCGAAATCGTTGGCTTTTTCTCGAAGAATTAGCCCACTTATGGGTACGTTGTTTGTTCTCTGGTGCTGAAAACACTTCAGTAAAGCTTCTTCCATATTCTTATGTCCGGATGATCTAGCTCGTTTCATACTCTACGAATTTTGTTCGAAAAAAGATTTAATTTTTTCTTTGTCTTTCCAAATTGTAGAAATCGTTGAATGCGATACACCACATTCTTTTGCAATACTTGAATTTGTTTCACCATTTTCTAATCTCCATATTATTTGAGATTTTTCTTCAATTGTAAATACTTTTCGTTTCCGTTCCGACATCGTGCAAACCACGTTAGTAACTTAAGACTAAAGGCTAAAGGGCAAACAGTCTCAGTTCGCTCCTGAACGATCCTATTCGGAGAAATATACTGCAAATCACCTCCATTGTCCGATCATGCAATAAAAAACCAAATAAAAACAGATCAGATAAGAAGACGGATGTTCGGGGTGATTCGTGTAAAACTATAAAATTTAGTTTGTTCCGTACACTTTTAAATACGACTTCTTTGAATCACCTATATAAACATGAAATTTGATTGCAAATCTGATAAGGTATCTTCTAATTCGGAACCGAACTATAGTAGTCACTACAATATGAAATAAAACTCGTCCCAGTGCCAGACAATTATAAAAAGAATCATTTCACATCATTTTAACTACGCAGCAGGAACAGCAACATTGCAGGGCAACTTAAAAGGAACTCTTAGGTGAAACCAGTTTAAATAAACACCTTCCTCACTATTTCCTTCTATAATTCGATTTCTTTTATTTTAATTCGATTTTTATAATTTCGATATTTCGAAAAATATATATTTTTTTAAATATCTCTAAAACGTGATGTTCGATTGTTTTTCTGTTTTCGCCATTTTATTTCAGGAGAAAAAATACTACTAGTTTGCTAATTTAACCGACTTTCTAGCTCAACTAATAACGAAGTTAGCAATAGTGCCGACTTAATTTAAAACACGGTATATATTCAATTATTTGAAAATCTACGTTTTAAACCCACCCTCCACTGCTTACCGTCAAGCCGTGACATACCCTTGCATTTCTAGAATAAAACGTCATCTGCTTTGAGAATTTTCATTCATGAAATAATTATCTTATGCTTAATGTACCTAGTTAACTATTTGAAAAGCCCTAGATCTTTGTGAAATTGGAAATTTATTGATTTCATTGAAGCAAAGGTAGTACTTGCCTTATAAAAATCAGTTATGTGAGTAGGTGTTACCAAATTCTTCTATGTGAAATCAACCGCCTCTAAAATGTTCATTTTCCACATAGCAGATTGGAACTTGACAGCGACGATATGAATTGACACTTGTACCCAACAGAATAGCAAGCAGGCGAACGGACATAAGTGATTTTTTTGAAGTAAAATATTTTCTTACAATTTGCTCCTTGCCGTAACCTCCAGCGCAATTAAACAGACACAAATCCAATTGTTGCTGGTACATGAAAAAAAATTTCTATATTCTCGGTCATGAACTTGACTTCCCTGTCAATCAAAAGATCTTTGTAAGGAGCGAATGGGAAGAAAATAATTTTCTTCAATTGGGGTGGGGGGGGGGGGTGCCTAGATGCCCACATGAGAAGGATCAAACTAAATAAAAACCTGCTTTCCTTCCTTTTGGGAGATACAAGACATTTTTGTCGCCATCTCTGTAACTATTATTAAAAGCTTACACATTGATATGGCTCTGAAAAAAGACAACAAACTTTGTTTAAACAGATGAATGCCTGATTCAAATTTACATCATTTACAAAATAACACCTTCCACATTTAACATGAACTATAGTTCTTGATAAAAGACTGTTCCTTTTTATTCTATTTGGTAGATGCATATAATTATTTCATAAGCTAGGAATAGACGAAGCGATATGCTGGCCGATTTGGTCGTCACGAGCAAACCCGGAAGATAAATCTCTTCGTCTGTGGTAACTCACCGCGCCATGCGCCATGCCAAGAGCCATGCCAGAACCGTAGACGCCTCTGGCACGGCTTGATAGTATTTTCTGCCATAAACGAACAGATTTTTCTGCCAGACTAGCGCGATACGCGATACGCTCACAGCAGCTCGTTTTCCCTTTTTGTTATTATTATTATACTTTGACATTATTATCAATTATTAATTAGCTTAAAAAGTAAAGGTAGGTACTTGCACTCTGAGTGTAAGCGTTAAAAAAGGATTTTAGGCATGGCTCGCGACCTCTTGAAATTTTCTACAGATCACGAGCCACGCAAATCCGACCGATAAATCGTGTAGTTTCCCCATAAACGTACACATTTGCATGTGATGAGCCACTCCGACGGATAATTCGTACGATTGGCGTGGACGTTTCGGTGTGACTTGAAAAATCTGCCGACGCTACTCGCCACGAGCAAATCCGCCGAATTTGCTCGTGTCGATCAAATCGGCAAGCAAGTCGCTTCGTCTATTCCTAGCTATTTAATAGCTGGATGTAAACATTGACCGTAATTTTTTCTAATTTGTGCACAAAGAAAAATTCTTTGAAAACAGAACAAGTGTCAAATTGAATTCTCCATTCAATGGTGCCAATAGCTTGGTTTCCATTTTTTGGCGCTTGTGCCCTTCTTTTCTGGATACCGATTCGATTTCAATTGAATTAATCACTTACTGCCTGTAATTCTGTCTTTCTGATTGTATTTGCTTGAAATCTTCGTGATCTTTTGTGTGTAAAAATATATTTATCTTTTTCCAGGTTCCCGGGTTTCAAAGAGGTACGCTTGGTGCCCAATCGTCACGATATAGCATTCGTGGAGTTCGAGAACGAGCTTCAGTCGGGAGCGGCCAAGGATGCGTTGCAGGGTTTCAAGATCACCCCAACGCATGCTATGAAGATCTCATTTGCCAAGAAGTAACTCCAGCTTTATGTTTTTGTGTTCTGTACCTAGAGACTGTGTTTGGGTTTCAAAATGTGGGTCTGAGGATATAGAATAAGGAGTCTGTTCTGTAAAAAATCAGGGCCAATTAGTGGAAAGCCAAGGAAGCAGTTTCTAAAATGATTAGGACTGCTTTCTTGTCTTTTCAGTTTTGGAAAAGATACACTATATATTTTACTTTTATTATGAAACTTGTGGAAGTATTATTCAAGCATGTGTGGACTACTTTAAAAGTAACAAGGAAATTTAATTATTAGTTTGTAAATTTAAGTAAATAAACGTACCTCAGTTTTTGAAGTTCAATTATGAATTTTTTTCCTCTGCAAGTAATATTTTAATTTTTCACATTTCAGTCAGTTATAAGCGTGGAAGAAAAATCTAAATGTGAATGAAGTGATGATGTATTCAGTTTCGTGAGTAATAATTTATCCTTAAATACAAAGAAATTCAGATGATATTTGATTTGCAAAGTTTTGTGATCTTATAATACAAGGTGTTTCGGGAGGAATATTTCAAGAAAATGTTGAGGAACTCAAAATAAGCTCATAATTATGTTCAAGCATTAAGGTATATGCAACCAATAGTTCTAACTATTGGTCCTAGAAACTCAAAAACAAAATTGTTTAGACAACGTAACCACAAGCAAAAAGTCAATGAAAATGTTTTCAAGATGGTCTTAGGAAATCGAATATACAGTGGGTATATTCGATTTCCTATCGAATATACAAATGGGTAACTTTTTTAACTGGCTACATTTAATTTAACTTCGCAAATTTCCGCCTAGTTTGCTTATCCTGTATTTCTACCAAATTTTATTTTGTGTCAAAATGTCTCCCTTTTATTTTTCAAATTCTTAAATCTCCAGCATAATTCTCCAATGGTCCCTGGTTTTGGCACCACTGAAACATTTCCCACCTAATTCTATACAAATTGAGACAAAAGTTGGGAGAATATTACTGTGATCGTCGAAAAAATATTTGATGGATTTGTAGAAAAAAATAATAGGAAAGAAAAATTGCTGCCGGAGAAATTGCTGCCCTCCAACTAGGATGCCGTCGCCTCCCCGGCACAAAAGTGACGACAACGAGCCATCTTGGCCTGCGGGCACAGTTTTCCAATTTGACTTCCGTCTCGTCATCAAGGATTTGCTCCACAGCGGCCATAAGTGACTTCTGTAGGGCTCCTAGCTGTCCGTCCTCTATAGTTGACGTTAGGTGATCGGAGTGGATAATTCTCACTCGGACGTTCGCAGCGACATCTCCGAAGGAAAGGTTGGTAGCTAAAGAAAAGGTTGGTGTCCTCCCGAGGCCTCTTTGTGCTCTGCTCAGGCGTACCGTCTGACCTAACACGTTTCGCTGGTTTGAATCGATCAGTGGGAGGTTGCCTCCCGCTCATCTTCGGTCCAGCAACAGTACGCTCGGCCAGAGTCTTCTCCAAGGCGTCTTGGTATTCCATTTCACTGTGGAGTAGCCGCTTTAGGCGTTTCTTTGCGGCACTGCCTAATTTTGACTTTTTCGACGAGATGTTCACTTTCGTGGTATTCTCTATCGAACAGCCGTCTTCTTTTTTCTCAGTGGAAATTTGTTTCTCCTGGTGCAGCAAAATTGGGCTCTGTTTCTTGAAGTCGGATTAAAACCGATCTCCATAGCTTCTATAGCTGCCCAAAGATTGAGGGTTTTAGGTGTCCTCGTAAGATCAAGTTTGTTTTACACTCTCCATGAATGTCTCACGAAGTGGCTGGGAAAAGTTGGTCCATTCCCACAGAGCCTGCATGCAAGGAGTAAGGCTCAATATATTGGGTCGCGCCAGGTGCCCCGAGGTTTGCCGCTAACGACTGAGCTACCCACAGTCATGCATCTCTTCGGAGCACGCAATACCTTGAGATTGGGGAGGGTTTTTGTAGTGGTGATTCATTCACGCAGTCTGGACACTCCGGACGGTTAAGTCAAGACGCCAATATCTCTCTGTGCGCGAGACATGACCACAACGCAGAGTGATACGGTTTCACAGCCCACATTCGGACATTCTCCGGCGCCGTTACCCATAGTGCAGACCTTAGTGACCACACGACAACTAGGTCGGGGGAGGTGGTCCGCGACAGAGCTTTCCTGAGCTACCAGTCTAGAGTTTTAGATCCGTCGAGATCTATCACCGCTGCTAACCTTTACTCACTGTCGTCGCTCATTGTAATAAGGCCTTCCCCTATCCGCCACATGGGTCGCGCCCGATGGGTGCCTAAACTGCACGGGAAATTATGTCACCTTAATCCTTAATATGGTTCTAAATCTAATGAAATAATGTTTAACATGACAACACTGGGATGGCGTAATTTTGAGGTTTTCGACAGCGGCGCTATGGTGGAGCGATCTGTAAGCACGCTTTCATTTTGGAACTACCAAACTGTACCTTTGCCTCTTAGGGGGTAGGTTTGAAATCTACCAACTTTCATTTGTTTCTGTTTTAAAACGACGTGCGGATATCCTTTGATAAAGAAAATTGGGGACACTGTATATGAACAGTCTGAACAGTAAAGTAAATTACTAAGTTTTCATAAATAAATATAAATACACAATAAATTAAGATTTGTATTCAAAAAAGATAAATTACCTAAACCCCAGTCGGCCAAAAGATATACTAATAAAAGTGCGCGGTAAGTTTACAATCCAGGTAGGCAGACCTTATACACAAGAATTATACAGTGCTTCCCAAAAGTAACGGATAAATTCGATAAAACGGAGAGGGCTGTTTTTTTGAAAAAATAAAAAAACAGGTCGATTTTGTTTTTGAGTTGTTCAACTTTTGACATAATATTTGGGTATACAGGGTGATGCGCGAAAAAGTGGTGACGTCATCGGCATTTTTTTAAATGGCAACCCTTATTTTTTATTCCATTTTTTGATACTTAATTTAATTGCCAGTATGGTAATGTAATCAATTTGTAACCTTAAATAAGGAAATTTCTGAGAAACAGCTTGTGAGTCGAAATTGTGCACTTTTTACTGATGTGAAAATCGGAACATTAGCGATAAAAATAAAAAAATATCAAATAAAAATTACTGTTTCCATGGTAATTTTATAAGATCTGTCTATTAAATTAAGTCTATCAAATTGAATCTGTTAAATTAAATTAAATTAAATCTATTAAATCTGTGGAAATTAAGTTATTTTCTCCGAAATTTCCTTTATAAACGTTACAAAATGATGACATTACCGTATTGGCAATTGGATGAAGTATCAAAAAATTTAATAAAAAATAAGGGTTGCCATTTAAAAAAATGCCGATGACGTCACCACTTTTTCGTGCATCACCCTGTATACCCAAATATTATGTCAAAAGTTGAACAACTCAAAAACAAAATCGACCTGTTTTTTTATTTTTTCAAAAAAACAGCCCTCTCCGTTTTATCGAATTTATCCGTTACTTTTGGGAAGCACTGTATACACAAACCTTAGAATGCCCTTCTCATTGGTTTACCGGAACCAGGTAACCAATAAATAGGGCACTATCTGCCTATAGATGTGACTACTTGGACCTTAAAAGTTTGTTGCGCAGTTTTATTACTATATCTGTTGGTCGACTGAGGTATAGTTCCATTTTGCAAAAAAAATCCACATTAACTGAATTTCTAAACATGCAGTGAAGTGTTTCAAAATGGCAAAGTCCCTCGTATTCGATAGCATGGCAATTTGGCTTCCGGATGTTCTATATTCTATACGTTGACGTCATCAACCATACCACTAGCGCAGTTGCGCAGTCTCCAGTCTAGCTGACGTAGCAGTGGCGCTTTTATTTAGTGGCTGTAAGAACAATGATGCCCAAGCCATAAAAATAGACGAAGAAGAACTATATTTTATTTACCTGTCAAGTTTTCAAGTTTAACAAAATAACAGAAAGTGGGGTTAATTATACCTTAATCTGACAGAATACAATTACAAAATACAATACATTATTTTGTTGATTGGAATGAATCTAATATCCAAATGATAATTTAAACAAACTTTATTTATCCTTCAAACTTGAAATAAACAATCCACTTTAGAAGCTCAGAGTAGTTATTCAATGAAAGGATGTGCTAATAAAAATTTTAAATTTTACCAGTAGGTAGTGAATACGATGTTTGATCTAGACTTGAATTGTTATGTGACATCCAATTCCATTATAAGGATAAATAGTTAAATTGTTAATGCTATACATTTCCGGTTAAAAGTAGTCATTACCGTCAGATGAAACTAGACTTTGGTTTTGTAATTAAATCATCAATTCATCATCATTGAAGACCAGTTGTCAACCTGCTCTAGGATGTCCAGTAACAAAAATCTTGAGGTATGTATTATTTACGTGAACACAAAATTTCAATATTTTATCCTCTTCACTTGGCAGGCAAAATAAATTAGGTAAGAACTATGAAATCAAAGTTGAAATGGGTTTGAAACTACTGGAAATTAATTGAATAGCAAAGAAATGATCTCTGAATGAGAGTATAAAATTCTAAATGAAACTTCAGATCAGAGTTCATTAAGGGGAGTTCCAGCTAGGACTATTGTTATAAAGTTGGATTCCATTTATTATGTATTTCCAGTTTGGGCGTAAGCAAGTTTAGGGGTGCGCGATATTATCGATATATCGATAGTTGTCAATAAATATCTCATATATCGAAGGTCGATAATGAAAGTAATGATAGATTGATAGATAGATAGATAGATAGATAAATACATTTATTTCAAAATAACTGTACATAACAGATTTGAAACAAGTCAAGAGAACCTATACATTATGAATTATGAGGTATTTTAGTACATATTATTACACACGAAAGGCCATAAACTGAGCCACAGAATACGCTCAATATTACATAAATAGTCATATAGGCGTTTTTTAAATGAGGTAAATACTTTTTTTTTCATATCATCAGGCAGACAGTTAAAAAGCTTGATACGGGCATAGAAAGGTCCTTTTTCGGTAGATGTCAACCTATGAACAGGGAGATTGTAACGTTCTGGGAATCTAGTTCCTCATTTGTGATTTGGGTCATGAAAATACTGAGGATGTCTCCTCAGAAACAGTACGCATCCATAAACATAAATACCAGTAAGTGTCAACAATTTTTCTTTCTTGAAGACACCCCTGCAGGTCTGCAAGGTCTTCATTTTGCACATAATTCTAAGTGCCCTTTTCTGAACCCTAAACACATCTACTGCAAATGTTGACTGTCCCCAAAAAATAATCCCATACTTTAAAAGAGAATAGACGTTTCCAAAATATGCAATCCTCACCACATCACCTCTTGAATGTTTGGTAAGAACCCTTAGTGAATAACAGCAGGAGGACAGTCTACTACATAATTGTCTAATGTGACATTCCCATCCTATGCGCAAGTCGACATGAACTCCAAGCATTCTGCAATTGTCGGAAATTTGTATTCTATCGCCGTTAAGTGTTAAAGTTAAAACATTGGAAATCAGAGATCTATTGAGATGAGTTTTGAAGACCACGCACTGCGTCCTCCCCCCATTAATTATTGTAAATCCATTGTCAGAAAACCATTGAGATGTTTTCTCTCAAATTGATCAGTGACTCGGGCTTCCAGTAAAGAGGCCGTGTCCGCTACAATCAACAAATTTGGTATCATCTGCACAATTAATCAATGTTGAACCAGGAATAGTAACTGACTTAAACAAGTCATTTATGAAAATTACAAAAAGAAGTGGACCAAGGATACTACCCTGTGGGACATGTATCGATATATCGATATATGATATATTATTGTTTACCGATAAAGTATATTATCAATAACCAACAAATTATCATTCACTGATATGGTTATCGTTAAGAATCGGGCCATGCAATAATAATATTGATATATCGATAGTTATTGATAAAAAATAAAAAAATGATAGGAACATGTAAACCGTTTTTCCGATATTTGGAGCCGTTTTCAACGTGAACAGCTTTGAAATTTTTATCTTCATCTTGATCTAATCCGTTTTGTTGCCACCATTGGAAGTGTCTTCATTTCATCTGCTTCCAAATTGTAAGACTAATCGCCTGTTCCAGGCACCAATCATCATTGAAATTAACATTAATCGATATGTATCATTAGCAATAATAATCAATGTTTATTGTTATCGACACACAACAATAACAATAATTATCGATAACTATTATCGGTGAATCGATAGGTATTGATTTATTGATAATTATTGCCATACTGGCGATAGTTATTTACGATATTCAATCAATCAATCAATCAATCAATCTTTATTGTCCATTATCAGGTACAAAAGTGTACATATGGAAAGTCAACTTCACCATTACAGTATTATATGTACTTAAAATAAAACAAAAAAAGATCACAAAACAAAACAAAACAGCAGCAACTTAACAAATAAAATGCCTATGCACACATTCATATTGCATTACAACACTTGTCAAATATGTGATCTAATAACATGGTCAGGACAAATATAATCTACCGATTAAAATATTCCGCAGTACTATAAAATACTCTGGAATTGAGGTACTTCTTTACACTAGCCTTGAATAAATTATAGTTTCCCTCTATAGCCAGAATATCCGTAGGAAGGCGGTTATATAACTTCGCACACATATACAAAGGAGATTTCTCAAAAAGTGCCGTGCGGTGGATAGGCAAGCAGATTTTGTTTCCAAACCTCGTTGAATATGCGTGACCGCACGACACCTCAGTGAACAGGTCCTTATGCTTATGTACAAAACAAACGCATTTAAGAATATATATACAGCAGCAGGTCAATATCTTATTGCTTGCAAAAGCATATCTACATGTCTCTAATGGTTTCAGACCAAATAAAAGACGTATAATTTTTTTCTGTAGGATAAAAATTCTTTGGGCATGCGCACTACTACCCCAAGCAACAATATTAAAAGATAGATGAGAGTAGACCAGAGCATAATAAACATTCAGCAAACATTCAGTCCCCAAGCTTGATTTAAGTTGAAGAATTGCAAAATATGACTTGCGCAGTTGCTTTGCCAGATGATCCACATGGGCCCGCCAGGACAAATGGTCATCAATCAGGGTACCTAAAAGTCTGACCGACTGAGAGAAACACAATCCTTTTGGAAGGGAAAAGTTATCAGGAAAAGCTCTTCTTATGCTAAAATTAACAGCAAGTGTTTTCTGCTCATTTAAAATGATTCTATTGCGTTGACACCAAATGAACATCTCATTCATTACTTGGCTGATCTTTGATTCCAATTCTTCAATAGTGTCTCCAGCAACAGTGACTGTTGCATCGTCCGCATACAGAGTGACGTATCCCGCATCAACGAACTGCGGTAGGTCGTTTATAAAAACCAAAAACAGCAAAGGGCCCAGGACGGAGCCCTGTGGCACACCCAAACAAACACCACGTGCCGCAGACATTAAGCCATCAATCTTGACTCTAAGGTACCTGTCTGACAGGTAAGACTGTAGCCAATCGAGAACGCATCCTCGTATACCAACTGCAGAGAGCTTCCTGCTGAGTATACTCCAGCATACACTGTCAAATGCTTTAGTGAAATCAAAGCAAATCATCACCGTATACTTCTGAGAATCCAGATTCTTGTGAACATAATTTAAAAGCTGAAAAAATGCGGTCTCGGAGGATTTTCCCTCCAAGAACCCGTGTTGCGCAGAAGACAATATGCTGTTGTCCCTGAAAAATGATATAATTCTGTTATACATGGCTTTTTCAAATATCTTAGAAAAGGAACTCAAAATGGAAATTGGTCTATAATTATCAGGCTCTCGGGAATCACCCTTTTTAAAGATAGGTGTTATAATTGCAGTCTTAAGTTCAACAGGGAAATAACCTGACTCTACTGATCTATTGAATAAAATAGAAAGGGGTGATTTTATGTAATCAATGATATCCTTTATCATACTAATGGTATAGCCATCCTGGCCACATGAATGTTTATTCTTAATCGTATTCATCACATCCACTACCTCCCCAACAGTTATTGGCACAAAAAAAATCGAATTCACAATGCTCGGGGTCACGGTGCATGGTAAGCTCATGTTAAAACCGAAATAATCCCCGATGATGTCAGCTGTACTGTTAGCGAACTGATTTGCAAAAATATCTGCCATTCTGTTTTTTTCCACGACAGTGTTGCCATCGTAAAGTATCTCAGAGACAGCATTACTTCTATTACCCCTCTTTAATGTTTCATTGACCATTCGCCATAATGCCCGTGTTCTATTAGTTGCGTTGTTTATCCTGGAATTATTATAATTCATTTTTTCAACTCGAATTTTCTTACGGAATTTTTTTATTCTTTCCTTGTAAATGTCCCGATTTCCGGAAAGATCGACAATCGAACATAGTCTACCAAATTCTCTAATCTCCTTACTTTCAGTTACTAACTCTCGAGTTAACCAAGGTTTCCCTATAGTTTGACTCTTAACACTGGAACGCCTTAAAGGACATTGAGTATCGAGGATCCATATAAGGTGACCAAAAAATAACTGAAAAGATACATCAACACTCTTCCCATCAATGAATGACCAATCTGTTCTCGAAATCTCATATTTTAGTTGGAGCATGGTATTTTCGTTTATTGAGCGTACTGCCCTGAGATTACCCCTAGATACACATTCTTTGCCGGTCCCTTCGTTCAAGGGAACCCTCAAGATAAGGGCATAGTGGTCAGCAATAAACGGATCAACAACCTGGGAAGTTAGGGCTGCCTCAATGTTCGTCAATATATAATCTATACATGAGACACTTGTATGTCCATTTTTATTCGTGAAAACCCTTGTAGGCAGGGTGTTAGTTGTGTAAAGTCCAGAAGCACTCATGATATCGCAAAGCTCCACTGTACGGTGGTCCATAGTTTTCAAATAATCAACATTTAAATCACCACACAGCAATAATCTACAGTTTTTGATTCTACTAGTTGATTCAATAATCTTACTAAAATTACGCGAAAACACACCAAAGTCACCCTTATCAGATCGATATACACACAGAACTATTACCTTAGTACCATCACAGTTAATTGTGCAGCCGCATACCTCAAAATCAAGTTCACTACAAAACCTGCGGCACTCAAACGAACCTACAAGGAGAGAGCTCTATTGAATAGGTGTCGATAATTATTACCTTGCCGATAGTTATTGTATATCGATTAATCGGTCTTTATTGATATTTTTCCAGTATCGATAATTTCTGTTATCTCACACCCCTAAGCAGGTTCATGGGTATAATTTTACACGAGGGTAATAATTCAAGTCATTCTTTTAAACCAAAAGATACTCCTGTATCTTTCATTGTATCTATTCATTTCCCAAAGCCTTCGTAAATTATGTTTTCGTTTGCTCGTAAGATATACATAAAGTTTTTTCTCTCTCACCAATAAGAGATTCAGAAGTCACAGAGATATAATAGGGTCGACGAAAATTAGAGAAAAGTAGCTAATTTTATGCTTACTAAAAATCTGAAACAAAATTTAGGATAACTTCAGTCGTTCCTGAAATGTGAGGAAAAGCTGAAAAATCGAGATTTCTTATTTTAGCCATATCTTTTTTATTACTGGAAATAAGTTTATTATTTTTTGTAGGTCCACTCACAGTAGGTTATGTTGTCAAAAGCTATTCATTTGACATTTCAAAAAATTTCAAAGCGACTAGATCCTGTAGTTTTATAGATAACTTTAATTTTTCATATGACCACCATTATTTTTTATCTCGTTTGGTATAAGAAATCAAGCAAATCAAAACGAACCCCGCAGAATCCTTATGGAGATTGGCTTCCGGTTAAATTTGATGTAATTTTGGGAAACTTTTCTCTAATTTAACTGACTCTTGTCCGTATTCACAAACGATAATTACCAAATAATTACGTAATCAATTATCTCCATCTCATTCTAATGCAAATAAACTGTATATCTCCATCTCATTCATTTAATTATTTCCGAGATATTACAGGGCCAGAACGCTTTGTGAATACGGGCATCTGTATCTTAATTCAGTAGTATCTTTTATGGCTTAGGAGATCCTAGTGATGAGCCAGTTAAAATAGAATAATATACAGGGTGATCAGTAACTCGCGCACTCGGAGCATGCTGCAGTAAACTTCACTTTTTAAGAGTGCTAAATTTTCTTACTGCAGTGTTGTAAGTTCTTTTCTTCCAAAGATATGATCATTTTTGTAAAAAAAAGGTGGCATCACTGCACTGGACATGTGAATAAGTTCGAGTTGGATGGATTGTTATTATTTTTATTTCCATAGCAACGAAGGAATTTGAATATTTAAAGACGGCTTTACATTTACGAGTGACTCGTATACGAACACTCGTATAGGTGTACGAGTTCTATTTATATTGCTATTCGGGATCGTATGCGATAAAGTCGTTCGAACATGGCGCCGAATAAAAGAAAGCGAGTTGCTATGCTAGGTATTTTTGTGTTATTGATGAAGGGAAAAGAAAAACGTGAAGATGTTAATAGAAAAAGGCGAGTTTGGGTTAAAAATTTCCTGCAGTTAAGAGGTGTTGTTGGAATTGAAGAAAAATTTTTTTTTTCTTCACAGCTTCTACTGGCAAATTTAAAATATCCGCTATTGTTGCGTAGGCTTTGTTCCTAGCACTTAGGTCTTTATATTCTTTTAATCTGACATCCCATAAACAGGTCATACCGTAATAAAGATCAATGAATTGATCAAGATCATCCGTAGACAGTTTATGTGCCGCCATTTTAAATTATAAAAAACCATTTCACTCGTACCACTACTCGGATCCCTCTCAACTTTGAAACTAATACGTATACGACCTACGAGCTACTGTTTACACATACGAAATCGTATACGATTGTCTAACTCGTATACGAGTCACTCGTAAATGTAAAGCCGTCTTTATATTCTAATTTGAGTTTAGGCGGTTACCAAACTTCAAATTTCGTTCAGATTTAGGTATATTGACAATTTACAACATTCTCAATTCCACTGTTAAGAGGTTTTGTGAAAAAAAAATTGATGAATTATATGGTATCCGTTCCAGACATTACAGTAACCTGAATTTTTCATTAATTTTTATCACGGTTATTGAAAAAATTACTCGGATGAGGGAAACTCTGTAACTTGAAAACCAGCCGTTAGATTCAATTTTTTTTTTGCAGAATATCCTTAATTTTAATGGGCTCTATATCGCCCTGTATTCGGAGTGCGCGAGTTACTGATCACCCTCTAGAAATAATCATAGAATTATACGCCTTTAACGTGAGGATAAATTACCAAGTTTGACAACGTTGTTGAATTATCTGGAAAGAACCCAGAATTGTCTGATTAAATCTATAAAAACATAAAGAACCCATTGTCACCTAATTTTAGTATTATAATAATATTACTATCATGCGATCTGATAAATTAACACTAGATGCAGTTTTTTGGTAATTGGAATTTTGAGATATACTTATGATACGTACCTACATAACAACTTTACTACGATTGGTCATTTTTGACTGTTTACCGTTTCTGTTTCCATCACGGTAGGTTGCAGTTACTGACACATAAACGGTAAGTGAAATTACTTCAAAAATTCAATAATCACAAATTAGGTATTTATTATATACCTTACAAAATCTATTATTAAAAACACAGAAAACGTAACAAATCATTTATTACCTAATACCAAAGTTAAAAATAAGAATTAACTAAAAAATAGTAAAAAATTAGTAATTGAAATTTTGAATGTAAATATTGCCAGTATTAGAATCAATACTTTAATCGTTTATAATAATAATTGTTCCGACTTCTGATCGGAAGTCTCTCTGTTATGTCATTCAAATATTATGTAACAATATGAATTTTTAATTTATTGTTTGGGATTTAGGTTCGTGATAAAGAATTGACTTTTAAAATTTTTTTTTTTTTGAGACATTTCGGGATTGATTGGTTCACTCTATCAAACCATCATATCCAACATACCTCCCTCACACACGAAAAACAAATTAATAAGAAAAAATCCCTATTCACCTCAAAATTTCAAATCTAAACAATCTACAACACCAGTTCCTTCTTATAGAGAGTTGGTTATTGCTGAAACTACTTCAAATCAGTGAACCAAAGTAATAAAACATCAAAATTAAAATATAAAAATTTACATAAACAATAAATCAACTGAAAACCCAATTCCTAACAGATAAGAAACATAGATAACCATCCAACAAAAAAGTAACCTGCTACTACTCCAGTGGCGGCTTTTCAATAAGTGCACATGTGCACGTCTACCGCCAATAAACAAGTAAAAATGTCTTAAAAGTTTTCTCTAAACATATAAGTATCCTGTTGAAAGATATAAAAGTATTTAATTTAACTGCATCAGTCCGGCCCGTTTTGATGAATCTGATGTCATAAAACGATTAAATAAATATGAATCCAGCAGTTTCGGCACTTCGACCGGTTTCCTATCGACAGGCCTCATGTGCAGTAGTGCAGTGCACATGGAACGCGGTCCGTCTGGCGTCTGGACAGTGCGAAGCCGTTCCTTCTGCCCCCTCTAACTCGGGAGCACGGGCTCGGGAGTGACGACTGATTTCTTAAGCTGACCTATGTGCACAAGCTATCCGTGCACAGTCAGTTTCACGCTGGGATTTATAAGGAAAAGTTCGAGCGGGTAAATCCTATAGTAGCGGACGTTTTATTGCTTTCATAAAAAATCATCGTCAAATATGACGGCAGTTCCGATCAATATTAGTGTGGAATACCTGAAAACAATAAATTTTTCTTCCTTATCATTAGAAGAAAAAATTAAAATTAAAAAAGCAAACCAAATTTTATAATAACAAATATAACAAAGTGCAAAACTCGTGATTATAAAAGAACATTTAAAGTAGAGACTTATGAAAAAAGTGACTGGTTATGCGGTTGTGATATTAGTAATAGTCTTTACTGTTTTCCTTGTTTGTTATTTGCTGGTGATGAAGCAACAGAATGGACCAAATCAGGTGTCAGAGACTTAATTCATTTATCAGAAAAAATTAAAAAACACCAATGTTCAAAGACACACATATCTTCTAAATTAGGGTTTAATTTGTTAGGTAAACAAGACATTATTAGACAACAGTTAAATAGTGCATATAGAGTGAGTGTTGAAAAACACAATGAGCAAGTAAAAAAGAACAGAAAGATTATTGACTGTATCAAATTTTGTGGTGCTTTTGAACTTGCTCTGCGTGGCCATGATTAGGGGAAAAATTCTTTGAATCCTGGTATATTTAAAGGTCTCATAAATTTTTCCGCCGAATTAGATTTAGCGCTCAAGCAACATTTGCAGCAGGCTACTGTATTTAAAGGTACTTCAAAAGATATCCAAAATGATTTATTGCATTGTATGCTTTCTGTGTGTCAGGCACATTGTCAAGAAAGAAATTGCTGATTCAAAATTCGTGTCCGTTATGAGCGATGAAACAAGAGACATTTCAAATATTTTTTCAAAATGCTTATAGTATTGCGATACACTTTGAAAAATGGTTCTCCCGTTGAAAGATTTTGGAGTTATAAGAATCCTTCCGATCATGATGCTATTGCGTTAGCTGACTGCATAGAAAACGTTTTAATTTCTGTTTAAAAAAAACCTGACCCATTAATTTCCCAAAGTTATGACGGCGCAAGCGTCATGAGTGGTATCCACGGTGGTGTGCAAAAACTTATTAAAAATAAGTTCCCGTATGCATATTATATTCATTGTTATGCGCATCAACTGAATTTAATCATGTCACAGGCAACAAGCATTAATACAAATGTGCGCATATTTTTTTCTGACTTGAGCGACATAACAAACTTTTTTTCCAATTCTCCACAACGAGTTGCCGTATTAGATGAAGTCGTTGGAAATAGGATTCCTAAAGCATCTTCGACTAGGTGGAACTTCAAAAGTAGAGCGGTTAATAATGTATATGAAAACAGAGAAGATCTTATTAACTGTATGGAAAAAATTCAGTCCACTTCAAGACAATCTGATAGTATTACAAAAGCTGGGGCACTTTTGAGATTATTGAATGACTTAAAGTTTGTTTTTTGGTTGACAGTGTTTCATCGTTTGATGCCTCATGTTGATATTTTATATTCACAGCTGCAAAAAAGGACTACCGATTCTGTAACCATTAAGCGATGTATTGCAGAGTTTGAAAAAAAATATTCAAAAAGAAAGTTTCCAAGAAAATCTTGGATAACTAAAGCTATAATGGTTTCTTGTGCAACTAAGGAGCAACTTTATCAAGTTTGGAAATTAGACCCTAAGAATGATTATCTAAAGACCGAATATAAAAATTATGTAAAAATACTAGATAAGGTGATAGCTGCGGCCAAAGTTAAATATGATAAGAATTTGATAGAGACAAATGGTAATAATAATAAAAAGTTGTGGAATATCATTAACCAAAAACTGGGTAAAAATTCTAAAAAGGGCAGTGGAATTGAGTATCTAACAAACGATAGAGGTGTGAGGATTGACAATCCAAATGATATTGTTGAATATTTGAATGAGTATTTTTGTGAGATCGGGATTAATTTAAGTGGTAAAATATGTACTTCGTCTCCTGATAATAAGGTGAAAATGCCAAATATGAATCCAAATAGTATTTTTATAAATCCAGCAACTACGGAGAAAATTAGAACTATTGTATATAATTTAAAAGATAAGGGTGGTGGAGTTGACGAAATACATGCCAGAGTTCTAAAGACTATCTCTGAATATATAGCTGGGCCACTGGCGTGTATTTTTAATCTATGTGTTGAATTGTCAGTGTGGCCGGATTTCTTAAAAAAAGCTGAAGTGGTTCCAATTTTTAAATCTGGCGATAAAAGTAAAGCAAACAACTACAGGCCGATATCGTTGGTTTCAAATGTTGCCAAAATATTTGAGAAACTTATTTATAATAGAATCTTTGAATTTTTGAAAAAACATGAAGTATTGTCTAAAAAACAATTTGGTTTTGTTAGGGGTTTGGGAACCACGGATGCTTTTGCTTACATTACAGATGTGATATACAATTGCCTGGACAAAAGTAGGCCAGTTATAGTTACTTTTCTTGATTTGGCTAAGGCCTTTGATACGGTCAACCATGGAATTATGTTGGATAAGTTGTATTGTTACGGAATAAGGGGTCATGCACTGAAACTATTAACCAGTTATCTATCAAATCGGCAACAGAGAGTTAAGTTAAATAATGTATTTAGTGAATATAAAGAAATTAAAACTGGTGTGCCACAGGGCACCATTTTAGGCCCATTGCTTTTTATTCTGTATATCAATGATCTCCTTGCTAAGACTGATGGAAGTGATATTGTATCATATGCTGATGATACTGCTGCAATAAGTGAGGGAAAAACATGGGAAGAGGCTAAACAAAAAATGAATGATCTATTGGCCGGGATAGATCTATGGCTTGAGGCGAATAAACTTACCTTAAATATTGACAAAACGGTCTATATTACATTTGGAAATTATTGCGATAGTGTGCCTGTAGATATTGAAATCAAAATTAAAGACAGTCTTTTGAAGAGGGTAGAGAACTGCAAATACTTAGGAATTGTGATAGATTATAATCTAAAATGGAGTAAGCTCGGGAGTAAGCATATTGAATATATAATAGGTAAAACAAAATATCTCACTTTTGTATTCTACAAATTGTCTAGATTTATGGAGGCCAAAACTCTTATGGTAATTTAATTTACTATGCTCTTTTCCAAAGTATTGTTTCCTATGGGGTGATTGCTTGGGGGGGAGCATATTCTAGTAGCCTAAATTTGTTACAACAACTTCAAAATAAATTGTTAAAAATTATAAACAGCTCTAATTTTGAAATGGACAATTGTCCTTTGGATTTAAGACGGTTATTCTTGTTAGAAGCCACCGTATATTATTACAATGAACTTAGAAATCAATATGGGAATTCAACGAGTAGAACTAGAAATAAAAGTATATCTCTACCAAAAATGTGTAAAACCATCAGTGATAAAAATAGTTACATTGTTGCTGTAAAGATATTTAATAAGTTGCCAAATTAATACAAGATAACTAATGAAAAATCAAGTAGAAAGTACATCAAGCGTAAAATCAAATCTTGGATTCTGGAAAATATGTAACTGGGAATACAGTTTTCAATGTTTTTCGCTTCTAGATGCAGTATAATGTCGGAAATGATGTCAAATGATATTTTTTGTTATCTCTTTGTTTTGGGGATGAATTTTTATATTGTGTATTCTATTATGTGTATTTTTTTGATTTTGTTTATGTTTTTTGTTGGTTTGTGGTTTTTTTTTTCTATTTCTTGTTTTCATAGATATGTAATACCACTATATCAGTTCCTACAAACAGGTATTGTTATACCTCTGTGGGAATTACGTGTGTTTTTTCCTTGAAATACATATGTAATTTTATACTGATTAAATAAATAAAATAAAAAAAAAATAAAGGGATACTATACTTACTATTAGAGATACCGAACTTGAAAATATTGACTTGAGTCTATCCAGGAAAAGAAGGAAAATGGACGAAAGAAGCTCATATGTTTCCACGACTGTCCAAGCTAAAGAGGTCTGCGACACCATAATATCAGAAATAAATAGAAGATTTTCGTTCACAGATCATCTGCAGATAGCTAATTTATTTTCAGTGGAAAAATTTGAAATATATTTCTTGAATTTTCTAAATCAACATTTAGAGACAGCAATTCGCACCTTAAAATTTTTAGATAAAAACAAATTAAAAACAGAATTGGAAATAATTTATAGAAGAACAGATTTCAGAGTAGTTTCTGGAGCAGTCCACCTTCTTAAGTTTTTGATAGAAAATAATTTACTAGCAGATTACAATTATTGTAACAATGCCAAAAGTCTGTTGACTTTCTCTTGTTTATAGACGTTTTATGTATAAATCATTGTGAAATTCAAGAAAACCTATTAAAACATAGGTAGGGTATCTCAATTGAACAAAATTTCACTCAATTCTTAGTGTGTACACCTAAATGTTGTAGTAACCTAAGAAAAAACTCACTATCATGTAGTTGATTCAATTGCTTGTCAATCTATTTCATTGGTCGTATTCATGAGGTACTTCGTACCTTCGTACTTTTACGAAATCATCACTTTGTACTGCAGATAACCAATCAGATTTGTTAAATTTTGTATAAAACCAAGAATTATCATGATTTCGTAAAAGTGCAAAAGTATGAAGCGCCTCGTGAATATGCCTATTTTATGATTTGTCTTTTGAAGTACCTAAATCTTGGAGAATTTGCCGAGTAATTACCATCCTATAACTTACAATGAAAAGTCAAAATTCACTATACAATAGAATGATTGCATTTAATCCTTGAAATTCCAGTCGGTGATGGATTTACACACGAAGAACAGGGAGTTCTGCGGCCAGCTGTATAAGTACACAAACGTGATGAAGGGCTGGCAGTATCGGTACTTCGTGGTGGACGCCAACGCCGGCATGCTTCACTACTACCTCTGTGAGGGCGAGAAGCCGGATGGGAGCGTGCCGAGGGGCTCTGTACATCTGGCCGGGGCCGTCATCTGTCCCAGCGAGGAGGACTCGAAGACGTTCACGGTAAACTGTGCCTCAGGTGACATGCTCAAGCTGAGGGCGACCGATGCCAGAGCGAGGCAGGAATGGGTAAACGGTCTTCGGGCGGTTGCTGAATCACACACCAAGGTAATCTTTTTCTCATATTCGGAAATCCAATTATTCCGTAGTTGTCTAAAATTGTAGATTAAAATTGATTTTGGATCATCATGGTAACAGTAGATCTACGTGAAAAAAAGAAACTGAGAGAGATATTTGTGAATACGAAATCAACAATAATTTGTTGAAAGATATACGTTTCAAATACTTTGGCAAATCCCAATGTTGGGAATAAAGAATTATATAAGAATTCAATGATATTTAGTTGAGTTTCTGAACTGGGCAGACTCGTGAAAGTTGCCACACATCAGGGAGTGAGAATGGAAAATTATTTTGAGTGAATTAATGAGGGCAGGTGCACAATCTCTGATGATGACAAAAGATCGTACATTATCAGAACCATAGACGGTTTTTGCAACGTTTCTCTTGCGAGTAATTCAATAATGTAAAAATTAAATACAGTGGTCATATGAAAAAATGAAAAGGTCACTATCGTTACTCAAAATCTAGGGTGCCTGGGTTTTTTTTTAATTGACAGTGGATACAAGCTAATCTTCTAGAACTAAATATAAAGATCAAATGTTTAATATTTTTAGGCGGCGACGGCCAGCAGCCCACCTCTACCCCCGCGCGAGCAACTGGCTGTGTTGGACGCGATTGCGTCGGTCAGGGCGCAGCTGCAGCAGACCGAGCAGGCCGACTCGGCCCTGTGCCGTTCCGTCGAGCAGGCTGACAAGCTGCGCACGGACCCCGACCTGTTGCTGCTCAAAGCGACCAGCGCCGCCTCCTTGCACTGCCTTAATCAGTGCCTGAACATCCTGCAGAGGGACCTGCATGCTCAACAGGCACGCACCGGGTTTGTCATTGATGATGACTAGTGTGTTCTTGTTTTACTTTTTTTTTAAACGATTTTTATTATGGTGGTGCTGGTGGTTGATTGCTTGCGTGGGGTATGCGCTTGGAGTGTGCAAAGGGACTGGACGGTTGATCTTGGAGTATCTGAGCTCGATTTATATTATTCAACTGTTACCAAGAATCAGAGGAGTTGCTTGTCAGTTTTTTCTATTTTTTTTTTTTTAAGAACACCTACACAACATCAAAGATATGTGAATTCTAAAGTAGTCATGATCATGAACACTATCATGCATTTATATAGAGTGATCCTGAATTGGCTGACACTATAAATATAACAGTGTGTTGTAGAGGTTGTTCACAAAGAATCTAAATTTAAAACAAAAATTGTTTCCTCGGCTTTGTTACCGAGAAGTAAGGCTGTTTTTTTCAAAAATTTACATCCACATAGCAGTCAAATTTAAACAACTTTCACTGGAAACATGATATCATACATATAAATATTATGATTTCAATTTCATATTATTAAATATACAACATAAGTTGTCCATTACCTTAGTGACATTAAATATGAAATTCACTACCAGCGGTTCCTAGGGACTGCCACCGCCCAGCAAGTACGTAGTTGGGCGATCCTTGGGGAGCTCTCTGGTCAAAAGTAGACGAGCAGTCCTCTTATTTTGGGCACTATGAGTGAAATGATACCCCACTGGCACCGGGATTCTTGGTAATCATGCTTGGTAATAGTTTTAGTTTGCTATAAAGGACGGAAATATTGAGGGTGTCCACTTACACTTACCTTATACCTACCTACCTATCTATCTATCTAACTACTAAGGGATATCATATCAGTTTTTTACCTATATGAATAAATTCATCTAGATGAATCGAAAAGTATTGGTTAAGAATATTGAAATTTAAAAGTGATAGAGTAATTTTATATTATCTGATGTCGAGGCAGCATTTTTGTACCCAATAAGACGAGAAGACTTGTTATCATTATGTAACTTGATGATTTGTTGATGTACTTGAATTGTGAGAGAGTAGAGCGCCGACCGAAAACACTGTCAGACGTTGCCATTAATTTACATCTGTGGCTTGGTACTCGGTAAAAGGGTCAATCAGGTAGTCCAATTCTGTATGATCATTGCCATGTTTTGGTGTTTGCAAAAAATTTAAAGTAAACATTTAAAATGTAAACACCCAGATTCTCAGAATAGTAACTTGTCTTGATTTAAGGTTCAGTTTTTCCTGCGTAAGTGTAATTTCGTTTTCGATTTGCTATCGATTTGAACCTCTTTGATTTTTGCTTGTTCCTTCCTCTCGATTGTCTTCTGGCTGTTCATTCATTTAAGTTTCACACATTCCCATTTATGCCAATAATTATCTGCAGTATTTCACTTTTTTAGTGCTTACCATCAGCAACTTCTAATGCATTAAAATAAAACTTCAGCAGCAAATAACTATGTATTATGAAATTTAAAAATAAGGAAATTTTTGCTCACAACCAAACTTATCTTCCTTATTATTCTCCCCTAAAGATTCACAATCAGTAGCAATTTTAATCCAGCAGCTTATTATTACTTAGCACTTACACCTACAGGAAACTTCAACATGACGGTGGCGCTATCCCTGGATAGTGGATAGGGTAGTTTCTTTTAAATACTCGTTCCGATTCTGAACTGTGTAACAAAATAATTCCACACTTCCTATTTTTTTCCTCAATTTTTCGAAATCGTATTTTAGTTTGGTATAGGACAAGTTTTTACGGATCTCAAATATAGGTACTAGTTCCAGAGATATCTGAAATAGAATCTGTAGATCAAGTTAGTACTTGCCCGGCTGTATGCTCTTATTGTCATCATTATACAAGGTAGGAGATGATTCAATGGTAAGTACCATATATTGAAGGGCTTGTAGATACTTCATCATTTTCTTCAGTAAACCCGTTTCATAGTCCATCAATTGCCAATGCAGAAGTTTTTTATTACTCTGGTGGACGATATACCTTACGTTTGGCAACATTGACTGTATAAAAAAAGTCTCGATTAGTAATAGCGTTGTCCTGTTTTTTTGGTAGAAAAGAAATGTTTTTAGCCATTTCAATGACTTAAATGGTTTTCTTTACCGCGCCGATTTTTTAACTGTAACCCACTGATTTGTATGACATCTTTTCCCTTTTTTTATTACACCAAACTCTTAGTCATATGGAAGGTACGAGTGACTAGAAACTTGCGATCTATTTCACTCACATTAAACTCTTCTGATGTTGTTATGAAGTCACACATCAGGGCCATTTTTATGTGTCTATTTTGGCCTCTACATTGATAATTACAAGTCTGCGTGTTATTCCCGCCAATCACTTGAGCATCACTTGTATGGGAAGACGAAAAAATCACATGCAAAATAATCACCCACTTTTACTAACCAGCTGCATGGACCACACCAAAGAGATACTAGACTAGTTGAACAAATGCTGTTCCCATCATTTCAAAATGTGCCCAAAAACAACAAGCAAGGAACAAAAGTTACTGCATAAACAATGCCATGAGCACTTAGGCAAGAACGTATCTCTTCCTTTGGGTCCTTAGGACGTGACAGATTTGACAGATTCATTCCAAACATACATTACTGCATAATTTTTTGACAGGTCATGTATTCCTGTAAAGAAGAAAAAATTGTATAACTACTAAGCAAATGTATGTAGGTATTTTTCCTGATAAACACTTTTTACTAGCTAAAAACCTTTAAAAGAAATTTAGCTTACCTAGGCAGTATGTCTTCAACTGACCCTGTGTTATACCAGTTGAAAGTACGGGGGTCGGCAAGTCTTCATAAAATCAAATAATACCTTGTCATTTTCTCCTATGGTGGCTACTTCATCATCTACCTTTATTTCTGTTCTCCTTAGTTCCGCTCTCCGTAAGTGCAACTATTTCTGTAACTCCAAGTTTCTTTTTTCTTGCCCTTCAGCTACTTTTGACCTATTGTTGAATTCATTGAATTTTCGGCAGATGTCAGTTATTGGTGCATGAAAATGAGATTAAAATATGTGTTGAAAATGGTTCTAAATACATGACTGCTCACAGGTGAGTCTGATTGCTGGTTGTACAAATTATACATAATTGAGATGTTCAAATCTGACGCTAAATACTTCTGTTCGCCACTTTTCTGCTTAGCGTAATGTGATTCGAAAACTGGAGAACGCTCTATAAAGTTTTTCACTTCATTGACTTTCGAAGTGGGAGTTTTATTCGTTGCAGGATGTTTTTCTCGTTTGTCTTTGGGAGGAACCCCTTTGGGTTTCTCCTTTAAAACCTTAGTTAATCTGCAATTGGAAATCTGTACTCTTTGCTTACAAAAATCTTTGTCTAATACATTCTTGTGAACGGAGACCTAATTTCTTCATTTTCAGTATAAGTGATTTTTTTATTAAAATTTTTTATACGTTTTCCTCGACGTTTTCCTACTTAGATCAGCTGTTATTTTTTATTGCATTTATTATTGCACTTGCAAAATGGAGATGTAGAAATCTTTTCGGAAATTAGATTGCCTTTCACATTTTTATATGCCATTCCTGAGGCTCTTCTAATTTTCTTTAATGACAAGTCCAAAGTTCGTCTTTTCTTATTTTTTTCCTGGATTTTTAGATGTTCATCAGCTGAAGCTTCATTTTTACGTTCAGTTTCATCGGTTGAGGTTTCATTTTCGTATTCAGATTCACCAGATTCTGATGGATGATACTCAAGAGTCCTCATCTGTTTGAAAGGCATCACTTGTATCGGAGTGTGTTGGAAGTGGTGAGTACTCTTGAGCATTTTTACTAGGGTTGCCAGATTTTTTTTCACCCTATAAGGGACAAATGGTTAAATGGGCAAAAAATACAGGATTTTAGTTTTTTACCCGGGACAAATAAAAAACAAAATTATTTAGTGTATTTTTTTTTTTATATTTTTCCGAGGATCGAGTCAGTTTTAACATATTTTTATTCGTTTTAACATATCTGTAAAAATCAATACAATTATAATCGTAATTAAAAACGGTCATCAACTCGCTTTTTATTAAATTAGGGGTACCTACATTTATTTCTTACGTCAGTCCACTTAAGTACCATCTGTGAAAAAACCCTTTCCACGAAACAGTTTGAGCTAGGAATACTAAAAACGAAGGATAAAATTCGGAAAATGTTAGGGATTTCGGTATTCGAAAACCCTTCGATAACTTTCTTCCACTTTTCAATCACACCCATACTCTTGCCATTAGAAGTTGTGCTAACATTGCTAACAATACCCAGACTTTTTTTGATTATTTGAAATTCTTCATATAAGCAATCCATATTTTTTATTTCTTCTATTTTAAAATGTTCCGCAGCTTCTTGAAAATCATTGTAGTTTATTTCAGATTTAAAGTTTAAAAAGACTACCTTGGAGAGGATGTTATTTTCTGAAAAATCATATCGCGATAACAGATACCCTATGAAGTTATTGTAGAACTGTAGAAAATCGGTTTTTAGTGATTCTTTTGCGTCAGCAGTAAATCCACGCATTGTGTCTCTCGCTTGACTGCCAAAAAACTTGTCTAGTATTCTTTGCTCGATCTTCTCGCGAATCCCATTCATTTCGGTGTGCATCTCAATAATTGACGGAGTATCTGATTCAATTTTCTTCATTGTTACTTCTACCGAAAACATAAAGTTATGGACAAAAGACAAATATGCCAAAGTCTTTTTTTCTTCTTCATTTGTGATTACTTTCTCTATTGAACGCGAACATTCTATGTTTTGCAGCATTATGATTATGGAGAATATGGACGGAGCAACCGGCTTAAATAATGTTTTCATTTTTAGACAGCAAAAGTGTATAAATTGAATGGTTCTTGCCAAAGTTTACATTCGTATTATCAGCGGAAAATGCTGAGACTATTTATGGATAATCCATTTTTCTCCAGTGTGTCTAATAATAATTTAGTCACTTCATTTGCTGATTCGTCGTTGCATTCTATGAAATCGAGAAGACGATTTTGAATCCCTGTATCGTAGTCAAAGTATCGCATGCAAATTGGAAACATTTTTCTCTTTTTTTATTACTTGCATCTGTCGCAATCGAAAAATATAGATTTTTTCATTTGCTGTCTTTAAAATAATTTTAACTGATTCCTTGGCTAGTATTTCGCATATAACAGATTCTGCTACTGTCCTGCCGCAGCTAAATTTCTGAGCGATTTTTGAATCACTACAGATATATGGTAACAATTTGTGTGAACAATCCATGCTATTGTAGCTTAGAGAATGCCTTATCGTATGATAAACCGATAACCGATGCGAGTTCTCCAGCAGCAATTTTTTCTTCTGTGTCCGAGGCCGACGTCTCAGGTTTTAAAAAATATTTTGTTAAAGTACTTGATGCTCTATTGCTAACAATAGTCATGTGCGATTTAGTAGATATGCATGCTGTTTTACATTTTTTTTACATCATTGAGACCACCATGAACACAAGAGAAATCTTTATTGCATAAGCGACAGGACGTCTGGTACGGATTTTCTTTTATTTTTTGTTTAACCAGGAATAGTCATTTTCCCAGCTTGGATTATACTTAGTTAGCCTTTTAGCTTTCTTGGGAGGTATTACACTAACACTACAACTGGCTCTTTTATCATAGTCAGTATCACTCAAACCACTTATTTTGTGAAATCTTAATAAAATAACTAACGTAAAGAGTCGCTTTTAATATTATGAAGTAATTGATGAATTTATGCGACTGCTGTCTCAAAACCAAAACAAATTACCAATTTACGCGTCGAACTGTCGAACGAGTTTGCTTGGCTGTCATTGGTCGATGCGGGCGGCAAGAAGTGCAAGTACTAAAAGTTACTTCACATCACACTACCACTACCACTACACCTACACCTACACAGCAGCAGTCGCTGTAACAGGAACCGAGCCGAGCCGAGTCAGACAATGTAACCAGTACGTTTTACGATACGAACGTTGCGTGTGTTCTGATTTCATAATGGAAAACAAAGTACGGTTCAAATACGGGACAGAGTCGGTCCCGCTGGGACATTTTAAACTATGCCTAAACTACGGGACGTCCCGGGAAATACGGGACGTCTGGCAACGCTAATTTTTACTGAAAAGTTAGCTAGATACTCAAGAACATTCCATTATTAGTTCCAAGCTTTCATAAAGTATGTGTAGTGTGTGCCTGACTGATGTGACATTCTGAGGAGTCCAAATAAGGACAAAACAGTACCGTCCATGTCTTCAGTTTCACCTCACATACTGTGCGAAATTTTCTAATTCGCTCTGTAAAAGGTATAGTGGCACTTGAATTAGAACTTAAATCCCAAGGAGGATTTAGGGGAACATTTTGGCAATTTTTAGGAGGATAAAATGAAGACTTGAAATAAAAACCGGGCTAAGTGCCAAAATTTAATTTCTTAGATAATCGATTTTTTTTTACATATGACATTGTATTATTGTTACAAAGATATGAAAAAATTGGCATGCAATCTTTTATATACGTTCTGTAATAGTATTTATATAGAATTGTAGTTACATGTATAATCTGCCTCAAAAAAAAGAATTAAGTTCGAATTTTGTAAAAGGTGCTAAGTGCCATAGCCCATAACATAAAAAGTGGGATATGATAAATAGAAAATATTCACTTAAGGGGTATGTGCTAAATACATAAAATTGTATGTTTGAAAGAAAAAAACATTTTGACGTAACATTTTATTTGAATAGGAATTAATAGACATCGTGGTTCTTATTTTAAACCTACAATGTTATTATTATTAAATAAAAACTTCAAAAAAACATTAATTTAATAGGTTTCGATAGAATTCTTTATTTTCAGGTTTCACGAATGGTAATATCGCTTCAATATCGCTTCTTTTTTTGGTCTTGATCTGACTTTCACAGTTCAGAGGTGGAATATTCATGGCATTAATCCGTTGGACATTCACATTCTTTTTGAAAACATTAACTGATTTCCAGGCTTCCATTGAATTGAAAGTTTGTCTGATTTTAATAAAACCAGGATTGTCAGCGGAAATCCAAATCCACTGAGCTTTTGAAATCTGGACCTTTGATGTGTTTAGAGTCATATCGGCTGCTGCCTTAAAATCTAAGAAATCATCATGTTGCATCATAGTAACCATAAATGGGTTGCTTGGGGTTGCTGTGGCAATCAGTCGAACTAAATCAAACGGTACTTCACATTTTTCAACCCTTTTCCGTTTTTCTATATGTGCAAAATCCCTGTCACATGATAGAAATGAATGGCCTGACACCAAGAACTTTTGATGTATTTCTTTAAAATATCCTTTTATTACCAGGTAAATCCACAAAAAAATCATCATCCTGTTTTTGTTCTGCCCCGCGCAATTATCACTCCATATTATCAGTTTTTGTTTTCTCGTTATGCCACTAGTAATAGCCTTCAAAATACACGACCCAATCTCATTACCACCACGCCCAGAAATTCCTTCGTGCCATAAGTACATATTCCCCTTATTTGTGTCACCAACATGAATACCTAAATTATAACAGGACAGCTGTCGCAGATAAAACATTTTCCCATGCGTTAAGGCTGGGAGAGAAAGTACTTGTTGGAGATCCATAGAAATAGTAAAAGTGTCACTGGATGGAAGTTGAGATGTACAATGGTCTTCTTTCATAACTTTCATTGCTTTTTCAGCCTTCCTGTGATGAAGCTCTAGTTTTTTCTTTGCATCTCCATTATTGGTACCTTTGATTTCAATGTTTAATAAATCACACGTTGTGCAGGTATCGGAACGGGGATGGTGAAAACTTAGATTTGGGAACTTTTTCTTAAAAACTGTGTAGTAAAAGCGGTAGGATATGTTACAGTCGGGATAAGTTTCTTTGAATGAAAAATACAGCCTGTTAATATTTAAATCTTGGCTTAAGTACTCTTTCTTGCTTTTTGATCGTCCATAGTGACTTTCTTCTCTAGGGAATGAGGAAATGTGTTGGATAACAAGATCATTGTCCGCCTTTGTGAATTTCCTGTGTTCAGTTTTATTTCCTCTGCGTTCGATATAAGTAACAACTCCTTGTTTCTTTGCTTTAACGAGAGTTTCGACTCGCCTTTTACTTATTCCAAAGATTTGCAGAAAAGTTTGCTTACAAACCTGCACAATGTCTCCGGATCCATTCGGTACAGTAAAATACACTGTTGCTTGCCTTCGGCTTTCCTCTGGATTGTTGTAGTTACCGTGTCGTCTTCTTTTAACAGGACATACATTCAAAAGCCCCATTAAATATGAGTTTTGCTTTACATTATCGCTTAAAGCATAGAATTCTTTGAAAAGGGTAACTTTTTGTCCATGTGGGATTTTACTGCATTTATATCTACACTTGCAGGTAATCTAAAACACAGCAAACAATACTCAGTCAAAATAAACACTCCTTTAGTTATAAGTAACCTTACCGTTGCGGTTGGTTCGACCTTGGCTTTCACAATGTTTTGCTTGTTGTTGACATAGTCTAAACCTCGGCTTCTTTTCACTTTGTTATCAAATTGTAAACTACCTTCACCAGATTTTCGTTTTTTCTTGCGTTCACGTATGTTTTCCATTGTTAACTAAACGAGTAAAAAACTTACAACATTCACTGTCAAAATCATAGCGGATTATGATGACTAGGAGGTTAGGTACGTAGATAGCACATGGATGGCACTTAGCCCGCTTTAAATAATTCGGCAACCTGGACTTACAGCTTGCGCCATCTTTAAGCCAATGAATAAATCATTTCTGATAATTCTGGCACATAGCACGCTTTATAGGTTGTTGGCGATGGTGTTTAGCACTGTTTTTAAGTTTTAACACAATTTTCGAATTTTGGGCACTTAGCCCGGTTTTTATTTCAAGTCTTCAAATACATTTTTAGGAGAAATTGATTCGAATCTCCATCATATTTGAGCTTTATCTACAAGTCTTTCAGTTTATGGTACATACTACTGAATCACCTCGTATATCATAGAGGGTACATTAACGCTAAGAAATTTAGTATCTTGTACTGGAGTGGAGTTAGATATTGACTGTTTTGACAAAGTTACGGACTGGCCCTTTTAACACACCAAGCTATAGAAGTTTTTATTTGATCGTTTTAAGTTTTCTTTTAAAGATGAATAATACTGAAGACTGACCGAAAGGTAATTTTATTGATGAACAATTCATTGCGAACAATAAGTATTGTTTTTTATTTATACTGATTTAATAATATTTAAATGGGTCGACTATTAATTTATATAATGAGAAGTATTAGCCTTTCTATTTAATTATTGTAAGCTATCTGTAAATATTGCTTTAAGAGTATCAGAAACTGAAGTACATTTTTTACTCCGTTAAAGTGCTGTGAACAGTGTTGCCAATATATAGGTAAAATGATTATAGTTGTATCTTTTTCAAACAGAATATTGTAGGTAAACTTTGTACATTCACTAGTATTTTCAAATTGGATTGTCACTAACCAGACTTTAATCAAACTATTTTTCACTGTTAAAATTTAATGCCAAGCTTGTTTGATCAGACTTATGATACAAAATGTGTCATAAATCCGGATTCTACGCTACTGGGTACTTCAGGTTTATCCAGAATGTTTCCAAATATAAGGGTTAATAAAGAGAAGACCCATACAAAAATATTAAATGAAAATTGTTTTCCTTTTGCTTGGTAAACAGGGTGTTGAAAAAATGTCTTATAATATTTTAATTAATTTGGTCAGCTATTTGTTGAGGATTTGATTCAAAGAAATATGTAGACACTAGACAGAAAATAACTAAAAGGGGAAACTCTATTGTAATGCAACTAATAACTTCTCTATTACACTACTATTTCACTACTTTATATTCAGGCTAGCTTTATATAGCTAGCATTAATTAATTTGTAGAAAGGGTAACTACCTTTATTATTCCAATTACTTAGGTATAATTACTTACAACATAAAATAACTACTTATAACAAGGTAGCAATGTGCGTGTAGCTCCGTAAAGGTTTTGGAGAGAAGAGAGCGAAGTAACCTTTTTCACATCAATAAAAAGAACTTCTTCTTTTTACAATTACAGGAGGCAATTACTAGCCTAACTTATTTTACTCATCTACCCAGTATAATGATTAATGATGTATGTAACAACTCTCCCCTCTAGGAAAAAAAAAATTAAAAGAACATCAAATATTGCAGGGATATTATACAAACTATAAATTTAATCTAATCACTGGTTTAGGTGTCCTTTGTGACCTTCGCAGCACAAGTTCATCTCTATGTTCAACGCTGACCTTAACCGAAGGGTCAGTTGGCAAAGTGGCTGCAGGTTTGAACTCAGCAGAGGGCAGTGTAGAATGAGCAGCAGCATCCGAATTTGCCGCAGACAAAGGCAAATTCTCAATTTGATCACGAACTGGAATATAAGTAGCAGGTGCCTCCCCAATGATTGAAGTATCAATTTGTTCCCTATTGTCGAATTCAAACTCTACTTCGGGTGAAATATATTTCCCCCTATTTTAATTAGCTGGTTTATATGCCGTCGCCAAATTTGTCTGTTATCTAATTGAACCAAATAATGTAACTTACCCAATTTTGCCTGTATAACACCAAAACGCCATTTCTGATTATGAATGTAATACCGAATTATTACGCGATCACCCACATCTAAGTTGCGCACATTTTGATCTGATAATTCTGACATTTCTGGTTTCAATAAATCAATTTTAGTTCTTATTTCTCTATTAAGGAAGAGCAGTGACGGGGAAATTCCTGTTGAACTATGTGGCAACTTTCTATAGTTCATTAAAATATTTTGAATTTCATCCTGTAAGGTTTCCTTTTCCTTAGTGCATCTTATTTTCCACACTGCATTTTTAATAGTTTGTACATACCGTTCTATCTGGCCGTTAGGAGCCGGATTAGAGGGTGCTGAAAATTTATGAGTTATTCCATTGCTCTTTAAACATGATTCAAACTCATATGATGTAAGCTGTGTCCCATTGTCAGATACAAGGATTTTTGGTAATCCTTATGAAGCAAAAATCTTTCGTAATGTCCTAATAGTACCTGTTGATGTTATCTTATTCATGATGAATTCTTCCGGCCATTTTGAGAAAGCATCCACAAGCACGAATAGATGCACACCCATAAATGGACCCGCAAAGTCTATATGAACCCTCTCAAAGACTTCAGAAGGATATTCCCACATATGTGAAATCTTTGGTGGATTATTCCTATGTTTATTGCAAACAACGCAATTAACCGTACTCTGTTCGATATATTTATCGATGTTCGGCCACCAGCAATAACTTCTGACTAAGGCCTTCATTTTCACTGTCCCAAAATTCCCTGTATGTAATTCCTTCAAAACTAATTCTCTTAAATTTTTAGGAATAACTGATGATGAATTCTTTAATAATTATTACACATCAATCTGAAGAATAATAACGGTTTATTAATAATAAAAATAAAGTAACAAAGTACACAATCATCTCAATTCTCGACTATCGAATCAACGGCCATCTTGATTTCTTTTACAACCAACAAACTCTTCTTTTTTTAATTCTAGTGACTACTTACTACCAACTGAAGATAATAAACAAACCTAACAAAAATGAATTCCCATTCATAATGCATTGTAACTCAAATATTTGAAAATAAAAACAACATTCCTCCCATTTTAAATATTAAAGTTCAATCATCAATAACACTTTCTTTTATCCCGGAATCAACTCTACATTTATTTAAGACTCCTTTAGTGACTGGCTTTGTTAAAAAATCAGCGATCATCTCCTTCGTTTCCACGTACTCAATTTTTATGTTGTTTCTTTCAATTTCATCTCGAATAAATAAATATTTTCTTTGAATATGCTTTGTTCTGGAGTGGAACATGTTATTTACCATCATTTTTCTTGCCGCTTGATTATCGCACTTTAAAATAAGATGTCTTCCCAAATATTTCTCTTGCTTCAGTTCTGCAAACAGTTTTTCAGCTATAGATATTCCTTCACTGCATCCGTCATTGATATGAATTCACTTTCACAAGTGCCTGTTTCTACAACTGCCTGTTTCTTACATTGCCATGTTATTGCGGCTCCTGCTAATAAGAATATATAACCTGAAAAACTTTTTGCATCTTCTACATTATTCCAGCTGGAATCACTATTATAGCCAGTTATTAATTTTGGCCCCTTCTCATATTTTATTCCCAAGCTTTGAGTTTGTTGGAGATATCTTAATACAAACTTTGCCTGCCTCTAATGTTTTTCTTTGAAATTATTATTAAATTGACTCAGATATGTTACAGCGAATGTGATGTCAGGCCTTGTGACAGATACATCAAACTCCCAATTAATTTTTGATAAGGATAATGTTTTGTATTTTCTTCATCATTTTCGGTATCAAATTCTTCAACAACAGATTTCATTGACGTACTTTCCCCTTTACAAGCTTCCATATAAAATCTTCATTTTGGAATAGAATCGTGCACTTTTTTGGTTTTCAATTATCTTGACATCTCTAGCAATAATTACTGTTTCTTGCTCTTCACTGTATACTCTATAATGTTTTGAAGTATGGTCATAACCTACAAATATTGCTTTTCTTGATCCTGGATCAAATTTTCTTTGACTTTGTTTTTCGATCAAATAATAAGTCAAAGAACCAAAGATCTTCAGATTCTCTACATTTGGTTTCTTTTTTGAAGAACTTTCTTCTGGAGTTTTTTCTATATTTTTCATAAATGTCCTGTTCTTCAGATATACTGCATGATTGGGCTGCTTCAGCCCAAAACTTTTGTGGCAATTTGGAATCTATTAACATACACCTTACCATCTGAATTAAGGTTCTGTTAGTTCTTTCGGCGACGCCATTTTCTTCTGGATTGTATGGCACTGTTTTTTCGTGCTTTATTCCACAATTTCTTAAATAGTTACCAAACTTCGTGTTCACAACCTCTTTTTTTTTGGTTTGGTTTTCTACTTCTGATTTAAAATTTTTAAACTTATCGAAAACTTCATCTTTTGTTTTCAAAAAATATATAAAAATCTTTCTTGTATAATCATCAACCAGAACACCGGTACTTTGATTGAGCAATTGACGGTGTTTTCATTGGTCCACATAAATCCATGTGCACTAGTTGCAAAACATCAGTTGTAGTTATTGTATCATGTGTGACAAATGGTTTTCTAGTTGTTTTTCCCTGTATGCAATCGGTGCATGTAAACTCATTATCAACAAATTTTAACCCTTCAAACCATGTCTTGTGATTTCATTTTATTTATCATCTGATCAAAAAATCATCTGATCTCATTCTTGCTTTCACTTTCTTTAGGCCTCTTCACATTTCCTGTCCCATCTAAAAGGAACATCGTAAACGAAGCAATTCATTTAAGGGATAAAGTATTGTACTTGCATCTTCCAAAAACCTACTGTAGTAATTTATAAGTCCTAACATCGCCCGTACTTCTTTTTTGTTACGCGGCCTACGCATTTGATCAATAGCTTGAATCTTGGATCTTTATGAACTCCTTGTTTATCAATTAAATACTCGCAATACTCAATTTGATCTGCAAAGAAGGTGCTCTTGTCCAAATTAATTTTCAAATTGAATTTGTGTAGTCTCTCTAGGACTAATTTAAGACTCTGCAAGTGAGATGCATCATTCGGCCCCGTAATTTTGATATCATCAAGAGAAACTGAAACACAAGGTATACAAGGTATATAAACAAAGGGTACTGGTCTTGCCTTAACAAATACCGGTGTCACATTATCCTTTATTCTTAAGCTTGAATTCCGTTAATTTTTCCTACTGTACCGTTAAAAACTGGGCCAAATCTTTTTATCAGCTTTTCAATTTCAAAGCGTACAGAATTTCGCACCGCATTAATTTCAAGATTCTCAACAGGAATCTGTAATTTCAACTCCCTTATCCAATTTCTCCCAATTAATGTTTCGCTCTTGTCCGAAACTATATGAAGTGGCAGCATTATTTGTATTTCACCCGACCTAACAAGTACTCCTGTCACCCCTATGACGTGAATAGAACGCTGGCAATATGATATCAATTTAATTTAAGATCTTTTGATCTCTGCATTTGGAAATAATCCCTCAAATTGTTTAGCACCCCTTAGAGAGACAGTTGCACCACTATCTAGCTCCATTTCTACCGGAACTTCATTTAAAAATACTTTTAACATGAATTTACCAGTATCTGCATGCATATCCAGTAAATTTACCTTTTCCTTCATGCCCTTATTCTTTCTCGAACAATTTTCAAATGACCTTTTGTGCCACAAAAATTACAAATGACATCCTTCGTATCACATTTGTTTGCCATATGGCTTGAAGAATCGCATCTGAAACAAGATTTTTGATTATCCCGTTGATTTTTTAGTATAATTTACTGTTTTATTATTTGTGAATTTCTTCTTGTCCTTGACTGAAACTGCACCAATCTGACCAGAGCGATTGCCGATTATATAGTGGAGCTGCATCTCTTGCTGAAAGTTCCATGCTCATGGCAATTTTCAGTGCCCTATCGAAGGTGAGGTTTTGGGTTTCCAGCAATCTGCTCTGTATCTTCAAGATTATATCAGGCGGACCGAATAAATTAGTATTATTTACCCAGTTTGTAAAAAAACTTTTTTCAATAATTGATTTTCATAAAATGCTATTTTTCTCGAAAACGATTCACGTTGGGGCTTTTGACCAAGAGCACCTCTAATATGTAAAAAACGATAACCGTTATCGGTATAACCAACTAACAACATTTTCTTACTTCTTGGATCTAATTTTCCTTTCCTGTTCTCAGCTGGAATGTGCACATACGATGTACTTACAGCCAAATACTTTAATTTTGTCAAGATTCGGTCTTTGATTATGCCACAGGTCAGCTGGAGTTTTGTTGTCCGACAGTGTTGAAGTTGGGGTACGATAGGCTGCTGTAGCTACCGACTCTTCCCAAAAAGCTTTATTCATTCCTGTCTCAAAAATCAAGCATCTAGCTTTTTCTAAGACCGTTCTATTAAATCTCTCTACAACACCGTTCTGTTCTGGAGTTCTCGGTATCGTATATTCCAATTTTATACCTTTACGCCTGCAGAAGTTTTTAAATGCATGTGAGACATACTCACCCCCATTATCACATCGTAACCTTTCTGAGAGTGTCTTAAATTTATTTTCAATCATGGTTAGGTATTCTCTGAATTTTTGACATACTTCACTTTTGTTTTTAACAAAATACACAACAGAGAAATGTGAAAAATTATCGATAAAAGTAACAAAGTATCTCGTACCATTATGTGACATAGGATTTATTGGTCCACACACATCACTTGAAATAACTTCAATGATATTCTTTGCTTGCCTTTCCTCAGGTAAATTTTTAAAAGGTTTCCTTGTCTGTTTTCCTCCTTACAAACATACCTCGCAAATCTTGGAGGAAGGATACTTCGAAGAGTGACCCATTCTTCTATGCAGAATGTCTTTTTCTTCCATCATTATATTTGCATACATTTCTGGTAATACAAACTTTACAATGTACAAGTTATTTCTCAACTCTCCTGAGACCAATTCTTTATTGCTCATTCTTACTGATATCAGTCCTTTTTCAAATATTATTTTTGCACCTTTTCTTTCAATTTTCTTAACTGACAGTAAATTGTGTGTTAAATTTTCACAAACTAGCCTATTTTCTAGCTTCAATTTTTGCCCCTGTTCAGTTTCCAATTTAAGAGTGCCTTCTAAAATCGCTGTAGCAGATACCTACTCCCTGTTTTGCGACTTTAATTGCATAATTTACTTCTCGACTTTCAGTGAGATAATTTTCTAGTTCTTTTGTTATTAAGTTCTTCGTTGCCCCACTATCTACAAGGAAATCTACCTTCTTCATTAGATTTTCATTCTTGTCACATGATAAACAACTTATAAAAGCAACCTCATCATTGTGTTCAGCGACGTTGGCATTTTTATTGTACTGACTGTTTTGGTAGTTCATGTTTTTACGGCAATCAGACTTTTTATATCCTTTCAAACCACATTTGTAACATCTGAAGGGAAATTAATTTTTCTGAAAGTTATTCTTTTTCTGCGCCCCGAAAGCATGTCCAGTATCTTGACTCCGATCTTTATTTGGTCTGGCTTCTTCAAACAAGAGCTTACTCTTCACAAAATCTAGGGTTACTGTATTTTGATTTTGGCAAAAATAAATGTCGATTACTGTAGTGACTGTTTGATACGATTCAGGCATTGCAGATAGGAGCTGACTTATTATTTCCGTTTCATTTATACTAACACCACAACTTTTCAACTCAAGGGCAGTTTTCTCAAACTCTATCATAAAATTATTCAATGAGTTATTACTTGAAAATCTCATGTTTCTAAGTTTGGTCTGCAATTGTATTTGCATTGCAAGACCACTCTTTTTATAGGTTCCACTCAAGGTTTCCATGATTTCCTTGGCTCTCTTCTTTTCTTTAATCATTTCCAAAGTGTTGTCTCCGAAACACTGAACTATTAGATTTCTTGCTTTGAGATCCTTTTTATTCCAAGCTTCCAACTTTTCAGGCTCTTTTGGGGTCTCTTCAGTTATTACCGTTAAGGCTTCATAGTGTTCCAATAATAGTTTCATGCGGAATTCCCAGTTTCCAAATCCGGAACCATCAAAAGGTTTTGCAGATGTAATTGTACTGCTTATCGACAAAAATGCCATTTTTGTGTTTCTTCTTAAACTTTTCCACCACGTTAATTACCACGCTTCCACGTAACCTTTAAATCACACTTGAAAAACGTTTCCTTCGAATATTTCACAATCCCTGGATTTCCCGTATTACTGGGCCCATAACCTGTTAATTTGAGGTTTCCAGTGAAATAATCAATTAGTTTTCAAGTTGTTTATTTATATAAAATAACGTAACATAAGTTTTTATATTTCCGAAACACGAACATAAACCTTCATGGGATTGATTAATTCTATTCTATTTTATTTTGTCTATTACATTCGCAATGTCAATTGACAGCTGACATCGACAGATGTTCATATAGTAAACAAACAACCATAAGAAATAGCTCATCAACAGAAGTTTTAATTTTTGTTTGTGGTTTTGAATAGTATAACCACAATTATATTCTTTTGTAGCAGAATTTGAGTTGATTTTGAAAATACTGTTATCCTATTTCCTTAATAACGATTATGGTCACGATTTTTTGCGATGTCCGAATGATTTTAAAAATTGACTTCCAAGAAAAGAAATACTACTGTTGGTATTATGATACTATTGTTGATATTATGAACTGCGTACAGATCTCTCACCCGTCTCTGAGTAAGTAGTAGATATGAAAATTGTATGGGAATGTTACCTACATAAAAAAGATAACATTAGATTTGGGATGTCCTAAAAAGTTGTAACAATAATTGTTCATTAGAAGAGCATTTTTCAACACCCAGTAATGTCTTGTAGACCGAAGTAATGTATTTGGAAAGCAAAACCCGTTATAAGCTTGAAACACTGTATTTATTCCTAATAGTGTATTTTTACTGCAAATAATTTAAACATTTTCCCCCCTAATTTTAAGATTATTTTTTTATTGAACATTTGCAATAACACTTTATGCTAGAGGTGGTTTTTAATTATAAGTAAATTCGTTCATGCTCGTTTTCAAAATAAAAACAGTTAATGTGGGTTAATCAACATTAGCATTGTTCGGTTCATTTCTTTTTTATCCAGTTGGTGATCAAAACGGCAGCCCAATCATAGACATGTTCGACATTTTTCATGGCTTGCTTACTTCTGCATCACTATAAAATTTCTAATGTTAATCTAATGTATTAGAGGATGTATGGATCGAAAAATAATGCTATTGGTCTTAAGTACCTAGATAAAAGTCTCCGAGCAGCAACTTACACTGTGATAGGTTTTTATTGATTTCCTGATATGAAATGAAGATTTATGGCGAATACTTATTAGAATTAAAAATAAGGTTGGTTATTTTATTTTGCGATCCATCATCGTCTTGATAAATTGAAGTTTATGAAATGAATTAGTGTATCTAAACTTTTAAACTTTTGGAAGGTGTTGGGGTGTTAATAACCAAGGATGTTTATAACTAATTAATAAATAACCTAGACTGACTTTGGAAGTATCATTTACATCGCCTTTTATTAATCAGAGTTGTTTGATAAAATAAAAATTCAGTCTAGGTTACTTTCCTAATCCGTGGCCCACAAGAACGAATATAAACCTAATTAATGTTTCACTTTACACTTTAGGGAAAAACTGCAAGTAAGAGTAAAAAGTCCCGTCACAAACTCAACTGGGGGCCACGAGTAAATCACAATAATAACTGAGCGGTATCGTAGGTGAAAGTTGGATAATTATTGTGATCGAGTTGTATAATTTTGTACATAGTTTTTATATCTTGTATAAAATAATAATTGTTATATTGATAACTGTAATATATTTTGTTTCATTAATAAGTCTCGTGTAGTGTGTTTTATTTTCTGTTGTCCTAAATTCCTTTCTTTTTCCTAAATTCCTTTCCTAGAAACCTTTCTCTAAATTCTAAAATGAAAAATAGATGAATGGAATAATGATGGTCCTCTGGTGATGTAAAGACAGAGAAGGCCAGTTAACCAAAATACTATTTCGGCTTCAACATATCAATGTTCAATATAGGCTCAAGGCTCAATTTGAAGATTATTACCACTGCGTAATCAGGAAAGAATGTGAAAGAAAATTTGAAGTCAAAGTCAGGTCGCCGATCAAGTGAATGGCTCTTTTCGGGATGGAGTCAAGTAATCTTGGCGTATGCTTAGGAGCTGAGCTCCAAACATGTGAACAGCACTCCAAGGATGGCCTCATTTAAGCATTGTGTTAGAGGAATATGTACACAGGGTGAGTCAAATTAGAGCTACATCATTGGGATCTCGGAAATTAGAAGAGTTACGAATTCGGTTAAATAGGGGTAAAGCTGCTAAATTTAAAGCTCAATAACAATCGGTGAAAAAAATTAGGATATCTTCGATAGTTTTTGAAAAAAAAACTGAAACTGAATGAAAAACTAAACTTATGGTCCTTATCTTGGAGTTCTTAGACTGTTAAATAAAAACAATAAAAATAAAAAAAAATCTGAAAAATAAAAACACTACATTTGAATTCTTCTCGAAAACCCATCGAAATTTTATAAGTATGCGGTTTTTATAGCAATTTAATCTAGCATTCCGAAAAAACAATAAAAAAAATTAAAAAAAAAAACAGTTCAGAATTTTTTTCCGAACAAAAGGCGTCATGTGACCCCGGATTCTACGCCACTGGGTGCTTCGGTTTTACCCACAATTTTTCCAAATACACTGCTTATTAAATAGAAAATCTGTTTACGAAAATTCCGAATTATTAGTCCATTCTTTAGAAAAATACAATAAATAAATAACAGTGTACATATCCCGGTTAAAATATATTTTCAGAAATTTATTTGAATTTTATTTTTATTTTAGCTGTATCTACACGTCCCTCAATTTATGGTACTTACCACTGAATCGCCTTATACAGGGTGATAGAGTCATGATGGATCAAACGAAGCAGGGTGATAGAGGACCTAAAAACGCATCGATCTAACCCCTATATGTGTGATCGGAAAATTGATGGTTTGGGAGTTATCATCATTTAAGTCTATTTCCTGAAGAACCTGATTTTCCAAAGACAGTGTGTCTTGTTGGATGGCTGTGAGGGGCTCCTGACACTACCAAACGACAGAACTGTTAAGAAATTCAGTTTCGAGAGAAACTTCATCACGAAACTGTCTACGAAAGAGGAATGGAACAACACCTCCAACTGAACTCTCAAAGAAGGTACGATCAAATGGTACACAGACGGCTCTAAAACATTCGAGGGAACCGGGGCAGGAATCTATGGGCCACGCACCATGTAGGTACTCCAAACCAATGGGAAAATCCCCAACCATACTACAAGCGAAATTGCACGAAATAGAAGTATGTGCCCAAATAAACCTCAACAGGAAATAAAAACAAAGAAATAGAAATATTGACGGATAGTCAAGCAGCCATAAAGACGCTGAGCTCTTCGATCATGAGCTCCAATATGGCTTGGGAGTGCCTAGGAAAACTTAACGAATTAGGCAAGGAAAATAAAATTCACCTCAAGTGGATACCGGGCCATTTCGGAATCGAGGGAAACGAACGTGCCCACTCAATGGCAGGAAAAGGAGCGTCGACACTCTTCATAGGACCAGAACTGTGGCTTCGAAGATACTTTCTTCAAGGCAGAACTCCAAAAGGAAGAAGAAAAACTGAGAGAAACCCATTTCGACCTCTCTCGGTTGAAAAGGCAAGGAACGTCTCAGAACACTGACGGGATTCCTAACGGGACATTGCAAGCTCAAGGAACATTTGAGGAAGTTAGGCATAGAAGAGAACGGCGTCTGCAGATTCTGCGGGAAAAGAGACGAGACACCACGTCACCTGCTGCTCAACTGTGATGCGATAGAACTCAAAAAAAGTAATGTTCTGGGCCACCACCAGCTAGAGGGAGGGAACTTACCCCACCTCTCAAAATCCTGAAGTTTCTCAAGGAAACGGACTTGGAGAGGGTGCTTCACTAAAGGGATTCCACACCAGGCGAAGCACAGTAGAGGGGATACAATAGATCTTTTAGGTCGCAGTGACTTGGTCACCCTCAAAGATAAAAATACAAATACATTCAGAAAAGTTTTGAGCAGTCTCAGAAAACTAAATCAAAATTATAAGGTAGTATTACTTACCAGATCTTTACAACTGCGGCTAAAATAGCAAATATTTTACTATAAGAACAGACAAAACGGATTTATTTTCCTCGCTGGGAGACACTTACTGAATTATATGCAGTACTTACACTATGACATTCGTACCAAAATTGTGCCATACGCGCTTCATCCTACCTAAATCCATTAGATATTATTGCATCAGCCAAATGGCATAAATACAATAGATCAACGACATAAAATTGTTTATAACTTTTCAAAAACAAATTATTTTGTAAGACAAGTTAATAGCTAGGAATAGACGAAGCGATTTGCTGGCCGATTTGATCCTCACGAGCAAACCCGGAAGATAAATCTCTTCGTCTGTGGTAACTCATCGCGCCATGCCAAGAGCCATGCCAGCACCGTAGACGCCTCTGGCACGGCTTGATAGTATTTTTTGCCATAAACGAACAGACTTTTCTGTCAAACTAGCGCGATACGCAATACGCTCACAGCAGATTTCTTGCTTCGTCTAGCAAATCGCTTCGTCTATTCCTAGCTATAGCTAATTAGCTAGGAATAGACGAAGCGATTTGCTTACCGATTTGATCGCCACGAGCAAATTCGGCGGATTTGCTCGTGGCGAGCAGCGTCGACAGATTTTTCAAGTCACACCATAAACGTCCACGCTAATCGTACGAATTATCCGTCGGAGTGGCTCATCACATGCAACTGTGTACGTTTATGGGGAAACTACACGACTTATCGGTCGGATTTGCATGGCTCGTGGTCTGTAGAGGCCGCGAGCCATGCCTAAAATCCTTTTTAACGCTTATACCTAGTTGTAGTTAGTGAAAATTATTTTTACGCAGTATTTTTAAGCTAATTAATATTTGATAATAATGTCAAAGTATAATAATAATAACAAAAAGGGAAAACGAGCTGCTGTGAGCGTATCGCTTATCGCGCTAGTCTGGCAGAAAAGTCTGTTCGTTTATGGCAGAAAATACTATCAAGCCGTGCCAGAGGCGTCGACGGTTCTGGCATGGCTCTTGGCATGGCGCGCTGAGTTACCACAGACGAAGAGATCTATCTTCCGGGTTTGCTCGTGGCGATCAAATCGCTTCGTCTATTCCTAGCTATTAGCTAGGAATAGACGGAGCGATTTGCTGGCCGATTTGATCGCCAAGAGCAAAGTCGGCGGATTTGCTCGTGGCGAGCAGCGTCGACCGATTTTTCAAGTCACACCATAAACGTCCACGCTAATCGTACGAATTATCCGTCGGAGTGGCTCATCACATGCAAATGTGTACGTTTATGGGGAAACTACACGATTTATCGGTCGGATTTGCGTGGCTCGTGATCTGTAGAAAATTTCAAGAGGTCGCGAACCATGCCTAAAATCCTTTTTTGACGCTTACACTCAGAGTGCGGTATTTACGCGGTATTTTTAAGCTAATTAATATTTGATAATAATGTCAAAGTATAATAATAATAACAAAAAGGGAAAACGATCTGCTGTGAGCGTATCGCGTATCGCGCTAGTCTGACAGAAAAGTCTGTTCGTTTATGGCAAAAAATACTATCAAGCCATGCCAGAGGCGTCTACGGTGCTGGCATGGCTCTTGGCATGGCGCGCTGAGTTACCACAAACGAAGAGGTTTATCTTCCAGGTTTGATCGTGGCGATCAAATCGGCCAGCGAATCGCTTCGTCTATTCCTAGCTATTCGAGCTAAACGAGCAAATTCGGCGGATTTGCTCGTGACGAGCAGCGTCGACAGATTTTTCAAGTCACACCATAAACGTCCACGCTAATCGTACGAATTATCCGTCGGAGTGGCTCATCACATGCAAATGTGTACGTTTATGGGGAAACTACACGATTTATCTGTCGGATTTGCGTGGCTCGTGATCTGTAGAAAATTTTAAGAGGTCGCGAGCCATGCCTAAAATCCTTTTTTAACGCTTATACTCAGAGTGCAAGTACCTACCTAGTTGTAGTTAGTGAAAATAATTTTTACAATATTTGATAATAATGTCACAGGATAATAATAATAGCAAAAAGGGAAAACGAGCTGCTGTGAGCGTATTGCGTATCGCGCTAGTTTGACAGAAAAGTCTGTTCGTTTATGGCAAAAAATACTATCAAGCCGTGCCAGAGGCGTCTACGGTGCTGGCATGGCTCTTGGCATGGCGCGATGAGTTACCACAGACGAAGAGATTTATCTTCCGGGTTTGCTCGTGAGGATCAAATCGGCCAGCAAATCGCTTCGTCTATTCCTAGCTATTAGCTAGGAATAGACGAAGCGATTTGCTTGCCGATTTGATCGCCACGAGCAAGTTCGGCGGATTTGCTCGTGACGAGCAGCGTCGACCGATTTTTCAAGTCACACCATAAACGTCCACGCTAATCGTACGAATTATCCGTCGGAGTGGCTCATCACATGCAAATGTGTACGTTTATGGGGAAACTACACGATTTATCGGTCGGATTTGCGTGGCTCGTGATCTGTAGAAAATTTCAAGAGTTCGCGAGCCATGTCTAAAATCCTTTTTTAACGCTTACACTCAGAGTGCAAGTACCTACCTTTCCTTTGTAAGCCAATTAATATTTGATAATAATGTCAAAGTATAATAATAATAACAAAAAGGGAAAACGAGCTGCTGTGAGCATATCGCGTAGTCTGGCAGAAAAGTCTGTTCGTTTATGGCAGAAAATGCTATCACGCCGTGCCAGAGGCGTCTACGGTGTTGGCATGGCGCGCTGAGTTACCACAGACGAAGAGATTTATCTTCCGGGTTTGCTTGTGGCGATCAAATCGGCCAGAAAATCGCTTCGTCTATTCCTAGCTAATAGCTGGCCACACACACAGAGGTTAACCCGCCTGTTCTAACCGCTGCAGATAAGTCTGCCGGTTTAATACGCCACAGATCAAAACCATCGTGGTCCACTAACGCAAAACAAAAATGCACAGATCAGTCTTCCACACTTGATCTGTCACACGCCAAATCGCTTGTTAGTGGGCAAAACCCACAGATTTATCCGCGGATTAAACTGAAACTGTGGAATTTCGGTTTGACGAAAGTTTTGTTTTGACATGCGTCATAAACTGCAAGAATAATGGCTTTAAATGTTTCGTAATAAAAAAGGGTTCTTTGCTGTGAAATAATAGTTTATGCAAACAATAATGGAAAATAGGGGTGTCACAAAGAGACATTCTAAATGGGTTAAAAGTTATTTGCTTAAGAAAAAGCAACTCAACTTATTCTACTAATAAGAGCTAAGAGCAAATGATCCTGAAATGATTCTTTACGGAAACATCCATCTAAGATTTTGTATTTTTTTACTAACAAAATTTTGATCATGACTTTCAATAGGTACTTAATAAAGTTCATCGTAAGCTTTCTTTTTTTGAATTTTTATTCGTGTAATCTTTGCTTTTAATTTTCCATAAAGCGGGATGCTCTTTGTAAATTTGTATGAGTTTTGTTAGAAAAGAGAACAGCCCTTTCGGAAGACATATTCAATAAACTTTGACGATAAAAAAAAATGTGTGTACGAACTGTCTGTTAATTGATGGCCGAAGTTTTCATCCGCAGTGCAAACTGGCAGACAAGTCTGCACAGATTAAATCTGGCACAGCGATTACACACTAACACAAGGATTAAACCGTAAGTTTCAACCGCCCCGTTCCAAACTGGCAAATCAACCTCTGTGTGTATGGCCAGCTATTGAGTTGAAAGGCAACATACCTACTTCGAAAATCCATTTTCACATATACAGGGTGTCTGCTTAAGTTGGAACCATATGGAAAACTTTTTTATTGTTGGTTTTATGAATTCGATTTTTTAAAACCGTATACGAGGTGTGTCAAAAAATAAAAATTTATCGCAAGAGTAAAGTGATTCATTATAATGTCGCCCCCCTTTAACTTTGTTATTTCATGTGTCCCAAAAAAATTAAAAGTGGGGTTATGTAGGTGCTAAAAAAGACTTTTTTATACGTGTAACAAAAATTTGAAAGTAGATCAGTATACAGGGAAAACCAAAAATTTAATTTTTTTTTCAATGGATCACCCTATATATGAATTTATTTTTCGATTCCTCGTAAAATTCTAAGCATAACTTATATGTATAACATACCGTATACCTGAATTCAAAGGCTTCTGAAATATTCGCATTTGAAACATCATCAAATATTTTATAAAACACCTGTTGCAAATCAAGAAATCTAACAATAAAATGCTCTACTGGGCCTCCATTTTTTTCAACACATTTTATAAGGGTTTATAAGGGTTGTTCGCATTTTCTCCAATGAATCTGTTATGAATTCTGGGTTATTTTAATTTAAATTATTAATTTTAATCCGTATCAAATCTTTTAGATGATCGAGGTTTTCAATTTGGTAGTTATACACACTGTTTTTTAAATAGTTTCAAATGCGAATATTTCAGAAACTATTGAATTTAGGTATACGGTATGTTATATAAATTATGCTTAGAATTTTACGAGGAATCTAAAAATAAATTCATATATAGGGTGTTCCATTGAAAAAAAATTACATTTTTGGTTTTCCCTGTATACTGATCTATTTTCAAATTTTTGTTATACGTATAAAAAAGTCTTTTTTAGCACCTACATAACCCTACTTTTAATTTTTTTGAGACACATGAAATAACAAAGTTAAAGGGGGGTGACATTATAATGAATCACCCTGTACCTTTTCATTCTCCCCCTTACGAAAGTGTAACTTTCTGTCTTGATAAGACAACCGAAAGCGAAAGTAAAACATCCTAGGTAATAGGTTACTAGGTGGTTGCTAGCTATGAAAAACTTTCGTGGCCTGGACAAAAAAGTAGAAATGTCAGTTTGATTAACGTTTATTTAGATGGAAAATTGTATGTAAAATTACAATAAAAATTCCAGTAAATCTTTCTGGAACATACAAATAATTATTATTGTATGTTCCAGAAAGATTTACTGGAATTTGCAGCTTCTTGAATGAAATTCATTTTGAACTAAACTACGATCAAAGATTCTAAAATTATAGCGGTACAGAGTTTTAAACTTGACAGTGTCATAAATTAATAATTTAAAACTATCGTTACTATGGTAATGATAAAAACACGGCACCTTATAATAATTCCATTGTTATCACTGAATCGTATTATTTTACTCATTTCTCCTAATCCGTGGTTCAATATGGCAAGGGGAGAATGAAAAGTTTAATACATTACACGCTACGAAAGCTCTTTCAGGTGCTCGGAGTTTTTAAATACCCTCGGCTACGCTACGCTTCGCCTCGGGTATTTAAACACACCTCACACCTAAAAGTGAACTTTCGTAGCTTGTAATGTAAATAACTATTATTTTTGACAATATCAAAATTTGTTACTTAAAAAAGTTGATCAGCACTGCAAATGACATTCAAATATGCAATTCATCAAATATTTGTTTTATCAAAGAGATAGGGTTTATCAGCAGCGGTTTAGCTTTTATGATGTTTTTTTATTGGTTAAGCAACTGCATGTTATTGCATATTTGAATGTTATTTGTAATTCTGATCAACTTTTTTGAATAACAATTTTTGATATTGTCGAAAATACAGGTACTTTACTCTTGCGTTAAATTGATATTTTTTTGATAAACCCCGTATACGGTTTGAAAAAATCGATATCTGATGGTCGCATTGTAAGTTTTGGACCATGCACAACTTTTTATAAAGAATACATTTTTTCACAAAATCAACAATAAAAAAGTTTTCCATATGGTTCCAACTTAGGCAGACACACTGTATCGTTTTTTTTTATTTGATAATTTTTCTTGAACCTTCTTAGTAATTGTTGAATTTCTGTCTTATTTAATTGGGAATCGGGTTCTTTAATGAAATTATAATTTATAAAAAGATTTTTATAAAATACGAAACGTTTCAGGGCCGATTGGTCCCTTGTTCACTCGTATTTTTTTTTTATCTCTCTCACGATTGGGATCTTGAGAAGTAGCACAGATACAGGGTCGGTTAAATTACATAAAAGTTGCACAGGCAAAGGGTGACATTTTAAATGGGATTTTAAATTCTTATGTTTTATACAGGGAGTTCCTTTCCAGAGATACGGCACCCAACTTTTGTTTTTCTTATGGCAGTCATTTTGGATTTTGGCACCATTTAAGTGCGCGTAAAAAACCATTCAAGTATCATAATGTAACTGATGTTATAATTATTATGCACCAAAAAATTAAAAAATACGGAAAATCGGTTTTTAATTTTTATAACTAGGTATTTTATTTAAATTATTTAACTTTATTATTTTTATTTATTTATTATTTTATCATTTTTATTTAAATATTTTATTTTATTTTAACCGGTTTTCCGTATTTTTTTAATTTTGAATGAATAATTATTTCGTTTTTTGATAATAATTAAGTCACTTTTGTTTGATACATGGATGCATTTCAAGTCACGCCACTCCGTAATTCAGACACATACACAAGCTTGGAAGTTGGAAAGCTTCGCGAATAGCCTAGCTGGCTGCTTCATGTAAAATTGTAAGAACGTTTAATGACTTTCGGTTGTTAATGGTTTAATGGTTTTTTAGTAAAATTTAACGGTTGTCAGCGAGGGGACTCTAAAGACGATTTACCCGAATTTTTTGCAGTCGTACGTATACTTACTGTAATAATAATAATAATTGTAAAGTAGCTAAAAGTTTGTGCTTGATTTTTTTTTGTCCCTCATTCTCCTTATTTTCGCGTTGTTTGATATTTGGAACGTGAAAAAATTATCGTGGCAAAACCATTATGTTGCTTTGTTAAGATACCTGCTTGTTTTTGAATATAATTTGGAGGCAGATCTCATTATTAAATGTATTCTTAGATGAGTACAGTTAAGTCAAACAAAATGATTAAATTGTGATGTCTCTAAGGTAAGTGCCTACGCGCGTTATCTTTGATTTCGTCTTTCACTCATAACACTCAGATTTTGCTTCACAAAAACAAAATCGACAAAGATTTATGATCTTCGCTCACCTGAAAGACACAGGTAGGTATGAGATAGTTGAGCGATAAGTTTAAAGATATATTAATCACCTTTTTTAAGCAATCACCAGTTTATTACAATTATATACAATCCATTTGAATGGCGCACAGCTCTACTGTAATAACTCAATCCGGGCATCAAGCAGACAACCATTAAATGTCATATCTGGTGAATAATACGAGGCATTTAACCGGTCCCGGCTTGCATATATTAATCTACATCCATTGCCTAAAATGATTAACGACGTTGCCTGCGGTGCCCGGCTTATGCGAGTATTCATAGACCAGAGATTAATAAAAGACCACACCCTCTAATAGGTAATGAGTTGGATAGCGTCCAGCCCGAGGTCCTGGACGTTCATCAAACTCCATGTTTTGTATAACTTGGTTGGAGATAAAGTCCTACTATTAGAATAATTTTTTTTGATAACTAAAAGGTCCCCTTAATATCTACTTCTACAGTTTTTTAATTTGTGACGGAATTCAAGCGTAGTATTTTTCATTATAATACGTGAAAAAACGGCCAGGACAAAGCAGTCAGTTTTAGTTAAAGAGGGAAGATTTCAAAAATATTTTCATCCTTTGAACCACAACTTCTAATCAAGGTTTATACCAATCTTGAAAGTCTTAAATACACAGGGGTGGCTTTCGATATGTCATAAATTAACTTCACGACAAGACAACATTTTTTTGAAATTTGGATAAAGTTATCTCGATAAATTTTGTTGGAGTCAGTTTTCAAAGCTTATACAACGTGTCCGAGATAAGAATGACCAGCATGGGGATCTTGTAAACTGTGAAACCATAATACCTGACCTGACCGGACTGGACATGGTTCCACCTGACCATAAAAGTTGTTTATCAATGGTAACTGTGAGAGATACGGAGCCGGTTAAATGGGGAAAAAGTTTCAAATAATAAAATCCAGTATGGTATGCCCATAAGAAAAGCAAAAGTTAACAAACAATTTTTGGATTCCTTGTCGAAAAGTGATCATTAATTTTTCGGTTAAAAACAGGTAGTTTGATTGGTTTTTAAATACAAAACTAAAAACAAACCGACAACTAGTAATGAAAGCTCTCATTTGTGGTCAGATTATTACTCACTCAACTTTTTCCATATTTAACCGACTCATTATTTATCCTAGACACTTAATAAAATTTACGTTCTCAACCATAATTTTGTGGAATATTTGTATGATTGATTCATGTTGTATGTTGTTGTATGATTGATTGATGATTCATATTAAAGTTATTTTAAGGTATTTGGTTATAATCAACTTGGACACGTGTTGACTTTTCGTTGATCTGTCCAATTCCCAGAATATTCGGCCAATCTGAAGTCTTCACTATCGTTGACTGCACATATTGACATAATCTGTCCCTAACCTTTATACTACTAATACAGTCCGAAATTTTCAAAATATTTCAAACTTTGCATTGATCAGATCAAAATTGGATGTTTAATTGACCTCCCCCTACAAGCAGTATGTGTTGGAGATTCTCTTCAGGCTTTAGATCTTCTATCTTTGAACAAAAGCAGGGTTGTTCTTGTTGGGAATTTTTATTCAACCTACTACATAGGCAACGGGATTGACTGCTCATAGTTGCTTTTTGCTTGGCTAGATAAATTTTCTTATTCTCAGGATCGGAAATCACCACAGTTTTTATTTCTAGCGTCCAAGACGCAGAACGAACCTATGTTACTTCTTTGTGATGCAGTATGCGTTCAAATGAAATTACAGTGGTTGAGAATTATTATGATAGGTAAACAATATCAAAGTGCATACATTATAATCTACGTTGTGTTAAAACCAGACCAAGCTTATTTCTGGGGATGAGCGAGAATATCAGCTTAAATCAAAACTGGAAAGCTTGTTGAAAAAAATATTGATCTAGATTTTTTCTTTTAAGTGTAAGGGGGGTACCTATGGATAGAGTCTAAAATTGAAAATTGGGGACTGTAAGGTACGCACTTCCGGTCGCCGTCTTGGAAAACGCGAATGCCGCTATATTCCTCTTCGTTTGATTCGAAAAGTTTTTGATAACCTCTTGGAAGTCGAGTTGTCATTACAAAATTCAAAGATATCTGGTTGATAGAGCTGCCATCTGGTTGGTGACATCAAAACTGGCGATAGCGTTCAGTAATGATGATAAAGTAAAGAAAACTATGATAGATATTATGTTCCGATGATCTATACCACTTTTGATGCATGAATCCTGGAGTTTTGGCCTGAGACATAAACTGATTGTGATTCAATATCTTCATATCTTACGATGTTACAGACAATATCATCGCCGCCGTGATCATCCTCAACTAGATATGAGAAAACATCCTATCTTTGCCAGGCTTCAGTATGAATACGAATTTCGCGCATTTTCATTCCTCTAGAAAACACCTTAGCTGAAAAATGACGTTGATGTTGTTTAGTTAAGACTTTTTGCTTTTTTTCAAGAATCAGGTTGCTAAAGGAGTTTGGATTGCTGTCTGGTTGGCCCGGAGTTGCCGCCATTTTTTAGTCCGAATACTCCCTTTATCTTTACCCGTAGAGGATATCAGTTCTACGGGTTTTCATGAAGCTTCAGTCTTACTGAACAGCTACACTGATTAGCATCGACATTCAGGTCGATGCTAACGTACCTACCTCGGCATTTCGGGATAGACTGCCATTGTTCTAGCTGCTCTAGTTTCCTAGATATTAAATTTCCCTAACACAACTTCAAATTATAATATTATAATATTCAAATTATATTACCTATAATATCAAAATATAATATCTTGTACAATTCAAAATTATTATGAAATTCAAATATAATATGACATTTTAAGCTAAATATTACAGAAGCTGGGGATGGTGGATTATAACCTTAGACAATATAATTTTTACATAAAACGTTAGCCATCGGAATGCCATCCGAAGAGAGATTTACCAATGCCGGAACCTCCACACATGGAATACCACCTCTGCTAAGAATCAGGGATCCTCCTTGTCGATAAGTCACGGCAGTAGTTTGATACAGTTACAAGATTGTCAACAACTGCAACTTAATCTTTCACCATAAAATGTTCTGTCAAATGGATATCAATCCTGTTGTCGCGTTCTGTAACATTTGCATAAACTCCTAGCTGGGAAATCTTATTTGTTGCTGATTGAACAATAAGGTGAGTCACGTGAACGCTCGTGGACTCAAAAAAAACTTACAAACAAATACCCCGAAGATCATATCGCAGGTGAAGAATTATTATCAACATCTTCGCTACCTGCTGACAGATATCTTAAATGAAGCACATTAATTCTAAATTGCTTCTATTGAGTCTTTCACATCTATGAGTTTTGTAAGATAAAGTTCCCTGATTATGTCTTCCTCGGTAGTGGAAGGATGCAATCTATAAGCATGAACAAACACCAATTTCGGAACTAATTTTGGTTTGTTAGATGAACTTTTTCACCTATCGTTATTGCTTTCTTCATTGTATGTATAGTAGGGGGGCTTATGCTTTACAGCGACTTTGAAGCAACAGTAGTGAACGCTACATTATTGTTAAATTTTTTGATAATATCTTCTTCCATTACTTATTCGGTTGAGCTATAGTTATTATATAAAAACTACAAAAGACTGAGGAAGGTGAATTTTGTTAAGTTGCTATGTTTTTCTACTGGGAGTGTAATATATATAGCTATATCTATATCAAATATCTATATCAAAATAAGATGAAACAGTCATTAAATTAATACGCAGACAATAAGATAAATGCTGCACAACGATGCAGATCCAAGACAAATATTTCATTGTCATTATCCTCAAGATCGTTATAATAAATTCGCCATTATAATAAATTAACCAATTTCCGTTATACCCGTACAACAAACTGTTATAGATTTTAAATCCATTCTCGATTCCGTTTAAAAATTAATTACGTCCCATGAATTCAAATAATAGCGCTTATAAGTCACGGAGCGAATAAATAATACAACGATCACTGCAAACGACTATCCGATTTATTTCTCTATAAACAAGATTTGATTCTGGGATATGGGCGATATTGATTTATAAGTAATCATACTTCAAACTTTAACCTGTCTGCGTTACGGTTAGCAGTTAATTTAATCCTTGCTTTGGTAAATTGATCTTGTAGCTTTATATCGGAGCGAAAACGACACAGGGTTATAGTTAGACAAAATGTGGACACCAAAGATTAAGTGCCCTATCCAGTAATATAATCTTCCAAATTCTACCATAATTAATCATAATCTAACACCCCATTTTGACGACAGCGCGGTGCAAGATCAATAGCAGCGTGACGCACTGAGGCAGAGAAAAATACTTCTTCAGATGAACGTGTGATATTCACTAAGTAATAAATATTTCAGTTATAAAATAGTTTGAACCTCGGCAGTCGTAAAAATAATATCCATAAACAGGTGTGAAATTAAAATTAAACTAAAGCAAGACCGACGCACACTCTAGGAGGGCGGTCTAAGCTCTAACGGTGCTGATTTAATGTGGCTCCAGGGCTCGATTCGCTACATTCCGTTCGCTTGTCTCAGAGCAAGTTAGGGCGAAGATGAGATTCAGCTTATAATATAATAAGTCTTCTCATAATCTCTTCAGCATAGTCTGCTGCTTATTCTAAAGTCGTTTTCTTATTTCAAAGTGTCTCGTACTCAATGTCTGCTTTTCTCAAAAACTCATCTTTTGTTTTAGTTAGCAATGGCATATTCATATGTTGCTATGGTGAAAAAGTCATATAATAATAATTATTGTGCCAGAGAATAAAAGAGTAGAGAATTTGCCATCTTCCTACTACATATATGCTTATGGACGATAAGATCCATCATCTTGTCTTTCAACATTTCCCTGAAATGGTATCCACTAGTTCACAAGTTTTGCATTAGTGGTTATAGAAGTGTGGTTAGGATCAAAATTCATACAAATGCAAAAACAGCGACTAACCTTGAACCGCTGCAAGTTAAGTTCATATACATTATGATACTATCAAATAGGAAATCGTGGGTCTAAGTTCATTTTCATTACTGATCTAATGCCAAAGAAAGGAGAAAAAAAGTTAGAGACTGAGAATTGCACTGCTGGTAGGGCATGCCGATGAGCTCCAACAAGAGTGAAATGGCCATCCATGTCTTCAGCAGTGTTTTTCTTCTGTTTTTGGCATTAGATCAGTAATTAAGATGAGCCTAGAATCCACGTTTTCCTATTTGTTATTCATATATCTTGCTTGAGAATTCCACTGCTTATGATATTGTCTCTAGAAGCCTCTTATAATTTCAGTATCATCAGTCTTCCAGAAAAAGAGGCATCGACTTTGATGTTTTGAGTATGATAAGGATGACATCTACAGGACAAGTTTTCTCATGTGTGTCTTATATACTGCTAGACATCATTCTTGGTGTAAATATGCCTGCCCACTGAATTTTTTCTGTGACAATTTCTGTAAAACAGTGATTAGTCGGTCACCCCATTTTCAAGGCATATTTTATCTGATTCGCATGAGGAACAGCAATCACAAGCACCTCTAAATTAAGTAGGTAACAGCCTAAGTGATGCTTGGGAATAAAACTTTGAACGTGTAAGCAACTCGCACACAAGACTTCAAAAGTGGGGTGGAAAAAAGTTGAGAGAAATTTGAGCAAAATGAAAAATCTTACCGAAAAATTTCTTAAATCTTCCTTTTCTATCCATGAATACCTTTAAAAAATACCTGAATACCTTCAAGATTTTTGTGATGGTGACATGACATGGTGGTCCCATCAATGTTTGTAATTTTTATTATTTGATTTGATCTTTGCGAGGTTTACCTGCCATACAAGGTTTATCTCTCTAATGTCAAAATATTCTCAAGAGTCGTTGCTTTGTCTCCGGCGTTTACCGACAGTCGTTGATTATTGATAGTCTTTTAGACAGTCCAGTCATTTTGTAGTTTTACCAGTAAAGTTTTCTGTGAATTTAGGAAATTTGAATTTTTATAGATTTCGACGTGCTCTTTTCGAATTTTGCCACTCCATATCTCAGTCGTTCGTTTCGCCATATTATAAAAATTGCATCCCAAAACAGTTTTTTTTTTGCTCTCCTTTCCTCATTTTACGAGGAAAAGAGTGATGTAATAAATTTAACCAGATAAAGTTTTCTATGATTTGCGTGTTAATCTCTTTTATGTAAAATGAATCATTTTACCACACGAGCGCCGCAAAACTCTACTACAAAACGCGTTTTGGCCAATAACTCATTTCCACACCAGACACCACCAACAGCGAACGTAGAGTAATGGGTGCGTTTTATTTGTGTTTTCCCCAGTTGCCAGTAAGCCATGCAAGTTTTGCGAGTTCATAATCTTCAGTACCTACCAAACAAAACGTCACAGATAGAAATTTCTTCCACTTTATGGGCGATAGGACTAGCAGCTTAATTGTAATCCTCTTGTTTCTCGATGTTGTCGATGTTACCCAAGAACAGTCTCAGTTTCTTCCTCTTCATCGCCATCTTGTAGGGTAAGTTTGGCCAGCTTATCGCTATAAGAAGCATGATTGACGATTTATAAACGAAAAACAAAAACAATGATTGATTAGTCGGGATCGGGAATGTAATCTCCAAAAACTGACAAAGGGGAAGGGGTGCCACTAACTTAAAGAGTACAAACACAAAAATTTAATTCTTATGAGAAATTGCCTGCCGAATACGGATTTGCCGTTTGCCACTGCATTGGACATTGCGGAATACAAAAAAATATATAGAATATATTTTGAAAACTTAAAAACGATTGTAATTTCCCTTTTTCACTTTGATGTCCCAGTTACTAATGCATTTAGCAACAATATAAAATAGCAGCGTTCTCTCCCAAGCTTCATGCTTGAGTTTTCAGTGCGTAGTCGAAGGAAAAACGTAAAGGAAAACAACATTTCAAAGATCTCTAAAACATATGAAGACGAAATAGAAGTATTAACAAATTTCAATTTAATTTCCCATGGGATCCAGACGAAACTGCTACAATTAGTGCTTTTACTTTTGAGCGAACAATCTTCTTTGTTCGAACGTAGTGCCAAAGAGAAAAATAAAACCTTGAAATTTTGAAAAAAAAATTCTGTACCTACATAAATAACGCAGCTCCTTTGGGGGCCATTGCCGGCAGCGATGGCACGCTCTTTCAGTTGTCTGCTGAAATTTTCTATTGAAAATTTAAATCACTTATAATCCCAGTATTTATATTGTTTGCTCTGTGATCGCTTCATGCGTGATTAAAATAGAAAAGTATAACATTCTAGCAACAATCCATGCAGGTATCCAACGGGCATAATAAAAAATAGGTTGGAAGTATGAAGTAATTGATTGTTAATTATTTAGAAGTGGGTTTTCTGGTACCCAGAGCTAGACCTATAGCAATATAAAAAATTTTCTTTACTTTTACTTTTTCTGAGAGGATACGCCGGACCACCTTATATAACAATTATGTGGAGGTATTAATTATTATTTTGAATAATTACTTTAGTCTCAGCTTGTCATTAATAGTTAAATAAATTATATCAGTGCATAAATTATGTATGAATAGAGTGAAAGACTTAAAACCTTTCAAATCATCTAGGTGCCTACCTACAGAAGATGAGGGGTTAACGGAAAATATATTTCATAGGCAATGATAGAGCCTAGACGTAAAATATGAAAAGAAAAAGTGCAACTAGTTTGATTTTATAGTATCTGAAACGATGTTAATCTTAAAAATATAAAATAAGATAAAACTATAAAATAAATAGAGTAAAAGCGTCGTTTGCAAGTAATTTATTTTTCGGGCGATACCGAGTTGGGCGAAGGATTTTGTTCTTCCATAATCCCAGGTCTCAGTTGGGCGACAAACGAGAAGTGAGAGGATTTAAAGAGATAATGAAACATAACAGGACAGGCAAGAAATACATGTGCGGGCTTGCCCATATACAGGATGTCTGCTTAAGGCTGGCCACCGGCCATATCTCGGAAACTAATGGGCCTATAACCTCAAAATAAAAAATTTCCAGACATAAGTGATCACGAGAAATTCAATGAAAATATTTTCAAGATGGCCGCACTTCCGGAAATACCGGAAGTTGACACCTACTTCGTTATTTTAACGGAAACACCCTGTAAAATATTATATTTTTTAAATGTCTGAAGAAATCGAATACAGGTGGTTTTCACCATTGTAATTTAGATTGAGCGGTTTATGAGTTATAAACAAGTGAAAATCGAAAATTTTCAACTTCAAAGCAGTCTAGAACTAGAACGACTCAAGATATCTAAAAACGGTTTACATGTCCCTATCTTAACTTTTGACATAGTACTCTACTATTGTCCGTATTCATCAAACTTCAAAATATAACCCTGGGGTTATATTTTGAATTTTCTGACAGCTGATTGGTCTAATGCTCAAACCCTACGAACGCTACGAATTTTAAACCAATGACATCTTCCAAAATATAACCCCAGGGGTTATATTTATTGATGAATACGGGCCTATGTGGTTTAAATTTTAATACAGGGTGATGAAAAATCGGATAATTTTCATCACCCTGTATTAAAATTTACTACACATATGTCCGTATTCATCAAACTTCAAAATATCACTCTGGGGTTATATTTTGAATTTTCTGGCCGCTGATTGGTCTAATACTCAAACCCTACGAACGCTACGAATTTTAAACCAATGACATGTTCCAAAATATAACCCCAGGGGTTATATTTATTGATGAATACGGGCATAGTGGGATAAAACATGGAAAGTTAGGATAGGGACATGTAAACTGTTTTTAGATATCTTGAGCCGTTCTAGTTCTAGACTGCTTTGAAGTTGAAAATTTTCGATTTTCACTTGTTTATAACTCATAAACCGCTCAATCTAAATTCCAATGGTGAAAACCACCTGTATTCGATTTCTTCAGACATTTAAAAAATATAATATTTTACAGGGTGTTTCCGTTAAAATAACGAAGTAGGTGTCAACTTCCGGTATTTCCGGAAGTGCGGCCATCTTGAAAATATTTTCATTGAATTTCTCGTGATCACTTATGTCTAAAAATTTTTTATTTTGAGGTTATAGGCCCATTAGTTTCCGAGATATGGCCGGTGGCCAGACTTAGCAAGACACCCTGTATATACAGGGTTATTCACGGTATACGCCACGGAAGTTTATAGCCGTGTCTCTGGATTTTAGGATCTTTTTATTTTTGGAGTGGATAGAGACCCGGCAGAGGTACGTTTTAAAATTATATTCACAATGTACAGGTGTCCCAAAAGCATGAAACATATCAAAGTTATGTTTTTTTAAATGGAATGCTCCTATGTTATTGCATTTTTAGATTGCCTGGGAAGAAGAAAGAAGATTGACTTTTACAGTTGGTGTTTAAATTCAGAAGTTTGTGAGTTATAAGCAAGTGAAAACTGAAAATCGTCATTTTTCAAGTTCAAGGCCCTGTACAAGGAATACGGCTTAAGATAGAGAAAAACGGCTTACATGTCCCTATTTTAACTTTTTATGTACTATCCAATGATGTAGATGAAATGTTTATACAGGGTGATAAAAAATTTGAAAAATTCTGAGATTGCTCCACGCGTTGACAAATAAATAAATCAAAGAAAGAGCAAATGTTTCTATACCATAGAATAGTACATGAAAAGTAAAAATAGGGACATGCAAGCCGTTTTTCTCTATCTTGAACCGTTTTCGTTGTACAGGGCCTTGAACTTGAAAAATGACGATTTTCACTTGTTTATAACTCAAAAACTTCTAAATTTAAACACCAACTGTAAAAACCAATCTTATTTTTTCTTCTCAGACAATCTAAAAATGCAATAACATAGGAGCATTCCTTTTAAAAAAAACATAACTTTGATATGTTTCATGCTTTTGGGACACCCTGTACATTATGAATATAATTTTAAAACGTACCTCTGCCGGATCTCTATCCACTCCAAAAATAAAAAGATCCTAAAATCCAGAGACACGGCCATAATCTTCCGTGGCGTATACCGTGAATAACTCTGTATAGCAGTGTTGCCAGATTTATTTTGAATAACTCTGCTACTTGTTCGACACTAAACCCGTCTCATCAAAGAAGAAGTAGTGCTTTTAGTAGATCGGATAGAAATACTTAATCAATTTATCATCAATAATAATTGAAGTCGAGTAGGTAGTAGCAGGTGTATAGACTGTCCGTTTTTCGCGTGCCACTATGGGGATCTCGCTTATCTTAAGAGATACGAAGTTGGTTAAATTAGGGCAAAGTAGCGTATTGTTGCACTCATTGATAATCTGAAAAGAAATTTGAGCTGTCACTATTAGTTGTCAAAATATTTAAGAAAAACTTAAATTTTCAATTTTTGTTTTTATTTTTTTATTCAAAAACCAATCAAGCAAGCCATTTGTAACTGAAACATTCTTAAGACACTTTTCAACAAGGAACCCAAAAATAATTTTACAATAGCTCTAGCACTTGAGATAGAAAAAAATGGAAGGTCAGCTTTGTTTTTTCTTATGGGCGCCATATTGGATTTTTCCATTTTTAGATTACGTTACTTTTTCTCTTTACAACGATGTATCACACATGTTATTTCATTATTGAATGTTTGGCGAAAATAAAATTTCTCATCTTGTGTGCAGAGTGCTTTGAAAAAATGTCAAGGGTCTTTTGTTTTCAACAAAACTTTGACAGTTTGTATCTTGTATTAGTGTTGTCGTTACGTTTATAACGCGAAAATGCCCTTTTCAAGTGAAGAACAAAGAGATAATGCTACAAATTTATTACACTTTGCACCTAAATGCCTACATCACCGCAAAAACGTATTTGCGCCGTTATCCAGAGCGGCAACAACCGTCTTTGAGATATTTTTCTCTGCTGCACAAAAACTTGGGCCAATATGGTTCGTTCAAAAAACCTAGACGATATGGCGATAGGCCCAATGAACATCAGCAAGAAATTTTGCAAGTGGTAAGGATTTTTCATGATTTCGATATCAAAATGTTTATAATTAATTCTAAATTAGGTGCAAGACAATCCATCTGTCTCTACAAGGGAAGTTGCAGTTCAGCTGGATTTACCGTCGCATCAAACTGTTTGGAGAACGTTGAGAAAACATAAATTTCGTCCTTGGAAAGTTCGTATTTCTCAAACACTTCACCTCGGGAATCGTGAACGGCGGGTAGCCATTTGCACGTTCTTGAATAATCGTATTCAAGAAAACCCGAATTTCTTAATGACGTGATATGGTCCGATGAATCCAAATTCACAAATGCAGGAATGTTCAATCGTCACAACTAACATTACTGGTCGATTGACAACCCGCATCGATTCCAAGAACGTCGACCACAAATTCGTTTTGGTCTTAATGTGTGGGTCGGATTATTAGGCGATACAATTATAGGTCCATACATCTACGAGGATAATTTGAATGCTGATCTCTACCTAAATTTTTTGAGGACATTTTCAACAGATTTTCTCGAAAACTTGCCTCTTAATCGTTTGAATACGATCTGGTTCCATCAGGAGGGGCGCCGCCTCATAATGCTGGTAGGGTGAGAGAATTCTTGTCAGAAATGTTTCCCAACCAAGAACCAAGTAATTGCAAATAATGGCGACGAACGCTGGCTAGCACGGTCACCTGACTTGTCCCCATTGGACTATTTTTTGTGGGGGACAATGAAAAATAAGATTTATAAAACATTGCCAGCCGACGTCGATGAACTTCGACAACGAATTGTTACCACACTCAGGCACGGCATTAGAAGGAGAGACGTGTTGAGAACTGTATCGAATCTTAGGAAAAGGGTGCAATTGTGCTTGCAATTACAAGGGGGGATTTTTGAACACATGCTGTGACATTACCTGTTGTTAATTTATTCGTCTTTTAACCATTGTTTAATTAATAATTTTATTTGAAAAGTGGCTTTTTTCTCGATTAATAATTCAATGTCGACGCAGACTACTGGTTGAATCGTCAAAGTTTTGTTGAAAACAAAAGACCCTTGACATTTTTTCAAAGCACTCTGCACACAAGATGAGAAATTTTATTTTCGCCAAACATTCAATAATAAAATAACATGTGTGATACATCGTCGTAAAGAGAAAAATTAACGTAATCTAAAAATGAAAAAATCCAATATGGCGCCCATAAGAAAAAACAAAGCTGACCATCGATTTTCTTCTATCTCAAGTGCTAGAGCTATTGTAAAATTATTTTTGGGTTCCTTGTTGAAAAGTGTCTCAAAAATGTTTCAGTTAAAAATGGCTTGCTTGATTGGTTTTTGAATAAAAAAATAAAAACAAAAATTGAAAACTTCAGTTTTTTTTTATATTTTGACAACTAATAGTGACAGCTCAAATTTCTTTTCAGATTATCAATCAGCGCAAAAATACGCTACTTTGCCCTAATTTAACCAACTTCGTATCTCTTAAGATAAGCGAGATCCCCATAGTGGCACGCGAAAAACGGACAGTCTGTATACCATAGCGTACCTACCTATGGCCATGTTGCACTTTACCGTCATCGGTAAGTCAGGTCTTTGGTCAGGGTAGGTTTTTTTTCCTTCAAATGTCCCTAAAATAAAAAAAAAAACCTTCCCTTACCTAAGATCTGACTTACCGGTGACTCAAAAGTGCAACATTACCCCTACCTATATCATTTTTCGATCGTTCCTTATACATATATGTAGGTACCTATTATCGTCACAATAATAATTAATTGTAACGAGAATGTAGAAAATCGGAATTTCTGTAAAATCGGGCAACGTAGCCATACAAGAGCATGCAAATAACACGGATAATAATCAACCAAGTCTCCAATGACTTCAACGGTATTTAGAAATGCCATGGCTCAACTGAGCTCCAGGACTATAAGGCGCCCCTATAGTAGAGTCGAAGGGTCACTTAGGTAATTTGGCCCAACTCGGAATCGCCGATCGGTTCCGCGTCAGAGGCCGAAACTCATGTTGGCGCCTGGTACTAAACCGATTGAAGCCAGAAGAAAGAGTGCGTTAGAAGAATTGTAATCAATTTCGATACAGAATGGACAATAGAAGCATACATACTTTTTTTCACTTTATAAGTAACATCCGTCTCTCAGTCGGTGAGCATATTACAGGTCGAGCACAGAATAGTCTAATCTATAAAAGTTAAATATCACGAAAATATGCCTACTTTGGTAACAAAATCGACCTGTTTCGGTGTTTTTCGCGTACATCTTCAGTTTCCAAGTTATAAGGGCGAGTTACGTTTTCGTTGGACCACCCTGTATGTAAGCGAAACCCAAAATGTTGAATATCGTTGTAAAGAGAATTCAAGTAGCTTTCAAATGATGTGTCACTAGATATCTGTTCCCTATGATGATAAGCAAAGGGGTAGCTACCCCTGTCAAGGGGGTGAACTTTGGTAGTTAAATTTGTCACAAAAATATGTCCCCCCCCGATAACAAAATCGACCTGTTTCGGCGTTTTTCGCATACATCTTCACTTTCCAAATTATAAGGCTTGTTACCTTTTAGATGGCCCACCCTGTATACTATTTTTTAGACAGTCTTCAAATAATGTTGACATTTTTTCATCAATATGCGAATGAAAAATGGCACATTATTCATATACAGGGTGTCCCAGCTTATTCGAAGCGGTCTCTGTAGGTCAAACGATAGACTTTTTCAAAAAACTTTTTGAAAATTTAAGTACAGAATCACAATGGTCATAATTTAAAATTATTTTGAAGTATACAGAGTGTCCCATAATATGACAATGGCACATCAAAGTTATGTTTTTTTAAATGGAATGCTCCTATGTTATTGCATTTTTAGATTGTCTGAGAAGAGAAAATAAGATTGACTTATACAGTTGGTGTGTAAATTCAGAAGTTTTTGAGTTATAAACAAGTGAAAATCGTCATTTTTCAAGTTCAAGGCCCTGTACAACGAAAACGGCTCAAGATAGAGAAAAACGGCTTACATGTCCCTATTTTAACTTTTTATGTACTATCCTATGGTACAGAAACATTTGTACTTTCTTTGATTTTTTTATTTGGCGACGCGTGGAGAAATCTCAGAATTTTTCCAATTTTTTATCACCCTGTATAAACATTTCATCTACATCATAGGATAGTAAGTACATGAATACTTAAAATAGGGACATGTAAGCCGTTTTTCTCTATTTTCAGCCGTTTTCGTTGTACAGGGCCTTGAACTTGAAAAATGACGATTTTCACTTGTTTATAACTCAAAAACTTCTGAATTTACACACCAACTGTATAAGCCAATCTTATTTTCTCTTCTCAGACAATCTAAAAATGCAATAACATAGGAGCATTCTATTTAAAAAAACATAACTTTGATATGCCACTGTCATATGGGACACTCTGTATACTCCAAAATAATTTTAAGTTATGGCCATTGTGATTCTATATTTGAATTTGCAAAATTATTTTGGAAAAAATCCATCGTTTGGCCTACAGAGACCGCTTCGAATAAGCTGGGACACTCTGTATACTCGGCAGTGTGCGCGAAGTGCGAAGTATTTCGCGACCTAGAGCGACAGCTATTTAGTTCACTGTTGTATCATCTTATTTTAGGTAGTATAAATCTTATATTTGTTTCCGTAGCAACAATCAACTTTGCAGTAAATTAAAAATTTCCTTGCATCATTTTTATGATTTTTATTTGTTTTTTTCGCTTATTTCAATAAGCTGTCTAAGAAGTGCTGTACCCGTATGTCTCTCGAGCGCTCTCTTGGCTGAAATAACGTGCAGTAACTGACATTACTATAAAGCAATTTTGGAGAAAGGCAAGCAGAAACTTACATTTGAAGGAACATTATCTCTTTGCCGCTTCAAGTCAGTGAAAATGTTCCTCCAAACGTAAGTTTATGCTTGTCGTTTCTCCGAAATTTCTTTTTTAGTTACTGCACGTTATTTCGGCCATGAGGTTTGATACATAAATAACTATTTTCCATTTTCCGGGCTCATTTTTGGTTGTCCGCATATTTCCTGTCTTCTGCGGTCCAGAGTTTCGCATTCGCACAGGACATGTTTAGCTGTCTCTTGGGCCTTGCTGCATTCTCGGCAGTTTAGGTCTACATTGAACAGTTCGATTTTATTTAAGTGTTCTTTTAGGGCAATATGTCCCGTTAGTAATCCCACTGTGATATGTAACTGATTCCTACTAAGTAATAATAGTAGTTCTTCAGTTGTCTTCTTTATGGGTCTCTTGATGAAGACTTTCCCATGTTGATGGTGGGTCCTTTTATCCCGATATTTTTTTGTGTTTTTTCTTAACCCATGTTATTAACTTGGCTAAATTAAATCGGCTACAATAGCCAAACGGTTAGTGTTTCGGTCAAACGATCTCTAAAGTGCAGCAAGGCTTGGTTTGGTCCCTACTTGGATGGGTGACCAACTGTAGTGGTAAAAGATTACCGCGACCGATCGTGCTCCGGTAGGTACGTTAAAAAGGTGGTCCCGCCTGCTCCACAACAGTCGTTAGGTTACTTCAAAGGCCCTTGAGGCTACTTGAAAACTTCTGACACTTGGGCTTTACCACACCCATACAATATTTATTTATTTTTATTACTTGGCCCCGTTCTGTACTCTTTGGTACTTCCAGGGCCGGTTCTGGGCCAATAGATTTCGTCAAGGATCCATTTCTTGCCAGCTCGTCGGCTTTTCATTGCCTATGATACCGCGCTGTGTCCTAGCACCCACATCAAGCTTACTTTGTTGCATCCTTCCAGGCTTTCGAGGTTTTCAGGGCATTCCCACAGTAGTCTGGACGTTATCTTGGAGCTTTCTGTAGTCCTTAGAACCGCCTGACTGTCTGTCAATATGTTGATCCGCCTATTCCTATAGACCCTCTTGTTGTTTTATTTTACGCAATGTAGTATGGCATACGCATGGATTGAAATACAGTTGCCTACTACCCAAGATATATGCTGTATTGAGTATTGTCCAGCTCATTGTACCTATATGCCGGCTCTATTCCCTTGATCGGTCTTTGACCCTTCTGTGTGGATCAACAGATAAAGAGCTGTGGAAAAGAATAGCCAAGGCCTCGACCCTGTCATCACAAGACAATACAGTACCCGCAATTTTGTCTTGTGCTATCACTAAAGCCAAAACACATTTCTAAAACGGCGTGGGTTCGCCACCAACAAGAAGTTCTTCTTTAAAACTGTTAGCGAGAAGGTGCAGTCTAAGTTCTCTGTTCCCATGCTCAAAAAATGTATGTAATTATGTAAAAAAAAATGTAGAAAATGTAGTTATCTACTCTGTTCGTCAAATTATGGAGTAGCCAGCAAATTTGCAAGCAGTTTATCTGGAAGCTACACAAGGTAGCCTTTTGGACAGTTGCTTGCTAAGTCCGACGAACTACTGAGATCAAAGACGAGTAGAGATCATGACGAAGAGAGTAGAGGTCTGCTGGATGACCTGGCTGTTGGTGTAATTTTTTTGTCAATTCCTGGATGCTCAGGTTCTGTTATAAAGATCTTGTGGCGTTTTCCATGATAATTTCACGTTCACTACCTCAACATACTGAACCCTTGAAAAAAGAAAAAGAAAACAGTGGGGACGCGTAACGCTCATTTATGAGCCGTCGCAGAAACTGTGACCAAAAATAGATTATCCGTCATTTTTCGTGTCAAACATTCGAAAATAACTCAACGTAAAAACCTACACGTTGATTAATTTCTAGATAGTCTACCAAGGTCACATGAAAATTCAGCAGTGATGTCAGATCTCGAATTTTGTAGGTGCAATGAGGATGAGGAATCATAGAATAATAAATAGACATAATTTATTACATCACCAACAATTTTTGTTTATTTGAAAATAAAAAGAATTTAAGGTTTCTTTTTGAATATAACGATGATGTTAATTCATAAAAGGTATTTATAATGAAAAAATAACAAGCACCTATTTGTAAAGAACATTTTATTGGAAAGTTATACACAAATTACAAATAATATAATTATAAATTAATGCAAAACTTGACAATTGATAATTTAATATTCAGAGCCATATAATCAGTTTCTTAAATTAATACCTAATTAAAACATTCCACATTTCTGCCGTAACACCAGTATGATGTGTATTTCGCCAAAGAGAAATATCGTCGGTACTCTCATCGCTTAAAGGACGATTATTGAAGTTCGGCTTTGCTATACCCCACACATGTTCGATTGGATTAAAAATGCAATGGTATAGTGGAAGCCGAAGAATTTTGTGTCCATACTGTTCAGCTAGCTAAGGAATCCACTATATACTGCTTTGGTTTCTTTTGTTCCTGTTGTAAAACCGATAAGCATTTTAGTTATATAAAAATCATAAAGTCAATACAAAAATATACTTATTCACAATGTCTAGGAGCTGAAGCTTTCAGCGAAAAAGGCTCGAAACCAATGTTCTTCCTGCGCGCATTCGTCAATTTGTTGTTTATTTGAAGAAGAAATTGGTGGTTTATTTTCAACTGCACTGTGGTAAGGCGCATTGTCCATAATAATCACAGAAGGTAACTTGGCTTTAACTGGTTTTCGAACCACTTGGTAAACTTTTCATGATTCATCTCTCCATGATAATCTGGATCTTTTGTTGATGAAGAGAAAATCAGTTCTGCCCCATCAACAAAACCATTTATCTTACCTGCATGCAAAACTATGTACCTAAATAATGAAAATAAATGATATTATATTTAATGCCTATAATTATACATCATTATAACTTATATTATAAGTATTTAAAACACCTTTTGCCTTCCGTCTTCTGTTCAGTTTCTTGACACTGCGTGGGTTTTGATCCTGCCAAGACCTTCCCATTGTGCCGTTTTGAGAGATCCATGTTTCGTCTATATACACAAATTATTGGTAAGATGCCTTCTCTTTTGTAATCTACATATGCGCGTAGGAACTTCACTCTTTTAACAATAATGTGATCTAATTCCAGGAGACCTCGACGTGGATTGTCTTTTTTCCATTTAAATCCAATTTTCTTTAAGACGCACAAAAGAGAAGATTTGCTGTACTCAAATATATACTTGTCTTTGAGGACGGTATGTAGAGTATGTAGAGACGGTACCAAAGCGACAATTTCAGAGCTTCAACTACCCTCTAAATCATAATATTTATTACTTGATGTCAGTAGTATTTGAACCTATAAAATAATTTTCATACCTTGCTCACTGATGTTAGGGGTATAATGGCCCCCATTCATTGATTCGTTTCCAAAGTACTCGAATAAATTTGCCACCATCTGCTGTTGCGCTTCCTTTACTTATATGTTTTGGCATTTTGCTTACTTTTAAAGATAATCTATAACTTTTTAGATAATTCTAATAATTTTTAATTTATTTTATAAAATTAAAAATTAACTCTTAAAACTGACAGACGTAAACAGAACAAAATCAGTTTATTATTTTGGATAGAAAAGTCGACAACAAAGCCAGGGCGATGTTGTGATCGATTATTAAATTTATTGTTTTTGCATCTTCCTAATGTCAAACATTTTCATTTGATCCCTTTAATAACCTTCAAATTCTAACTGTCATTTTCAGTGTCATAATGTTCGACGTTACAACGCAGCGTAAACAAATATGACCTTGGCAGACTATCTAGAAATTAATCAACGTGTAGCAATTTTTACATCGTAAAACGATAACAGTTATACACCGTTCACATATTAAAAAAGAACTAGGTGGCCATGAACTTTTGTTTTTAGGTTTGCAAAAATGAAAACTCCCTAGATCTCGATTGACAATATCAGCTGATCGAGATATTAAAGGTTAAGTATAGACTGACATTTGTCAAATCACTCAAAGTGTCTCAGCTGATTAACAGCCATGTTGTCAAATTGAAGTTTTAGTAGTAGGATATCTATCTAGGATGATTTTTTACTCTGATCAATTTTTCTCAAACTGACAAATAAAATTATTAAATTTTTGACATTTTAAATTTCAAAAGAGCAAAATGACGAAAATAATATCTCTAAGATGAATAAATCCGCATTAAGAAAGCATTTCAATGATTAAGATCCAGAAAGTCCAAACTTGAGCAAACATTTAAGTCATTCAAGAAGGTGAAATATATTTGGAATGTAAGTATTGAGTATGTGTATCTGTATCTGCTAAATTGCTGGTAATTACTGTCTCTTATAGTAGTCAGACCGTGGCATTAGCAAGTATTACTAGACAAGACAAATTTGATATTACACCCTTGGGCAGTCCACATAAAACAGGCACTGATTATGAAATTTTTGTATTTCCGGAAGATTTGCAATAATCTATTTCCAATACAACCCAATCGAAATGACATGGGGGTATTGTAAACTTCACTATACAAGCACGTAAATTAGCATCAGCTTCCCTCTAAGGATAAAGTAAAGAATGTATGTATGTCTTGAAGAGCTTTCAAAATGTAAGTACACCTGACATGTGACAAAATTAATATAATCATTGTGAAAAACTTATTTCGGAGGACTGGACGAAACAAATGGACATGGTGAAAATCTTATTAAAATCAGAGCGCTGAAGATGATTCTGATTCTAAAGCAGGATGCAGTAGCGGTTATTGATAATGGGGGATAATTTTGGGCCAGAAGCCAGAAGTCCAGAATCTTTGGCTGGTTTCCGACACACTACTACGATACCGAATAACCGACGAATTGACGAAAAATATTTTTCATTTACGTACCTATATTTTAATATTTTAATAAACGTACCGATATATTTTAATTACCTGCTATGTATTTATTAAAAGTAAATTAATTTAATTGATTCAAGTTTTTTATTTTATATTCAAAAAGTACATTTGTGTATTTTCCTAACTTGGCAAAATTACATGATAACCTTTTTCTCAAACTCTTATGAAAAGCTTAAGATTTTAAGATCTTAGATCCAGCGACATTGCGTTCTAGTTAAAGATTGCAATATGTGACTAAATGATTCAAAATAAAAAGCCCCCAAAGATGCAAATATTAATATAATAAGAATACCAAAAATATCAAAAATCCATCTGGCAACTATGTCCTGTTCCTTGCCATAAAACTTCAACCTCATAAAAAAGAGACATAACCAAACTCCAGTCAATGATTGACAGCGGTTATACCCAGTGATTTCTATCACCCTACACCATAACCCAATTCTTTTATAATAAGTGAACGGTGTATAGGTACTTTGTTTCATTTATATTTCATTTCAACCGGATGGAAACACATTAATTAATTAATTTTTAAATACTTTGACTTGTCGGTCTGTTGATAGCTGATAGCACTTCTGCTCAAGCAGCTATGTGGCTCTCTATTTCACTGCCTTAAGACCGCACTCGACGATTGGCAGTGGATTCACAAAAATAGGCAATAAACTGGAAGCTCCAAACTAAACGCCTATTACTCTGACGTAGGTAATTGGTTTGCATATTGGTAGAGACGATAGCCAAGTCTGAAATATATAGGTTCGCAGTAGCAAACAATATTATACCCAGTCACTTCAGTAACACGAATTTGTGCCTTATAAGAGTTCAGTTATGCTATATTTGTTAGGAAAACCAGATGGAAACCATGGAAACATTGTTCAATTTATAACCACATTTACACTAGAAAATTAAAACTATACCGGTTTTATTTGAACAGAACTGTACATGCCCTATGGCCGGTCTTGAAAGTGGTAACCCGGTATATACTACATACATTATAGTAGTTGTTTATTACACAGTTCAAACACTGTTAGTAATTTTATCTTAGTCCCTGAGGAAACAATCAAGCATTTATATCAATCAATAAATATCAAATTTAGTAATTTGACCTCATCTCTACGCTGGCCTCCTGGGGAACCAATCAAGATACCTTGAAGATTTTAGTACCAAGTTGCAGATGGAAGTAATTGCTTTACAGGCTGTAAATTTTGCTCCGATAAACTTATTATTTCCGTAATTTCGTAACCTCCATTACATTTTGTCATTTTGTAGCTTAGTCTAATACCTACCTACATAATGCTTTAAGTGTACCTGCAAGCATTTTTTTAAACTAAAATTGTCACTATTTTGAAAGCGATTAACCAAGTGTCAACATAGTGTCAGCCAAACTGGTGATCCTCAAAATTATTATACATCAGGGTCAGGGTGTCTGCTTAAGGCTGGCCACCGGATATATCTCGGAAACTATAGGGCCTAGAACCTCAAAATAAAAAAAATTCCAGACATAAGTGATCACGAGAAATTCAATGAAAATATTTCCAAGATGGCCCCACTTTCGGAAATACCGGAAGTCGACACCTACTTCGTTATTTTAACGGGAACACCTTGTAAAATATTATATTTTTTCAATGTCTGAAGAAATCGAATAGGTACAGGTGGTTTTCACCATTGAGCGGTTTATGAGTTATATACATATAAACAAGTGAAAATCGAAAATTTTCAACTTCCAAGCAGTGTAGAACTATAGAACGACTCAAGATATCGGAAAACGGCTTACATGTCCCTATCTTAACTTTTCACATAGTATCCTACTACTTATGTGGTTTAAATTTTAATACAGGGTAATGAAAAATCGGATAATTTTCATCACCCTGTATTAAAATTTACTTCACACAGTGGAATAAAACATGGAAAGTTAGGATAGGGACATGTAAACAGTTTTTAGATATCTTGAGCCGTTCTAGTTTTAGACTGCTTTGAAGTTGAAAATTTTCGATTTTCACTTGCTTATAACTCATAAGCCGCTCAACCTAAATTCCAATGGTGAAAACCACCTGTATTCGATTTCTTCAGACATTGAAAAAATCTAATATTTTACAAGGTGTTCCCGTTAAAAGAACGTAGTAGGTGTCGACTTCCGGTATTTCTGGAAATGCGGTCATCTTGAAAATATTTTCACATGTAATACCACTAGAGGTCAAATTATTGAGTAGGATTGAGTGGTATACAATTTTAGTGGTATACGTGTTTGATGTTGGCTCTTGGTTTGATTGCGTTTTTCGCCTGTTTTTAAGTTTGTTTTTTTGTGGAGTTGGGTATCAGATTGAAGCTTAAAGTGTGAGCTGTCAAATGAGTCAGTTTGCAACCTGTGTGGAACGATAGACAATAGTTAAATTTCCATTTGAAACTAATATATTCAGTGCGGAATTCTGTATAGGGCTGATAATAAGTGTATCTGCTGCTTATCTTATCTTCAGTTTTACCTCAATATAAATAAGTAAATAAATAGGTAAATAAACAGTAAAAATCATTCAAGAACTGGAATATAAATAAGGCTTTACATACGAGTCTGAAAATTATGAGTGGAAAAGAATCAAGTAGACAACAATTATCTGCTGCTGATCTGCATTCTGCCCTTGCACAACTGAAAACTGAACTCACAAAGCATAGTGAAGGCTTATTTCAGAAATTAACAAGTGTGTTGTCCTCTTTTGATGATAGGCTCACTCGTTTGGAGGAAAGAAGCAGAGGATTTGAAGAGGACTCGAAGAATATAAACAGCTTGAGAAAGAGAGCAATTCGAAATAGTATTATAGTGCACGGATTGCAGTTGCAAAGTAAAACAGACCAAGCAAGTCTTTTGAAGTTGGTATTGGGTTTGATTGTAGAAAAACTTGAGATTCACACTACTGAAACCGACATTGATGATATTTACATCGTCGGGAAGCAAAGAAACACCGTTAAGGTAGAACTAGTCACCTATATCAAAAAGATACAAATCTTAAAGAACTCTAAAAAATTAAAAGGCACAAAAGTCTATATATCAAACGACTTAAGTCCGCAAGAGCGAGAGCAACAAAAAATTCTCAGGCAATATCTTAAGTTGGCAAGGGAGAAGAAATACAATGCATACATAAAGGGAGAAACTTTGGTAGTTAATGGCGAGGAATACAACGTTGAACAGTTGCAGAGGGACTCAGGGCATAGTACATTCGACAAATCAAATGGGAAGCCACCTACAATAAGTGAAGTTGCACCCACCAAAGAAGAAGTGCTCGGCAAGGCAGGGAGGGACATATTACCAGAAGCTGCTGATAACTTAGAGGCGTTTGAAACTGAGGAAGACGGACTGGACTCCAAATTAAGGCTGGCTCGTTCATACAGGAAAATACTACGTAGTAACTCGACCGATGAGGGGGCCAAGAAAATCGAGCATACAATTGTCACAACAACGCATAAGGCACGGGAAGACAATTTCTTTGACGGGAAAGGAGTCGATTTAGTGAGGAAGTCAGCACCAATCAAGAAGAATAAGGGAGGATAAGTATATGAGGGATTGAAGTAGACGGAACTCACACTTGGACTGGTATAGGTTTGTTAATTCGTTTTGTTGAAGTTTTGTTCTCTTTCTTCTTGATTATTGTAAATAATTAAGTACCTACATAGGCTATTTTTGTTTTTAACTCTCTCGCTCTTTTTTTTAGTTGTTTTGTGGTGCATACCTAGGTGTACCTATTTCATGATTTAAATTTGTAGGTTTATTTTTGAATATGAATTTTAGTATTTCACATGTCAATTGTCGATCTCTGTTACCTAAATTTCAGGATTTCAGGGCACATGTGTCTGAAATGGATTTTGATGTGGTTGGAGTGACGGAGAGCTGGTTGAGCGACACAATTCCGGATAATGCTATAGCTATTGATGGTTATCAACTGATCAGGCAGGATCGCCAGTCGAGAGCTGGAGGGTTATGTATGTATGTCAGGAGAGGTATAAGATGCGAGCTACTGTTTGGGGAGGCTTTGGAGCACTGTGAGTACATGTTCTTTAAAGTAAATTTGTCAAAAGTTTCCTACGTAATAGGCTTGATCTATAGACCATCGACGTCTGTGGACTATTTGAGTTTCTTGAGCACCTTTGAGGAGGCTTTGACAGACTTGTATGTCGATTATGGTAATATTTTGTGCATGGGAGATTTTAATATCGATTTGTTTAATTTTGAATGGTCGATATCACGGAAACTACTTGCTATCACTAAAGTATTTAGTCTCGAGCAGCTTATAAATGAGCCGACTAGAATTACAGAGAATTCGAGAACTTTGATAGATCTGATATTCACGAATTTTGGCGGTAATGTTGAGGCTGGAGTGACTCACTGTCAGCTCTCGGATCATGGGTGGACGTATGGTAGGTTAAAACTAGAAAGAGAAAAACCAACACAAGAGTGTTATAATTGTAGATCATTTGTCGATTTTGATGTTGAAAAATTTCGTGCTGACTTAGAGTCACTCAATTGGGGGCGGATATACACAATGAGCATTGATGAGGGTGTAGAATTGATTTCTGAAAATATACTGATGCTGTTTGATACTCATGCTCCGATAAAAAGGATGCAACTGAGTAAAAAGGGGTACGCACCTTGGATTACTGATAATATTAAATATATGATTAAATTGAAGGAAAAGGCTTTAAAAAGATATAGAGATTCAGCCAATTTGGCACACTGGGAATATTATAAGCAAATTAGAAATTACTTAAATGGGGCGATAAAATCAGAAAAAAGAGCATATTTAACATATAAACTAAGCAATTGTACTGTTAGGGATAGGTGGAGGGAATTTAGCAGGTTGAATATCACAAAAAATAGTAAAACAAAGTTGCCAGAAGGTCTTAACAACCCAGAAGAAATTAATAGGTATTTTATTGATTCTATAGGTATGGCATTGAACAGTAACCCTGATGATAGGGAGCTTAGATGTTTTTACAGTAATAATCACCGGGTTGATGTTAGGGAAAAGTTTAGGTTTCGTAAAATTTCTGAGAGTGACATAATAACGGCCATACAACAGATTTCATCTAGAGCTAGTGGCTATGATCGGATTGATATTGTGATGGTTCAGGCGTGTTGCCCTTATCTGCTGCCCTATATTGCATATCTCATGAACAGGTGTGTCGAGTTTTCATATTATCCGGCTATGTGGAAGAAAGCAAATGTATTGCCAATTCCTAAGAATAAAAATCCTACTGAATTTAAACACTTAAGGCCCATCAACATACTACCTGTCATGTCTAAAATTTTGGAAAAAGTTCTTGCCAGTCAGATTAGACAGTTTTTGGAAAAATATAAGATACTACCATCTAGACAGTCGGGGTTCAGACCGGGATATAGTTGTAACACAGCACTGTGTGACGTCACTGATCAAATATTTAAAAATCTGGATGAGGGCAAGGTTAGTCTGCTAATATTACTGGATTATACTAGAGCTTTCGATACACTTAGTCATAGTGTTCTCTCATCTGTGCTGCACTACATTTGTTTCGATGATTCGGCTATCCAGCTTATTGATTCTTTTCTTGTCGATAGAGTGCAGAGGGTTGTCATAGGGGACGAGGTGTCAGATTTCCTGGGTCTGAGTCGAGGCGTGCCTCAGGGTAGTATTTTGGGTCCGTTACTCTATACCATTTATACGTCATCCCTCATGGAATCGGTAGGGTTGGGTAATTGTCATCTTTACGCGGATGACACACAGCTTCTGTACTCTTTCTACCCACATGAGTTGGAGAGCACGAATAAAGTTATTAACAGAGATCTGTCGTCATTATCGGCGGCATCACATAGACATTCATTGGTTATAAATTCTGCCAAGTCTAGTGCAATAATTTTCGCTGGCAGAAATATGAGAGAAACACTAAAACAAAATATAAGAATACATATTAATAATGAAGATATAAAGATTCAAAACTGTTCTAGAAATCTTGGACTCATAATGGATCAGGACCTGCGGTTTAGAGAACATGTGGCCCAATTGTTGCAGAAGTCCTATGCTACCCTGAAAATTATATATCCTCATAGACATTATATGAGTACTGAGCTAAAAAGGTTGCTTTGTGACACGATGGTGCTTTCTAGGTTTGACTTCTGTGACAATGTATATGGGCCCTGTCTGGACAAGCATGATTTCGACAGAATTCAAAGAGTGCAGAAGTCCTGTTTGAGGTTAATTTATGGCGTGAGACGAAGACACAGAATTAGTCATAAACTGATGGAGATTGGGTGGCTGGATATGGCTAAAAGACGGCAGCTTCATGCTGCCTGCTTTTTCTTTAAAATAGTTGTTTCTAAAACCCCGCCCTATCTCCATCAAAGACTGACATTTAGAACTGATGTTCATAATTTGAACATAAGGAGAAGAGCTTTGCTCACGGTGCCCAAACATAAAAAAGAAATATATAAGAGGTCATTTTCATATACCATTGCGCATTGTTTGAATCAGTTCATAGCCTGGGATTTTGCTTTGTCTTACAGACAGTTTAAAAAACTATACAAGACCGCTCTCTTTGACACTGGTTAGTGAACAGCCTTCACTTCGTCACTCCCTCTAATAACTAATAATTATTGTTGTCGGATGTATATAGGTATACCTAGCATGTAGTAGTTGATAAGCCTATAGAGCATTTATTTTGTAAAATTGTGTAAGTGTGTAAATTGTGTTAAAAATTGTGTAAATTGTGTGAAAATAGTGTAAAGATGTGCAAAATTTGAGCTGAAATTTTAAAAATGTAAAATTTTAAGGCTGCAGTGGAAGAGCACACTGTCCAATTGGAACAGCTGAACTGCTAGCCTCTTTACCCTAATAATGAATTATTGATGGTGTATTTACTTGAGGTAATGTAATGTTAACTGAGATGGGTAAATAAACTTATTATTATTATTATTATTATTATTATTATTTCCGGAAATTTTTTCGAGCTCACGAATATTTTGAAAATTGTCGCGAGCCGAAGGCGAGGGATAATTTTCTTAAAATATTCGTAAGCGAGAATAAAATTTCCTGGTATAATTTGATTTCGAGTGGTATTTGGAAAGAAAATTTCACAACAAAATTAGTTTTGAATAAAAAATTACAATTTAATTGTTAAATAAAAATATGACATGGCGGCGTAACATAATCATGTGACAACGCCAAAACTGACGTTTATTAACTGCGCCGCCATTATAACCGCAGTCAAACACAAATTTTAGTTTCTAAACTTCACCAGCCGAGTATGGTTTTTGATAATGATAAATCGTCAATTGCGGTATAATAGTAATTATGATTAGTATTGATTAGATGCCATTCTTTCCAAAGCGCAAGGATTTGCTCAGCAGATGGATTCTAGCAACAAAAAGTGCCATACAATTAATTATAAAAATAAAGTGGTCGAACCCCCATGAATTCGCCGTGAGCTACCTAATCCGGAAAATTAGGTAAGTATACCTACTATTTCAAATAGAATAACTAAATTAGATAAATTAGGTTTCTTCAGATCATTTTTTCGATAGTGAATCCGTGATTTCATACGTGGTATTTACGCGAAAACATCACTTTAATATTAAATTATAATAGAAACTTTAACAAAACGCATTGGTTGATTAATATTAATAACAGCAACAGTCAACAGTTGACGTTTATAAAGTTCCGGGTTGTCAGTTTTAAACGTCAAAAAATTTCCACTATAATACTCTCCAGCTTACCCCAGCAGGAGAAAATTTCCGATATAATACACAAATAACCATGGCAACGGTAAGCAATGCTCGTACTTTATTGGCTGAAAAATAATGGCGTGAAATTTTCATTGAATTTCTCGTGATCACTTAGGTACGTCTGGAAATTTTTATTTTGAGGTCTAGGCTCATCAGTTTCCGAGATATAGCCGGTGGCCAACCTTAAGCAGTATGTATAATAATAAAATAAATCAGTTTTTTTTAAAGATATGTCAAGAACCTTTTTAGATATGAAACTGAACTTTTGTACACATCTTGTTATTAATATTAATAATTTTTTGAGCGCTACTTAAATTTCTTTTCATATAGGTGGCAGTGGCGGATATTTTACGGTTGCTTGAATTTTTTTGCCTCTAATTTCTACGATACTGGGAAAATTGGCCTGAAAGCACATTTTACACTGTCAATGTCTTCAACATAAAAAAGGTGTTCTTGGTAAAAACCTTTAATGTGAACTTTTTCCAAGAAAAACAGCATTTAATGATGAAAAACATAAAAGTAGCAACTTGTTTTGTTGTGGACAAAAACATTAGATCTTTTCGATAATGTTTTTACGATTTGTTTCACTACCACATTAAAAAAATTAAACATCAAAAAGTAAATAATATTAATGACAAGATATGTAATGTGCCAAATCTGGGTTCTGCTGCAGGTATCTTAAACGGCTCCGTCAATAACTGAATTTTTTTTACACACTGTATCTCGAAAACGGTACATTTGCGGGCCCATGTTAATATGAACTTTTTGTCCTAAAACGAGGTAGGGAATCACATTTTGTATTTCCCGATACATGTTTGGAAACAGCCTGTATAGTATGTTCATAACTGAGGGAAACGGTAGAACTTGTAAGAATACATGGTTTTTATTTCATAGTTTTGCTCTTAACCCTTTTATTTTCGAGATACATGATGCTAAACCTGGAAGACAAAAATAAATTTTATTGAATATTTTCTATACCTATAAACAATAATTGAAGATATTGTTTCAATTTTGGTATAGGTTAATAGATAGGTTCCTATCAATAGCCTATTAATAGAGGGGTAAAATTGTGAAGTACAAAAAACTTTACAGACGAAACTATAATGGCGCAGTTATGGGGGGCTATTTTATCTTTGAAGCCCCCAAACTTCTACGCCACTGGAGAACATCAATTTTTTTAAACTTATTTTGAAATTTTATATTATAATCAAAAATATACTTTTATTTAATACAGTTTTCTGGGAGGCGAGTTTTTGAGATATTTTGATTTTTATAATCGAGATTACGTCATAAGACTGTAAAATTCAAAAGACAAAAAATAGGGGAAAACCACGTATCTACCTTGCTACACTTTTGTTATTTTGTAGTTCTGCAATTTTACTTTAGGTACCTACCTATACTTATAATATAAATTTCAATTGGATTTAATTAAAAATTTGTGTTTATTAAGCTTAAACTCAATATAAAAATATTATTTTTTCTGCGACGGGCTATAAGTTTGACCTTTTTTCCCCGTTGACAGGTAGAAAAATGCCTCATTATATGAGCTGCATCTTATCGGGGAAATAAATGAATTAGCAGGGAAATAAATGAGTACTTATTTCCCCGAAATGGCGGCTTAGGTATAGCTACTATTAACACTCAGATATCATTAAATTTATATCAAATATACGTAAAGGAAAGTTACCTTATTATCCAAATGGCAATTATTAAGGGAATTTTCATAATAATCACTATCCATATTATTAAATTCACTCATCGAAAACTAACAAGAATCTTTGCAAAACTGTCTTCAATGTTAATTACATTAATATGACGTTTATGTAATAATTAAATCGTTTCGTTACCCAGGCAACGTCAATTACGATAAAAGACAGTTTAAAAATCCAAGTTTAACATAAATCATTTTTCCGACATAATTTTCAGTTATCTAACTACGTTTTTCGACATTCTAACACTGATATTTCTTCTCGCAGAAAAAAATTGTATATTACACACGAGAAAAAAGTGCGAGTTTAGCTCTCGATGTCTTTGTCCCCTCCGCTAATTTTTCTCTTATATAATAAATAACTATTAAAACCTCACATGAAAAGCATTGACTTAGTTTAAAGAAAAAATGTTTTTATCAAAAATTAAAAATTATGACTATGATAAGTACCTACTTTAAAATCACAAGTGCAGAAGTGGAGGCCGCTTATTACAATTAGGTCAACAGGTCAAAGTGATTTCATTACTTGTAAGAAGTAGGTATACAGGGTGTTAAGAAAATGACGGATAAACTCTTCAGTACATTGCAGGGGACACTCAATAGAGTACGGGAAAATAATTTAAAAAATTCTGGTCTTCAATTTGGTGAGATAAAAAATGCCAAAGTTAACATTTTACTATCTTTGTTTTTCGGTAGTTGCAAAAACTAAATGACTTTACAGATATAAAAAAGGTACTTTAATCGTTATCAATTAAAAAAAATTGCTTAAGATGTATTACTGGCTTGGAAAATTTAATAAGATTTTTTTTTCTTTTCTAAGATGCTGAAAAAAAGCATTTGGCAACAACGGTTTTGATACCTTGACTACCTACATTGTTATAAATTAGACGAAATTACCAAATACCAACTGTTATCGTGTTAAACGTTGCCAAATTTATTGTTCAATATTTTGCTTATATGTATCTTTTAAAATGTAGCTCTTTTTTAAATTAATTTTCCCGTACTTTACTGAGTGTCCCCTACAATGTACTGAAGAGTTTATCCGTCATTTTCTTAAGACCCTGTATAACCATCAGCAATTCTGCTCAAAATACATAAGTATCCATAAACACTTTGGAATTATGGAACTACCTACCTAGAATAAGGCACTCTAGGTATAGTGTTCTTAAATACATATCACTATTTTGTGTCTTTTAGCGTCGACAATAATAATTGATATGAGACCGTATTCAAGGTTAAAAGTCACTATAAACTTATTTTTAAATTTATTCATATTTTTTAATTTCTTGAAAACGCTGTTGCTCTTGCATTAAAAAATAATGGATAAATCTTTTGGGAATTTATTGTGATTATTTATTATTATTTTTCATAAAATGAATCAACTTATCTCAAAAATAAACCTCCTAGAGACCTTTATTAAGAGTAACTTTTTTCAGATAAAAACAGGAAAAATTTCAAAAAAATTAAAAGTTGTAAGAAATGGATTTTCTCCAGTGGGGTAGAAGTTCGGGGACTTAAAATAAAAAATAACCCCCTTAACTACACCACTGCCGTTTCGTCTGAAAGCTTTTTGTACATCATTATTTTACCCCACTATTAATATTAATCGATACTAAAACTGGGAAAATTATTTTAAATTGTTTTGAAAATATTCAATAAAATTGAATTACTACATATTTTTTTCCAAATTTAACACCCTGTAGGTATCTTGAAAATAAAACGTTTTAGAGTACAACTTTATGGAAAAAAATATACAATTATTTTTACAAGTTCTTCCATTTTCCGGAGCTATGAACATAGATAGATACCTACAGTGTGTTTCACTTTAAATGATGTCAAAAAACCTCCATAACTTTTTTATTTTTTGATGAATTTAAAAAAAAAACTTTTTTGCTTTATGGAAAGCTCCCGAAGCTTTCTTAAATGCGGGCAAACAACATTTTAGCCGTAGCAAATAACTAGCCTAGGGATTATAATTGAAAAAAAATAGGCATTTTGTTTTCCGGAAAATTATATTTTAAAAAAACTTGCATGTTTGAAATAACCTTAAACCCCCGAATCTCGAGTTTGGTTGAAAACAAAAAATCCACAAAAAATTTCAAGTTACTAAAGTATAGCCTTGAAAAATCATTTGGGAATTTTTTGTTTTCAACCAAATTCGAAATTGGGGGGTTTGAGGTTATTATTTCAAACAACTTTTTCAAATACTTACAGTCTTTTGCTTTTGGTTTTCGTCTTTTGTCAATTGCTTTTCCTAATTTGTCGAATGCTTTTCCCATTTATCAAACGTCAGTGCGTGATTTTTCAATTGAAATTCCTATTTTGTCAAATAAGATTCCTTTTATATTATCAAATGCTTTTCCAATATTTATGATACCTACTGTCATTGCACGTAATAAATAGGAAAAGGCAATTGACATAAAGTGAAACTGATTTGACATAAAAGGAAATTGATTGATTGCAATGACTACAATCGTTGATAGAAAAATAAGAAAATCATTTGACAAATAAGAAAAAGCAATGACAAAAGAGGAAAACCAAACGCAAAAGACTGTAAAATGAAAATGTTCCGAACAAAAAAGCCTAATACCTATATTTTTTAAATTTTCAGCGCAAATTTTTGATCACAATAGGCTAGTTATTTGCTACGGCTCAAATGTTGTTTACCGCATATAAGAAAGCTTCGGGAGCAGCAAATTTTTTTTTAAATTCATCAAAAAATAAAAAAAGTGATTGAAGTGGTTCCATTTAGGTAAAGTGAAACAAACTGTATACCTACCGAAACATCCTGTTTTTATTCAAATTTTTCATAAAGTGTATAAATTGTTTAAAATGAGATGTCAAGCTTAGGTAAAAATCAATCAGATTATAGAGCATGAAGCTACTTTCTTAGCTTATTTTTGAAACTGAAATGTTTATGATACTATAGCAGGAGACTATTTCGGTAAAATTCGGAATTAGAATTAGCCTAATTAAAAGTAGGCGCCGAGATTTATTCAGAATACTTAAGTAATGAGTCAAGGATGTTAAGATACGTAGGTAAGTAAATCAAATTACTAAAGTTATAGAAAATCTGCATCATATTCATGCTTTTCCAGTTCGCAAACCATCCTATCTCAGCTTCTACAAAATAAATCTTCAATCAATGTGCGTTAATCAAATCTTTTATAGCCTGAAGTTCACTCTCCCATGCCACCTCCACGCGCTCAACAGGTGAAGGGGCGTAACTACATCTATAATCAATTCTATTGGTCGCACCTGTCCGACCGTTCAACTCCGCGCCAATCAGGTTGAGGTGGCGTGTCCGCCTAAGAAACGGGGAGATCCCGGCTGTGAGCTAGCGCCATCCGCGGCGCTTCGGGGAATTACAAGAACCACAACGCGGGAGAGCCACAGGTGTTGTTGAGGATGCTGAATCAGTACCCGTGCAACCTGAGATGTCTAGTGATCTGTGAGTTCGTAATGCCGCCGCGCTGCTCATCGATCGTATCATTGCCGTCACGAAAAGGTCAGCTGATTTATCTATTCTTATACTTAATTTCTTTTTTATTGTTTGTTTATATTTTTATTTGATCATGATTGAATTTAATTGGCAAGCGGCAAGGAGTCAAATAATTACTATAGTTGATGTCGTTTTAGTCCTAACTATGCACGAGTATATTATGTAAAGATGAACACCCGCTGTAGGCGCGGGTGTTCTTTGAGAATAAGTACTATAAAATATATATTTATCGGTTTTGATACCTAAGTAGAGTATTTTTAAGGGGCGTGGTGGGTTGTAGCAGTGGATCTCTAGGCTATTATAGCAGATATAGTAGCAACTATTTATTATATAGGTAGGTAGGTAATATAATGAATGACAATCGCCTGTAATTAACCGTCGCAATTAAATAATTACCAACAATTAAGTACCTATTTATATATTTTTTTAAATCCAGGTTTTATCTTCTTTTCACAATTTACTACTTTCAAAAAAATGACCGATTCGTAGGTAAAATTGCTTTAGGTAATTGGATATGACAAAGCCTTTCTTTATAGAAAGTAGATGTGGATAGATCATTAGATCATAGGCTCAAGTATTTTCGTACCTGCTAGAAACATATCAGTAGGTAGGTATCAGAAATAAAAATTAAAATATGTGGATGCCTTAGTCAAAAATTGTTATACAGGATGATCCCGAAATGGCGAACACGGTATATACAGAATGTTGCAAAGGATGTTCAGAAAACATGTTAATAAAAAAAAAAATGTTTCCACGTATCTTCGCTATCGATACCGATGTATGTATAAGATTGTAGGTACTATATTCAAAAATTTAAATCAACGTGACAGTCAAATTTAAACAGCTTATACACTGACAAAACATATGATTTCACATAACTATTACGATAGTGTTTTTTTTTTTAATTATCGGCAACGGAATTGAGGCATTCAAATTTTACATATTCCTTGAATTCAATAAAATTTTTCAATGTGACATCGTTGTTCAAATTGGGGCTTGGCAATGAAAATAAAATGGATTTTGAACAACATTATCGGATATGCATCTCCGAATCGATAATTGTTAGAAATTTTGTTGGACTTATTGTCATTTCATATGTTACCATGGAAACATCTTTCTGGGTATTACATAGCTCTATACACACAATTTTTCTTCCTAAAAAAGTATATACTTATCCAGTGCAGTGTTGTGACTTTTTCCACAAAATTGATTATATTTTCTTTAGGGAGCCATGCTGGAAAAAAAAAGTGAATAAGCTTAGACTTTCTAATGCACAATAAATGCTGCATGTGGTACTAGCCGTGTCCGCCATCTCGGGATCATCCTGTTGTCCGAAAATTCCCATTGGATTTAGTATATTTTCCAAGACATATAGGAAACTCAAATTATAGATGCTGTGAATATCAGCAAGTATAACCGACTGCATTCAGCTATGCAAGTATTCAGATATCCATTTACACTACGCCTTATTGTTAAAAGATTATATGTGGTTAAATGAAGAAATCTACTATGATTTACCAGTTTATATATCTTAAAAACTGTATTGATTTTTTATATTTGAGTCCCGGGTGGCTGTGAAATTTTGTTTATATGTTGGTCAAAACTAAAAATCCCCAACTGTCACTATCACTTTCATAGATTTGTAATTTCACACTTGCCAAAATCATAGCTGTTTGAGTGAAATTGTCAAAAAACTCCTTCTGTAATACCAGCAGTGTTGTATGTTAAATTTTAATTTAATCATTTAAATTATTTGACAGTTTTCATTTCCCATCATCTTATGACTTATGATTTATTATTCATTTGTATACCTACTACATATTATATGTATACCTATACTTACTTAGACGACGAATATCTCTAGATCGTTACTGGGGCGTTGGAAGTACGAAGGTTATTTGTGTTATATCTCTGAATTAAGTGGCTTGGTGGTCAATTATTGCTTGGAGTCCAGTGGTATGTCCGATGTCGTCCAGTGGTATAAAACTTCATAAAAAGTTTTTCGGAAGTGGCCGGTTTAAGCTCTGAAGGGCGAATCCGGGCAGGACCGGGTACCGTCTGGTCAGTCATGCACCTCCAATCTGGATTACTAATGGGTGTGGGGTTTGTAAATTTGGTGCTTATACAGTGTGTCCCCGGATGGACCTAGCTATACTTATAAACTTCCTTATTTTGCATCTTAGGAAAAAAGTCATTCTATAGAAAAAGTTTTGCTTCTTCTAGAATATCTTAAGTCGCTGTCAAAATTTCGAAATAATATACAGGGTGGATACAATTCATTTATTACAGTTTTTACCAAGGATATTTCCGACTAAAAACTTCAATTGCATATCGATATATATGACACTTCACCAATACCGTATATAGCACTTAAACTAAATAAATTATTTGTCCTAGAGATAAAATAATTTCAATTTATTGTTGATAATTTGAGTAAATAATTTCTTTTTGTCAAAATGTATCCATGTATAGGTACTTATTTATCCTAATAAAGATAAACAAATCTACTTAGGAGATAAAACTTCTGATTAGTTATCTGCTGACTTTCTGTTAAAATTTCAGTAATATCACTTTTCTTTCAAGTGGATGTACCTACCTGGTTTTTTATTATTATTTTTTTAAGTTTCATACTTAGTTTAGATCACTTGTTGAAAAATGCGTAACATTAGGAGGGCAACATGTGGAATAAGTTTTGTATAAACTTTTGTACATGGTAAAAACTGTAATAAATGAATTCTATCCACCCTGTATGTGTATATTATTTCGAAATTTTGACAGCGGCTTAAGATATTGTAGATAAAGCAAAACTTTTTCTATAGAATGACTTTTTTTCCTAAGATGCAAAATAAAGGAAGTTTATATAAGTATAGTTAGGTCCATCCGGGGAACACAACCTGCAACATGCAGAATTAACGTGTGCTCGGAAGCATAGACTCGGTGTAGGTACCTAATTCCTCCATAAATGTTTCATAATACTGTCCTCGACTTCCAGGCAAAAATTATATTTTTTTTTCATTTTTGTTTAGAATTTTTTGTATGCTTTTTACGTGTCCTTCTTCGAAATCTCTGAACCCGTTCACGATAAAAAAATTGTTTCAAATAAAAATTATTGGAGACCAATGAGGTTAAATCGAAAAATTGTTTTTAAAATACATATATTTAAAGGATGGTGTTTATTGTTACAGTTTAAATCGAGTAGTTTATGAGTTCTAAACAGGTGAAAATAGCAATTTTCTAATTTCACAGCAGCTTACCATGAAAACTGAAAACATCATCAATGAAATGCTATATTATTGATGATATGGGTACTAACGCAGGATGATGAAAATTATCGGATTTTTCATACAAAATTAACATTTTTCAAGTTGAATGCTACGTTAAATTGTTAGTTTGTTGATAATCGGGCAACTGCCGGCTCAGGTTTGCTGTAATTATATTCTGTTCTATTATTTAATAAAACGTATGAATTTTTAATTATTGCAATAAAATTTTTCATCAAATTGCCTTGAATAAAATGAAGCATCTCTACCAGTAAAGTATAATGAATTGGAAGGTGTGAATTATCTAATGGAATTTGAAAATTACATTTACCTACTACAGAAAAGTTTAAAATGATTGATAATTATTATTAAACATAAATAATGTTAGATCCCCATTAAACAAGATGTGTTGTATGGCATAACCTATGGCACCTTCAGTATGGCATAACCTGATTCGCGTTTTGATGGAGTTGCAAACGTTCTCTAACATTTCTGATGAATTATTTATTTCTTAAAATTTTAACGTTATCCTTTGTCGAAGATCGTTCAAGTCGGCAAGAGGAGTGCTGAAAATTGAATTTTTTATGTACGGCCATAAGAAGAAGTCCCATGGGGTTAAATCACAGGACCAAGGGGAAGGGGGCCATATTGTCGGCGTATTTAGGCTGATGATGCGATCTTGGAAGTAATCAGCTATAAAATTTAAATTGTCTCTTGTAGTATGTATATAGGTGCTTCATCCTATTGAAAATAGCCCTTAGATATTTTTATCATCATGAGGGACTCTGTGAATAGTGTCCGTATTTCTAACCGATATCTTTTAGGTATTCACCTTGCCTAAAATAAATATGTGCATGTAATTTATTTATAATTGCACAGTAATTTGCTTTTACTGTTTACCTTGAAAAAATATCGGACTTATCAAGTCGTATTTCACTTATGACTGCCCAAACTCCAATTTTTGCAGGATATAGAGGAGATATAGATCACTCCACATTCTCATATTTTGTGAGTTAGCATAATCGCAGGTAAAACCATGCCTCATCGGTGAAAAACGTTTTTGAAAATGCTTCCTCATTATTATCAAAGTTATTTAAAAAACCATTGGGAGAAGTCCTGTCTTTGGGGTAGATCATTAGCAAGTACTTCATGGAATGCGTGTACACGTGAGGGATGATCTGCAGATCTTTTTTTAGAATACGCTGGCAAGTACCATATATGACAGATTAACCTCGGGTTGTAAGTGACAAAATGATGTATGAGGGTGTTCTAAATTACTTTATGTTGAACAGCTTCGACTTGTTCTTGAGTTCTTAATTCTTATTCTTAATTTGTCAGTACCTTTTTTACGGTCTACACTTCCCGTTTCTCTGAATGAATTCACTAACCGTTGTTCAGTTCTACTAAAATGATCAAAATTAACTGCAATTTCTAAGAACTCTTCTCGAATTTTTTGATAGGAATGTTCATTTATTAGCCATTAATTTTTTGTCAATTCCTGAAGTATATTTCCAGCATGGAACGTTTTCGTTTATCGGTAAAAGCCATATTAATATTAAAAATAAGTTATATCTTTAATATTTATAAACTTAAACTGACAGGAATGGAAATTATGAAACTGACACATGAGAATTTGAACTAAAAGTTATTAAACCAAGCAAGGTTATTTTAAAATTATTTTCTTAAAACGAGCTCATACATGGCCATAATAACCATTTACGTCTTCCAAAGCAAGATTTGATGAAATATTTAGTGGATCACACGATAAAGAGGCCGATAAAATCCATCACACACGAACTAGGACATTTAAACACGCAACTACTTTCTGGCTCATATTTGGGATTCAGCTATATTTCATATTGTAATTAATGCAGGAAGTCCAGGAGATTTAGGTGCATGATGAAACTTGAGCACAATCAATAGATACCATTTTAGCCCAGCTGACTACTGGCTGCAAATGTCATTTTCTTGATCAAAATACTTACGAGTAACGATTGTCAACTGTTGTCATTTAGATGGCAACTATATGGTTTTTAATTGTTTTTCTGATTCTACGATTTCTGATTATCACAAATGGTTTGCAAAAAAAATATTCGTTGACGATTCTTAATTCGTTGCGAAAATATAGCTAAAGTCGTACATAATTTACGTATACAGTCGTGTTGAAAATTGAAATAAAACTGGGACAGTTTAATTTCCATAGTATAAATGTGTCTTATAAATAGCACGATATTTCCACTCTTTAAACAAAGATAACAGTCTATTTCATTTGTCAAAAAATTGAAACTTCAAAATAAGAAAAATTTCATTTTTTCAAAAATTCATTCATCAAAAACACACTTATACGAATACATTAGAAGTGCTTTTTTTGATATTTTAGTATTTAGTATTTTCTTTTAACATTTAGTACGATGTTTATACTGAAAAAAATGACTGATGGAAATTATTTGTCTGTTTTCTTAAAATTTTTAACCTTGCAGTGGGCGCGCCGTGGAGTATGAGTCCGCAGGAAACATTATTTAGCTGTAACTTAGAATCCCCTTATTTCCTAGGGATGGGGGTTCTAGTATCTTCATAATTTCAGGGAATATGTGTTAGTATCAAATTTTACGCCGATCGGTTCAGTGCAACTGGGAAAATTTTGAATTTCGGACCGACAGTCCGCGCGCGCCTACTCGTGTGTTGTGGTTTTTCACTAAAGGTTTGCAGTTGGCGCGCCGCGGAGTATGAGTCCGCAGTGAACATTATTCAACTGTAACTGGGAATCCCCGTATTTCGTATGTATGTGGGTTTCAGTATCTCAATGATACATGGGAATATGTGTTAGTATCGAATTGTAGGCCGATCGGTGCAGTGAAACTGGGCGACTTTTGAAATTACGGACCGACAGTCCGCGCGCGACTACTCGTGTGTTTTTTTAAAAGGTTAGTACGTATTTTGTATAAAACAGACCTACATTTTTTCAATAATTGTTTTCATTATTATTATTGTTTTTGAAACAATTGTTGTTTATTACTGTGTGCCAAAATCAAACTCACAAAGAAATGCGGACTGTGAGTCCGCGCGCGCTGACTGGTGTTAAAATTATTGGCGCGCCCACTGCAAGGTTAAATGGCGATAAAGTTTTGAAAAAAAAAATTGTAGGTAAGTTCTTATGAAAATTTTTACGGGGGAGGAAGCTTACTATCTACATATTATAACTTTTGCGGGAATAAACTAGGACAACCTGTATACAGGGTGTCTTGCAGACATAAGTGATCACGAGAAATTCAATGAAAATATTTTCAAGATGGCCGCACTTCCGGAAATACCGGAAGTTGACACCTACTTCGTTATTTTAACGAGAACACCTTGTAAATTATTATATTTTTTAAATGTCTGAAGAAATCGAATACAGGGGTGGTCTTCACCATTGGAATTTAGATTGAGCGGTTTATGAGTTATAAACAAGTGAAAATCGAAAATTTTCAAAATCAAAGCAGTGTAGAACTAGAACGGCTCAAGATATCTAAAAACGGTTTACATGTCCCTATCCTAACTTTTCATGTTTTATCCCACTATGTGGAGTAAATTTTAATACAGGGTGATGAAAATTATCCGATTTAATTAAATATAAATAAATAAAGAATAATATTTTTATAACATTCACATCCCCAATGTCAAATACAAATTTTAAATACGGTAAATGTAGATCATACCTGCTGGCCTCACTGTTCATCCTATTATTATATGAACCATTAAACCAGAAAGCCATAAACGCACTATATTTTCTGGTCGTGGGTACCTACTTTTCTTGAAATCCATATAATGAATTTGATTTAGAAGGATTTTCTGATCGTGGCACTCTTTTCGAGTCAAGAAGTAATATCTCAACTCTGATAAGTATGAACTGAACAGATCAATTAGTATATTTAGGTATATAATTAAAAAAAGAAGAAAATATATAAGTTTGTGTTACAGAACCAGGTAATTCCTATTGTAACTCTTTTGGTCACACTATATCATTCGATCTGCGAGAACAAGCAAGCGCGAAAGTGAAACGAAGTAAAGATGTTTTGTTGCATAAAATCACCTGAATCTGAAGTGTAAAACGCGAACCTTATTATTCAATTCTATAATATTATGATTAGTTGCACATATTCCTTGTTTTGACAAGAAATACATATTATATCCAATTTAATTTACATCTGTTATAATGAATTTGACCTCTCCAAGTTGTAGGCGACATTTAAATGAAAATACCCTGTATATATTAGGAAATATTTACTGGCATTTGAGTTTATTGATTATTAAAACGTTTAAACGGATTGTTTTATTGCAACGCTAAAATTCCATCTTTATTTATTAAAGATCAATTCAGAATTCAATAGTAATTATTAAAATAAACCAAGGCTGTTCTCTTCTTTCGCGCCGATACAGAAAATATGATCTAGGTTGCTTGAAAGGAAAATAAAGCGATTCATTATTATTCAATGAACAATAAAGTTAACATTTTATCACAATTTTTGATGGTAATACGTGACATATCGTCTAAGTTTGACAAAAACCTTGAATTAGAATAAAGCAATTTGTAGTTTTTGTTTTCATTATGGTCCACCTACCAATCTCAAGCTGTATATTATGTATAATCAGGATTATTTAGGTAAGATGTTTTAGATAGGTACAGGTATCCTGGATAAATTGTTACGTCGCAAAGTTTATTGAAATATTACTTTGGCTTAGAACTTATGTATAAGCAGTTAAGAAAGTGAAAGTTCAAAAAGATGGAACAAAATAACAACCTAGATCATTTATTTTAATACATACAAGTGATAATACTTACTCTCATAAAACACAAGAGACTAGGTACTTAGGTCCCTTCATCAAATTCAATTTTATAATACATATCTTCATATGTATATGTGTTAAACAAACCCCTACATCGAGAAGCAACTTTTAACCTGCAGCGCAGTCTCCCTGGATCGCTCATCGTTATATAAAAGACAATCGACGACACGAAGTGCACTTTTATCTAATATAATATAAGTTCTCGACCGCCACCTAAAAACAGAGAAGTTAAAGAACAATTATTCTTGGTGGTCCTTCCCTGATGCCACCTAACGTAAGGGCTTCAGTGGATATTATATCTGGTAAACATCGATGCTCCAGCGCTCCTATTAGGTTTAAACCTCAGGTCTGGTCTGCTTAGTCCAAGTTCAAAACAATAGCGTTTTTCGACTTTGACTAACAAATTTATGTCTAATCTAAGAACAGACCAACAAGCCTGTATATAAACTGGGCACTGCAAGCTGAACCATTTGGGTTTAGCGCTCTGCACATATGCACATGGATTAGCGATCAGCGCTGAATGCCGCCTGTGCTTGAAGAATGTCGCAACAGCAAACCTATGCGAGTGTCCCGCTTTGAGAAGAACCAAATTACAAACCTTCTGAAGAGACTTCCTCACACCGGAGGACATTTACCAATAGTCTAAGATGGTCAGCTGCTTCAAAGAGGTTAACCTGATAGGACCAATGTGGCACGACTAGATGTGAGCCACAATAGACCTTCGGTTTCAGTGGACGTGCCACAATGACTCACTCACGAAAAATCTAAAAAACGAAAACTTGTGAATAACAGTGATGTAATTTAGAAAGAACCAACATATTGCAGAAACACCTTTTTAAGGCATTATTCAGACAATTTCCATGTCTATGGTTTCAAGATAGACCACTATTATGTTAGTACCTACATCAATATTGTAAATTCAAATGATTAAATTAGACAAATTTATATTTTTGTTTATTAGATCTACCACATCCATGCCAACATACAGAAATAATAAATCTTTGAGAAACTTACCATACGTTTTTCTAACATACAGTGTGACCCATTTGTTCTTGAAACACCCTGTAGAATCTTAATTTATGGTGCGATTTTGAAGAAATTTCTTTTAAACCATAGAGTTTGATAAACTATATTTTGGGAGCAAAAAGCGTCTCATTCCTACAATATCCAATGCCTACTAGATCAGTGTTTACTTGTAAAATCTCAAAAATTCATATTAGCGATTTTTTTAGAAAAAACCTGTGCACGCTACTGGATTCACCAGCCCTCAAAACGGTACTGTACTAAATTTTATTGGAAATGTCAGAGTAATAAGGATCTTGCAGTTATTTTAGAAATTCATAATAGAACTCCGAATTTTCATTAATTTATTCGAAAAGGTCAAGAGAGACAAAATAGAAATTGTACGTCTAGTTGGTGATAATGTAGGTACTTTAATTTTTTAATTATAATTTTTTTTTTTTTTTTTTTTTTTTTTTTTTTTTTTTTTTTTTTTTTTTTAAATTTTAATTTTTACTTATGATAGCTTTTGACCTTTTTCAAATTAATTTATGAAAATTCGGAGTATTATTATGAATTTTTAAAATAACTACAAGATCCTTTTTACTCTGACATTTCCAATAAAATTTGGTACAGTACCGTTTTGAGGGCTGGTGAATCCCGTGGCGTGCCCAGTTTTTTTCTAAAAAAATCGCTAACATGAATTTTTCAGATTTTACAAGTAAACACTGATCTAGTAGGCCTTGGATTTTGTAGGAATGAGACGCTTTTTGCTCCCAAAATATAGTTTATCAAGCTCTATGGTTTAAAATAATTTTTTTCAAAATCGCACCATAAATTAAGATTCTACAGGGTGTTTCAAGAACAAATGGGTCACACTGTATATACCAAGGTTAGTATTTATAGCACTATATCTGTAACTGGAAGCGTCTACTAAGTGAGCTCAGATCGTTTCACTTTTTTATCAGATTTAAAATATCATTTGGAAGAAAAAAAAATTTCAGACATGAGATTTAGTGCTTATTGCAGACTTCGAATAAAGCACCAGCTCCGAGCTTCAACACGAGACAAGCACCAGCGCCACAGGAAAGGAACCTTATGCAGACTAGATGATGTCAGTTACAGTTGAGGACTAGATTACCTCCTGGCAACATGGGTCGCATAGTTTATAATAATATACGGTTCCCATAAAGTCGTCGGCTGGCTGGCTAGAATTAATTCAGCGGTCACACTACCTGCAGCAAGCGGGCAATAAGAGAGCATGAGCGCGCGGGCTTATTGATACGGAAATATGTGTGTAATTTGTGAATGCACCTGACGAATAAAAGTGTAGGTAGGTCAGGATATTCCCACGTAGAGATGAGCTCGCGGTTCCATTCAATGTCTTCCTGGATCTCCTCTATGCGATGCTGCGATGCACTCGGCGCGTGTAGATGATCTGAGTCACGGTTCGTGATCTTTCAGTCAATTATGTTGTGCCGACCGGACCGAGATGGAGATCGGTCGGTGTACCGCAATTCGGGGCGTCACAATTAATATGCGAGAATGGATTCCTGCCTTCCTTCAACACGACCGTATCACAACCTTGCGCGATATATCATGAAATGCGGGATAATTCTATAGTCCAATAAAGTCTAAAAAGTCATACGTATCGATTAAGAATACACATCCTTTTGATAGTTCGATTTATTTTGTTTCATGTACGTGTTTTTATAGTAACCGTCCAGTTTGTCTAAACACTCCATCCCGCATAAATAAGTATACGTCAACATTGGTTTTGAATGAGAATTAAATGCACAACACAGAGGATAGAATGTCATTACGTGAATAAATTTTATGTAGTTGTCAGTGGCTCTCAAACTGACGTAAGCGCTTCAATTCATTGTTTGAATGATTCCTTCAATAATTTACGCTCCTTTACAACTTGACAATTAACTGTTTGACATTTTCTGGTGAAATTAAAAATATTTATTCAGACGGTTAGTGTGACGTCACATCTGACTTTTTAGAGTTAATCCTACTATAGGTTGCAAAACTGGGATCTCTCGTGCGCTTATGCTTATGCTTGTGTGCGCATGTTTAGAAAAAACCCATTAAGTTAAGATAATATTACTTTGGTTATGATATCACATTCACTACTTGACATACACCAGATGAAAACAAACAGCATGAAATCTTTAAGTTTGCCTTCTCCTACATTTTGATCCTCCATCTTGAAAGCATTGACATAACTTGACCGGATTACTTTAATTAGCCTAGAGTAAACTGAAGAGTATCATAGAAAAGCAAAGAGGGAAGTGTTATAAAAATGCAGAGAAAAAAAACTTCTTAACTTTAAGAAGACTTTTTTTTAAAGAGGGAGCATCGGTCTTAACTGTGTAGGTAAGGCATAGTGGCATTCAGCCACAGAAACATTTTAAAGAAATAAATAGTTTTATAAACCAACACAAACAACCATCCTGAGCTGGGATTGGAACCTCAGATAGTGGAAGCGTTGGGCTTGGGGTGCCCATGCTCAACCCCTTCCACCATATCTACTAACTGTGATATATGGTAATGTTCAAAAGCTCCAGTACTGGTCAAGTATTTATGAGAATCGAGAGGTTTCAGGGAACCAGCCATTTATGTGACATCCATGATACGTCTAGTACATTTTACAATATTATTGATTTACTCTGAAGGCCGTTCTTTTTTCAAAGGAAAGGTTAATTAATAAAAACACATTGCCAAATAAATAATGAAGTTTGGTTATTTATTTATATTGTTCAAATTAATTAAAAGCGCTCACGTAATAGCGAAAAACTGCAATAGTTATTTTCGCAATGTATGTAAACTTCATGGAATGTGGACGTTTTTTTGTCTGGAATAATTATCATGATTATGGTGGAACCCAACAAAATCTTCTAGTTCCTCATCGAACTCAGTGCTAGGATTGAAGTTTCTGTAGAAACCTGTTTACAAGCTTTTCAAAAAAGGTTCTCACTTATGTCCTTATCGAGTGATATAGCAGTGAAAGTATACCTACTCCGAGACATTACTGGCAGGTAAAATTTTTGTCAATAGTTTTCCAGAAACTCACAGTGTTTTCACCAAGACTTTTTGCAGGTTTAGAATGGCTTAGAATATCATGTAGATCAGTTCCCAGAGTTACTGAACAAAGATTTGTTGGTTTGAAAACTTCCAAAGCACCGATTTAGTGAAAGAGATCTGGGAAGATCGACTTATCTGTCGTAATATACCGATACCGTAGCCAGCCAGATTCTGCAAGCTTAAATGTGATTTCTTTCTATGCATTTATATTTTGTCTGAGATTGTTAACGAAGACAAGTCAAGTAATCGAGAGCAGTTCGTCGAGATAAACGAAACACCAGGCGAACAGTTACAGAGTGCCTTTAAGTGGAGTGAGAAACCGTGTATTGAAATTTTTATAGGAGAATCCTTAAATGAATTGAATGTTGTTTTTATTTATGTGTTTTATAAAAATGCCTATAAAGTGAGTGTCCATTTCATTAACGTTTTGACAACAAACAGTCCTAACCTAACAAAATCAAGAGCTGTAGGTTGTAAAGAGTGGATTAAGCTAAGACAAACTTCCGTGTGTCAGGGCCTGCGGCCTACTCCAAGACGGTTTGTTTTAGAGTTAGTTTAAGGTATTTGCTTTAACTTCAGTAGCAAGGAAATTTCTACAAACTGGAAGCTATGGAAACAAACAGTGATAAATCTATATTGTTCTAAAGGAAAATGGCATGCCAGTAGTATGTGCCCTAGGAAAGTTCCGATCTTCCTAAAAGAAAAAAATGAAATCCAAATTTGACCAAATGGTCAATGATAAAATTATTAAGCCTGTCACGCAGCCTACAGACTGGACCCATCCTATTGTGATAGTTTCAAAAGCCAGTGGTGATACTCGTATATGCATCGATCGTCGTAATTTAAATCAATACATATATCAAACGTGAACGGTACCATATTCCAACGCAAGATGCCTTATTTGCTCAACTAGCAGGTGCTAAGTATTTTAGCTTGCTCGATGCATCGTCTGCTTTCGTACAGATTCCTCTGATATATGAAAGTTCTCTCTTATGCACAATAGCACAATAGCTACAAGTTATGGTCGCTATAGATATTTGAGATTACCGTACGGAATAAGTGCGGCACCTGAGATTTTTCAACGGTTAATGCACGAGATTTTAAATGAAGTTGTAGGTGTTTTGTCCTACTTCGATGATTTTTTAGGGTATCCGAACATTAGGAGAACATAACAAAAATTTAGATTTTGCTTTACAGAAGATCAAAAGGAGTGGACTCACCCTCAATCTCGATAAATCTAAATTTCATTTAACCAAGTAAAAATTTCTATGCCATATTATTAGTGAACAAGGCAATTCAGTTAGTGATGATAAAGCCAAAGTGATTAGATAGATAAATCCTGGAAGAAATCAGAAAGAATTACAACGTTTCGTGGGCATGATTGTGTATCTAACTAAATTCATACCACATTTGTCAGAAGAAACAAATCTGAATGGCAGTGGTCTCCTATGAATCAGCATTGCTTCAATCGAATTAAGGAAGTTAACTCGTGTGCTACGTCTTTAGCATTCTATGACCCCAGAAAAGCGGTCACATTGGCAGTTGATGCCAGTCCCTACGGGATTGGTGCTATGTTGTCTCAGGAAGATATAGATCAGTTGAATTTGCTTCTGTTTCACTGACCTCTAGCCAATAGAGATATATCATATAGAAAAGGAATAATTGTTGGCTGTAGTATTTGGTTGTCAGCATTTACACTTTTACTTTTACGGTAGGTCTTTCAAAATATGCTCAGATCACCGACCCCTTTTTGGCTTGGTGAAGAAGCTTCTTGACGAACCATCGCCACGAATACAGAGATAGGCTATCGAGCTTCTAAAATATCAGTTTTCTTTGATGTATGTACCTGGAAAAGATCTACACTTAGTTCCGGATACACTTAGTCGGGACTCCTCCAAAATGTTATAAACTCAGAATTTTTAGAAAACAATCTCTGAGTTTACTCTGTGGTGACCACCTTTAAAATTCATGGTTAAATGAATCGGCCAGGTAACAAAAGTAATATTTTACATGGTGTTAAACAACTGGCATATTAAGGACGATAGAATTTTATCTTCTTAGAGACTGATATGATTTGGCCATTGTTAGAGGAGAAAAAGCGCAGAAGACTTTTTCAAGATGTTTGACCAAATAACGGAAGTTTCTGCTACTCTCTGAACAAGAAGATTTTTTTTCTGTATAATAATAATAATTATCGAAAATATTTTCTACACGAAACACGTGGTTTCTAACTTGGCTACTACCTCTGTATCTTTGGTGCTGTCTGCGCAGGGAAATTTTTTATAAGTTTTGGTTTGGTGAGGATGTTTGAAACTGAAACGAGAAAGGCTATAATGCTTATACATATAAGGAAATGAAATGAAGTTAATGATAGATAGAAAGATTTGAAGGAGGTGAGGTTTAAATTCCTAAGCATAGAGATAATTTAGCGCTATGTGTGGTACTATTAAAAATTCAATGAACAGATGAGTAGAGCATTGAGAGAACTAAAAAATGACTAAGTTCGTTTGTAAAGTGATAAAAAGACTTCAGAATGAACAATTTAAAAAGAATAGAAATGAATAATTCATTGCTCATTCAAGAAATAGGTAACTACTCAATTTTCTATCAAATCTATAGTCGATATAAAGAGCAAGTAACAAAAAAAAAAAACACTGATGGTTGGGCATGACTTTTGTAACGTGAGTCGATATGCAATTTGCAACATTGGAACTGCTAACTCCAGAAATTCTTTTAAATAGATGTCCTGACCTGACCAGAACCAGACCAATCAGGTTACTGTCAGGTTGGGTATATCTCCTTTTAAAAAAATTATCCAATTAGACCATGACATACCTTATTGTCTGTCTCACTCTTCCATATCCATCCGCCAGTCTATTTTTGTTTTTCACTTTTTATGTAAACTCAATAATTCTATTTTAAAAATTCTATCTTCGTTTATTTTCCAAATCATTGATGCGTTCTGGGATTAATCGACAATTCGGATTAATTCTGCACATTAGACATGCCAATTAGTTTTGATCTGACTTTTGCAGCGCACAATGAAGAAGCTCTATTTGGCGTTTATGTGGTTTCGTCCGTTCTGTTACAGATGACTGGACTGATCTCTTCATTAGAGACGGTCAGTGCGAGGCTCTGTTCAATTACAAATTACAAGTAACGAAGTAATAAAAGAGACATTTGTTTTATTGCACGCAATTAAGAAAAACAAATTGCAAGGAGATGAAGAAGTGATGTCACGTTGGTGCTTACTTATATCTCAGCTATACTAGCGTTGTGGTGTAGTTTTGAAAAGCCGTTCTGTTTCATTCGGATTGATCAGAAAATGAATTGCTTACATCTAACTTTTCAGTTACAGAACGTTTTTTAATATAGTTTTTAATCTTTGGGAGTGTTTACTCCAGAACATACAATTTTAATTACACAACTAGACAACATACCAATTTTAGTAATAAAATAAAATGAAAACTAACTGAGAAGTGTTAAATTTCTAATTTTTACAAAAGGAAATAAAAATTCATTGGAAAAATTGATATAATTTATATAAATTAATACGCGTGAAGGTTTACTGTTAATGAACTTATAATTAAAGGTAAAGCTCACATTAAAGGGACAATATAATAGAAGCGCAACATTCGAAATAATTTTATTTGAACTTTTATTTTAAGCTCAAAGACTTGTGAAGAATTGTGTGCAATTCTTTGAACATGCACCATATTTCAATTACCAAAGCTGTAATGATATATCTAACGACCATCGCCAATGGGCGATCATTATTGGTCCCCCAGAACGGTTTCTTCAATTCGTCTTCAATGACTAGGAATGTTTAAATATGCAGTTTGGCGTGTTTTGCTAGTTAGGTACTTCGACAGAAGACGCATTGGGTTCTTGATAGATATCCAGGTCTCAGATAGGAACCTGTCATCTCCGATTCAAAAATCCAGCTCTTAGATGTACTCAATGTAATAATTTTAGCCTGATAATACTTATTAGTGATACTCTATTAATAATCAAATGGATCAAATTTCGTATTGTAACTAAGTACCACTTTTTCTGGTTGTATTAGTTATATTATGTCCGAACTATTGTCCCAAATATTTCAGCAAGTCGATCTCAAATTTCTCGGATAGCTGTCGCTTTTTGCCTTCATTAATAATAAACTGCTGCAAAATGTATAGGTTCCAATAAAGTTGCAAGACATGGCAAAAATAGAAGAGTTATCTTGCTCTTATAGCTTAAACCTTATACATTCTTTATATGACCAACTTGATTCTTGTTATTAGTTCAGACGATGCCAAATATCCACTTTTTCAAAATAGAGAATCTTTGTTCTTAATATCTCGTGAAAATCTTAACAGATCCCAAATACAAGTTAATCGTTGTATTTGACTGTCGCTTCATTATTCGTTTGCGACAAGTCAATTAAAGTTTTTCATGTAACACTCCATTGTTTGTCTCTTCATTGATTATTTTAAAAACCTGCAACGTGGAGCTGTTAGCGTTAGCTGTTCATTATTCTGAGTTGTTATAGTTTCAGCATAGGCCTATTTATATTGTAATGGGCTTCTAGGAGAAATAAGTTTAAATTAGACTTTAATGTGATTTGAATTGTGAGTTTATTTTATAATCTCCGGAACATTTGGCTTTTGGAAGATGACAAATCCAAGCATACTTCAATCAAATACGTTCCACTACCACTAACAATACCGGACACTTCTTTATCTAAAGCATTGTGTTGAATTAGGACAAGATTAAAATAAAAAGCTCACACAGCTCATAATCGAACGGGTGTCAATAGGATAGAGAATTGATTGGATAGAGTGAAACAAATTTTTTTTTAAATAAAAATAAAAAAACAAAAATTTGGTTATTTGAATTTTTAACACGAATTTTGAGGTTATGTGAAAAAAGTGTGAATACAAAAGTTGTAGACCTTTTTATTAGCTACAACTTTGCAATTCAACTTTTTTCCATAGGACTTCTAGTTTTGCCAGCAATCGAGATAAACCGATTTTAACCCTCAAAAATTCACTCCCCCCCCCACTTCCCGACCACAAATCGCCCATAATTTATTTTTCTTTCATTTTTATTATATTCTCTTCCTTTTTCAATGGGTTTCATCATACTATTTTTTTTTTTACTTTTTACCGTTTAGGCTTCATTCAGCACTGGTCTAAATGTCAAATTAACTTAAAAAAAGTCAGTTGTTCCATAAGCGTACCTCCAAGGAGTAGAATTAAGTAATATGCATTAGAGTGGTTATTATAAATGGACAAATTGGCAACAGTACAGCACCCTCCTCCAACCTGGCATGGACTAACTAGTAAACTACCGTAAATAATTTAAATAAAAAAAATTAAACATAAATTATTATGAATAACAATAATACAAAACAATAAAACGTTAAACAACCGAAATTCAAATTATAATTTAATTCAGGTTTTTTGTATCAAGGCTAACGAAAGCCGGATGGGTTGCAGAGCTCAACGTGCAAGCGTAAACTATCGTGAGAAGAGCAGTATGTAAGAAGAAGATATAGTATTCATATCATTCAGATCTGAGCAATAAAGTTGAAAAGTACCTATTGATAGGGAGGTTTAATAAGTCGCCAACTACTGCAAATATATTACAAGCTGTTATATTGTAAATAATGTAATATTTAGTTCAAGTTGTATGGTATGGTTAACAGTATATTTAACAGTATATTTAACAGTATGTATGGTCTGCGTGCCGGCCAAAATTATTTCGTGCCACGTTGGAGGTGGGCGCTATTTTGCTGCCAATTTTCACTAGGTACTACAGATTAATCCCTCATCCATATTGACACAATTTGGTGTTAAAATCAGCGTATTTAGTATTTAACAATAAAAAGACTTTTTTACCTGCTCTCGTTGCTTAAAACTTCTTTAACATGTCTTAAACTTATTATTATAGCCTTCTATCAATATGTATGTATTACTGGAATATTCTGACGAAAAAATGCATTCAGAAAGCAGTCATGGCTGCAGAAAATACGACGCACAGAACTGCCGTACCTGAAAGATTGTCAGGTAGGTTTTGTTACGTATAAATTTTAACACCTTGATGAATTTTATTTTTGAGAATCAGTATGGGAGGTTCTTATAGATCACTCTGTTGTTGGTATGTCCATGAATACCTATTTTCTCAGTAAACACTTAAGATATTGAGCGAAAAAATCATAATATACTAAAGTATTCATCGAGGTCTACTCCTATTATACATAGACCCATAATATGTTTTAATAAATATCTACTGAAATAGGATTACTTGTTCTATATTTGGGTTAATATTTTGTCAAGTAGTAGCTTTTAAAGTTGTCTAAAGAGCTAAGTCAAGATAATTCACTGTATATGGAAAATCCTGAAAATAGAAGAAAAATTGTGAAGAAAAGAGGTAGTTATAGTATTTCATTTATCGCGGGAATTTGGGAATTCGGGATAAGCAAATTGTTATACTCGCATATTCGATCATAGATAGTGGGAAACGCCCATAGTGTCGAGTGATGTAGTTATGGCAAAGTTCATATCTGAGCAAAATTGGTCACCTCATTCATTGTGCTGGGTTGACGAGTTAAGCCCAAAGCGATTGGTAGCATGTTTCCATCTGAGAAAGGATTAGAAGGGTAAAAAGCGAATAACTCTTACTTCTGGACTGGAAGAGAACCTCTTTTAGTGGAGCATTACTGAAACAACCGAACCACGTTCTTGTCAGCTTCGCATAATCTCATTAAATTATTGTTTCACTGTTATAATATAAGTAAATAATCTGCGATTGACAAATTGGCTGCTCATCGTTTAAATGACTGTTCATACCTCTTCTCGACAATGCTTGGACGTTCGTCTACACTGATGTTTAGGCAAAGCTTGTCTTTAGATTCGGGTGTATTGGGACAAGGATGATCATGCTGAAGCTGAAATCAACACACCAGAAATCATAACAGACATTCCGTCCTCAAAGTTGTAGGTACTTGTTTGATAATTATTTTCATAACTTACTCTCCGTTTTCATTTCAAGACAATTTATTTTGAAGAACGCTCTTCCATTACATAAGTCTTCAGTTCTACAACTATTTGTTTCTTGAAGCTTCATCATAACTAACTGTAAGTAGAATAATACCCTGCTTGATTTATTTGTGTTGATAAAAAATTTAGTATATAGGTACTTGCGTTAAAACATGCTATAACTGTCAAAGCTTAAGCCGCCGCGTTAAATCTTTCTTTAGCAACGATTTACCATAATCGCATATTCTTAAATAACATACGGTACTGCTTGTTTAGCGCTTATTTTTCTAAATAAACGTGGCCATAAAATTACACAATAGGTAGTAAGTCTTCGCGTATTACGTTGTAATGCATTCAACTTATACAAGCCGGCAGTCGGCTAATGACACAACGCCACTTCTAAATCGATGAATCTCCTTTTAATCAACGACCAACCATCGGATAGAATCTAAAAAAAAGTAAATCAAGGCGCGCAATAGAGAGCAAAGCGCGCGACAGCTTGGCAATTTATGTCGACAAATTCATGCGTTTGCTTAAGGAACCGCCCTTGATATCAGCACAATCGAAAGCTGATATCAGAAAGTGACACGCTCGTTAATCTGTTATTGGAAGTGAGCTATATGTCCTGGTGCATAGCAATGAACGCGAACTCCTTATAAGCACGGGCCGTGGTAATCGATTAGACGAGATGGTGCGGATCTATACAGAGAGGATCACTGAAATGGTGTTGAGTCAATTCCGGTTTCGGATTTTCTTCCATCTATCCAAATTTCCTCCATGACAGGGCATAGAAAGTTATTCAGAAGCCGTGCTTTCAACAAGAGTTGCTTATTTGTGACTGAAATTGACCGTGTGGTCAAAAGGGTGAAATCATTTCATAATCCAGTTTAAAAAAAAATCCTAAATGCAGTGGATGAAGCGGATGTGTGATAAATGAAGAAAAATACTTACAAATTGGGACTTGCTAATTGGGACCGCTCAAGCGGCTACCTTCACCATCTAATCTGGAGCTCAAAATAGTGACGTCTTGTCAGTTTTTTTGTCCTTGACAATTTTGTTCGTCTCTCGGGAAATGTTTTAAAATCAATTGGATATAGATTTTTGGATTTTGGAATAAAAAAGTTGAACAAGTTGCCACTTTAATAATGATTATAAACAGCGGGACGGTATTTTTTTAAAAGATGCGAACGTGGCTTCTATTGGTCATAAGGGTTCTTATTTTTTTATTGTCTTTGACAAAAACAAAGAAAAGACAAAGAAATTTGTTTATAGAAAAAAGAAGCAAATTTTTTTTTTAATTCAAAATCTGAAGTATGTTTAGTATCGAAAAATTTTATTATATTCTTCTTTATAGATTATTAGTAAGGCTATTTAGCTTTAAAATGCGAGTTGCTATTTTATTTTTATTTTTTTATTAAAAATTGGCAACTCTGGAAGCGGGTATCAAATGCTTTAGATCAAATGCCAGTATATTCAGTTTCTTGAAAAGGGCGCCTTTTTGGACATAGATAATTTTGGTTAAATGGGTATATTCTTAAGCCAGAAATCTGTGATAAAACGTTGTTGCTGAAATTGTTATTATAAAAAAGTTCATAAACACGTTTTCTTTAGTGTAGGTCCATCATAAAAAAATAATTACAAGAAAACGATGCAAGATATCAAACTTTAAAAAAAAGGCGCAAAATTTAGTAATACTTTAGTTTTTTGATAAAAAATCGAAAACCAATCAGTGGCGTGAAGATAAGAAAGTTCTAGGGTAAAAAGTGATAAGTCACATTGAAAACAGGAACACTCTTCACGCCAATGTTTGTAAGACTCTGTAGGTGTATTGGCCTTAACACTTGTAGTAGACTGTGAAATTTTGAACTTTCTTATTTAATACATTTTTGACTTATTGCTTATTGTGTAAAATGTGTGTTTGGCTGACCCCCTTTTAAGGGCCGTATCTTGATAAGGGTACTATTTTGGCTATAGATAGTTTTTATTAAATCGGGATATTTTGAATTCGTTAATCTGTGGCTGTTCTATGTCCTTGGAATATTGGGACACCTGTATTACGTTATAATTCTGCGTCTTCTTTTCCCAAAAATATTTCAGGTATTTATTTTCATTTATTTTATACTAAGACGTTACCTAGACAACGAATCTTCTAACCGGTATCGATACCTTTTCATATCAAAACCGATTTCCAAGTCCCACAAGGGGTTCATCAAATACAATCAGATCTCCAGATCATACAAAACACTGCTTAGATTCATATTTTCAAGTTTCCACGCCATTAAAACTATGAATTTTAGTGGGGATGGTGTAGTTATTGACATTAACTGGGTGTAACCTTCCCAAAACAATTGTAATTAGTGACAGAGTAGATGTATAATATTACCGTTACGGCTTTCTTGATAGTCGATGACGATTGAAACTTTCCAAAACTTTTTCCAAATTCCTTGAAATGTTGTGTATGACTATAAGTTGGCTTGTTTGCTGAATAATACAACACTACTCTTTGGGAAGCCTAGCCTATTTTAATTATTTTGTAAAAATACAAAAAGTATTCATCTAAAACCCTTATACAGGGTGCACCATGTATCCTTCTCTATATTGCTATCTCCTAACGCTAACAGATACAGGGTCGGTTAAACAAATCCAAAGGAGCGCAATTTTGTGGCCATCTCGATTCCGTCGAGACATACAAGATATCTGTGACCGTTCCTGAAATATCCTGAAAAAACTGAAAAATCGAGATTTCTTATTTTTGCCATATCTTTTTTATTATTGGAGATTAATGAATAATTTTTTGTGGGCTTACATAAGTCGGCAAGAGCTACCCATCTGACACATTTCAAAAATTTTCAAAGCCGACTAGATCCCAGAATTTTCATAGTCAACTTTCGTTTTTCTTATGGCCACCATAGTGTTTTTTTATGTTGTTCGGTATAAAAAAAATCATAAAAACTAAACATTGTTAAACTTCAAAAAATAAATAAAAAAAAATTTTATTCTTCTTTTTTCTTTACAAAAAAGACACATTTTTAAACCAAATTTCATAGATAAATTAAAAAACCATAAGGCAAGCACTATTTCGGCGTATTTTACAAATGTTGACGTTTTTCGACGATTTTTTATTAGGTTTTTCTTTGAAATATTAAGAATCAAAATTAAAAATTTTTTTTTAAGTTTATTAATTTTTGGTTTCCATTATTTTTTTCATATCGAACGACATAAAAAAATAATATGGCGGCCATAAGAAAAACGAAAGTTGACTGTGAAAACTCTTGGATCTAGTAGGCCTTGAAAATTTTTGAAATGCCAGATGGATAGCTCTTAACGGTTTATGTACGCCTACAAAAATTATTTATTAATTTCCAATAATAAAAAAGATATGAGGAAAATAAGAAATCTCAATTTTTCAGTTTTTTCAGGATATTTCAGGAACGGTCACAGATATCTTGCATGTTATGACGAATTCGAGATGGCCACAAAACTGCGCATCTTTTCTCTACTTCAACCGACCCTGTATCTCTTAGCGTTCAGGAGATAGCAATATAGAGAAGGATACATGGTGCATTCATATACAGGATATGAAAGTTGACAATTACAAAACTACTTGCATAGACTGAAAATGAGCCTTTGGATATGCCTGTTGTGTAATGGTAATCAAAAGTCCAAATCGTGTTGTTTTTTCCATTACAACACGGTCTTATAAGCAATCAGTTAAAAGTAGCGGCTATATGATAGAACAATAATAATTATTAAGAAGGTAAGTATAGGTACACTCGATATGTAAAATAATGCAAGCATGAGAGAAAAGGTATAAAATTCACAAACCTGTTTTTATCGAAATGAGTAGCACACGCAATATTATGTATTTGTTTAATAATTTCCATTAATTATTGCATCATAGTTCCTCATTGACAGAAATCATAATTATTAACTCAGTAATGTTTTTGATTTAGTAATTGATTGATATTAATTGACAATTGACATTATAATATATTTGACATTTCTTGGTACCTAACCAAAACATTTGATTGTAAAACATCGCGAATGACTATAATGTCAATGGACAGTTTTATTGTAAGCGAGGTAAAACGCCATTTTTAAACATCTAATATATACTTCTTGTTGTTCAGACATTCACAGTTTTACTCTTTATTAGTTCATGGCGTCATATTATTGGTTTGAATAACGGATGTGTTGTGTCCGCCATATCCAAACACTTTCTTGCAGTGTCAGTTGTTTGGACGGTAGATATAGCACTTCCCGATGTCTTATATTCGCAGATTGAAAAAGTGCAATCTGTGTATATGTCAATATATTGATTGACAATAAAGATTGACAATATATAATATGTCAATCTTTTAGGTTATTAGGTTAGGCAGGAGATTATTATTATTATCAAATATTAAATGAGTGTGATTGAGAGTGAAACTGAAATGGGAAAACACCTCGAATAATAGCACTAACTAAAATTTCAATAGAAAAACTTTACCCCAGAAGTCAAAAGAAAGATTATTAGTAAATTTTCTTATTCAGATATTCAAATTACTTAGTAAAGCTGAAATGAAAAGTTAGGTATTTAAGTGAGTAAGGTTAGTGCTATCGGGAGTAGATAAAGTGTAGTACAATAACCCCAGGCAGCAAGGAATGTTCACTGAATGTTCCCTAAATGTTCACCGAACATTAAACATTGCTCTAATGTTAAACAGACTTTCCGAATATTCAGGCAACGTTCAGATTCTAATGTTCGTTTTCAGACCTTGAATAAACATTCATTGAACATTAGATACTGAACATTCAAAATGCAATGTTTAATTAACATTCATACAATGTTTAAGATGAAATGTTTATTGCACGCAATTACATACAGGTACACTGACATCAGGTAAATAACATATACCAAAAAAAATTGGAAAATTACATGCTGAAACGAAAATATTTGGCTTAAAAATTGATAAAAACCAGAATTATAATTATTACAACGAGGTGTTGCGCACGCAGCTCTCTTGTCTATTTCATTCCCAGTTCGTGTCCAATATGTCCGCTATTCTTGGCGCATTTCATCTTGTTTTTCTAAACTATGAATGAATATACCTATGTAAAGGTATAAAAGTCACAATAAATTATCAGCAAGCTAAGTATTTTATGCTTGTCTGGTCGGAGAGGAGAAGGTGCAGAGAGTGATGCAAACTAATCTAATTCTTCATCCCAGGTATTATAGGTAGGTAGGTATTATGATGTAGACAGGAAGAAGAAAAACAACACGGAAGAGCAAATGTGACCTTATAATAATAATAATAATTTATATTGTTCACTGATGGATTGATAAATGGAATACATACCTACATAGTAAGTATTATTTTTTTTAGCTTTTCAGCTCCATATAGGTAATACAATTCTTAGTGATGATCAGTTTGATAAAAAAAAACAAACATTCACTCAACATTTAAAATTAATATTCATTGAATGTTTACGAATCTGTCGTTTTTCACATTGGCTGAATGTTCATTTTTGAATGTTCAGTAAACATTCATTTATAAATGTTCACTAAAGCTTAAATCTGAACATTCACTGAACATTTAAAACTAACCTTCATTGAATGTTCACGAATCTGTCGTTTCTAACATTGGCTGAATGTTCATTTTTAACATTCAGTGAATGTTCGATTGCTGCCTGGGACGTTGCTGTATGGAATAGTTGTCAAAGTCAAAATCACCAGAGCGTAGGTATCTGTGTGTCGCTTGTTTTTTTCATTAATTCTTAAACCAGACATAGCTATTATATTGGTCTAACCAAAGTGCATATCATGATCCCTGCCAACGATTAACAGTGGTGTGAAGCATATTACAGAATAAAACTACTGAGGAATCCTTATAGACAAAGCTGGAATTCGTCGAGAAGCGGCATGTACAAGACTAGACACGGACGAGCACGGGAGCGTCGAAGACACAGGCCGACGAAATGGCAAGCATTTGCGGTATGACCATTAGTGAGCCGAAGATGTCACTCTACTAGCAGTCGTGGCTAGTGGTTGGAAGCGCTGCTGTCTCCGAATGGACGTGTCGAGTGTCTGGATGCGAACGTGTCCTCCGTAATTGAGCGCCTGTCTGGATACGGAGGTACCTTCTTATTCCTGGAAAAGAAGCTGAAATGGAGGCTGCTTTTATTGTCATTGATGATAATTTAATTGTGGATCGTATCATAGCAACTATTTATTGCAGATAATCACTCTAACCAAAATTTTAGTACGTTTCACTTTTCTCTGGTTAGGCTTTCTTACTTTTTAGATATTCGCTTATTTTGACTCCTGTTTTGACATACTTACTGATTTTATGCTGGGGATTTTCGATTAACCATTGACCAAGATATCTCTTTGGATTCGTTGGCAGCAATTAAGATTGCATGAACCTTATACAGAACTATTGAATTATCCAATGCCAGTGAAATAAGAATTTTTATTGTCGACTGAAAGAAGGCACAACGAGAAGTGTCAATAGTATTCAATGTTGCACATGCAGTGATTTGACAGGGCAATACTTCACATAAGAGATAGAAGAGAAATTTCTTTTCGACATGATGGAGGTTGCGCATGAACGCATATGAACCGCCAGGTACGCAGCTTGTTAGAATCATGGCGCGACGAGACGAAACCTTACGCATAACGGAGTTCAGCTGAAAATTGCTCTTATAGGGGAGCCACAAGTGTAGCTGTTTCTGTACAGACGGCAAGAGGAATACATGAACAACGACTATAGTCCAGAAAATGAGCCGAGTGTATACGGTTGACTCAGAATCATTGTGTTGGCAGGCGGCTTTGGACAGAAATGCATGCCGACTGGGGGTTGAAGACGGGCTAAGTGCTTGTTTTTGGATGAATCGAGATTCACTACATGCAGATCGGAAAACCGAATAATGGTTGAGATACACGTCACCCCATCGTGTTACGGACGTTTGTCGGTCGGACATTTGAGTGACGTTATGGAGGCTAAGCGTGTGTTCCATCCGTACGTGTACTCTGGGGTTAATTTGCTCGAAGGACATATCACTCTCCTGACATCCTCTCCCAGATCTCCTTTCGTATTCCACAGGCCTCGTTTAGGCAACAACAGATTTTGCGAGTTCGTACCGCTAGGACAAACACCCTTATGTATAATCCATGGCATCATGTATGCAAATCTGGCAACATGGTTGGTGATAGTCTCGATCTGTTCCTGTGCAGCCAACGCCAACTTTGACGACGCCTGCTTGGAGGCTCAGGCTCTCCTAGTAGTACCTGGCCTGACTACATTTTTAGTTGTTTTTTGTAAATTATGTATAACAGAGTATTTACAACCAAATAATTGGATTTTTATAATCTGTTGTGGTTTCATGAAATAAAATAAAATAAAAATAAAGAAATTATGAATGAAAGTATTATACATAATGATATATCGATTTCTATTATTCTGCACCTCATTTAATAGATCATTATGATTGACAAGAGCCTCTAAAACTGTTTTTTAGTTCTACGGGATCTTCTGTTTTTGATCGTATCTTCACCAAAACATCACGATTGTAATTAAAGTCAAGAATACTTGCTCGACTCCTGCTACTAATTCCTCCTTGAACTTCGTGGTGCTATTAATAACACGTTTAGCAATTGAAGGTCGAATCACAGAGTAGCAAAGAGGTCTGTCTATTTTTAGGGTTGTAATCATGGCATGGAAATGTTATTTTATTGAAAACGAAGCATTGCTGAATAAGAAGTAGAGCAACCGCAAACTGGGGTGTAGTGTCGCAAAAACTTCCATATACACAGAAGCCTTAAAAGAGCGCGAGACTCAATTGAGCAAATTTAATAGTTAAAAAAGTCATTGGTTATCATCAGTTTGCAATCTACGAAACTGTTACGCTCTTATTTCAGAGCGGAATGTGCTATATATAATGTGCTAACAATAGTAGATTCATCTGTCAAGTGTCATCATCACATAAGTGGAATATATACATATAATGACATTTATTTTTATTGCTGTTGACATTTTATTAGATGCATTAAATAAAACGTTACGTTTATTAAATACTCGTCCGTTCGAACATGTGATAAATATTCATAAGAAATCTTATGCAATTTGCTTGAAACCGATTTATAACTGAATCATTGTTTACGCAACTGCAACAGTTTGCAGATTCAGCAGCATCAGTGACAAGTCTCGTCGACTAGAGCTACGATATCTACGTGGGTTAGATCCACTCGTAGATTACTCTCTTTCCTTCTTGTCAATATTTCAAGATAAATTATTTTCGAATACTGTCTACACCAGTCGAACATGATTACTACAAATCTTATTCGACTTTAAATTCTTGAACGTAAGCATTAAATTAATTTTAATGGGACATTTCTTTCCTAACTATCTTGTTAATCAAGTTCATGTTATTCTAAACGGATTATTCTCTGTATATAAAATTCTTATCTGGCTGCTGCATTATTAATCGGTTTATTTATACGAAACGTTCAAGTAGGGTGCCAAAATCGCATTTGCATATGTATTAGCACTATCAATTTTATTGACAAGTCTACCGAAACAGAATCGATTTGATGGCAATAATTTGTCAAATAACCACTATGGAATTTAGAAAGAAAAAATCATAACCATTAAGTTAACCATTATAATGTAAATCATTCTGGGCCATAAAGTATCAATATCAAAGTATAAGTAGGTAAGTAATATAAATAGATGTCAATTGGACTATAATAGTCCGATAAAGTTTAAAAAGTCATACGTATCGATTAAGAATACTCATCCTGCTCCTGATAGTTCGATTTATTTTGTTTCATTTACGCGGTTCTCATAGAAACTGTCAAGTTTGTCTAAACACTCCATCCCGCATAAATAAATATACGTCAACATTGGCTTTGAATGAGAATTAAATGCACAACAGAGAGGATAAAATGTCATTATACGTGAATAAATTATATATGTAGTTGTCAGTGGCTGTCAAACTGATTTAAAACGTTCAATTCATTGTTTGAATGATTCCTTTAATAATTTACGCTCGTTCACACCTTGAAATTTAACTGTTTGACATTTTCTGGTGAAATGAAAAATCTTAATTCGGACGGTTAGCATGACGTCACATATGACTTTTTAAACTTAATCGTACCATAGAACGAATCGCGCGTTACAAAGAAATACATATAAATAAAAGAGTTCTTATGAAGTCACTAAAAAGAAGAGAACAGAGAAAAGTTATGTGCACAACCCTTACTTGGTAGAATCTCTGCATAATGATGATTTGATACCTACAGGATGAACTTGTACAACTCTAGAAATTGGATATAACGAACTTTCTGTGATGCTTGCTGAAATATGCTGAAAAACTGAAAAGGCGAGATACACTTGGATTTTCAAAAATCGCATGTCATTATGTTTAGTACAAAGTCTGTAATCAAGTTGAGCGAAAGAAACGAACGGGTGTAATGTGAAAAAAAAAACAAATAGGTGATGATAGGTGAGAGGCGTAAAGTTATAGGATATTGAGAATGCAGCCACAAAGTCTTTGGGGTATATTTGAAATTTCCCTAATTTCATTTGTTTATCTTTCGACATAACGCGGATAATTCTTGATGAAGAAATTTTGGAATGTCTGGAACCTATATTAAAAAACACGGAAATCAAAAATCCCTAAAAAAAATTAAGAAAATAGAACATTTTTTTTCCGAATGAGGTCAATAATATGTTGCTTTCCTTTTAGTTTTCTTATATTTTCTATGACATACGGTAAAATTTTTTTCCTAAGACCACTATACAAAAAACTATTTTGCGCATCGTTTTTGTGCGCAAACTAGCAGATTTCTCACGTATACAAAACTGTGCGACAAAGTGACATAAGGCATAGTCAAGAATCGTTTCCGCACTGGTTTGATGTAAGCAATAGTGATGGGCGGTAACTGAGAACTCACTGTGCGACTACAATAGTGATGGGTAAAACAGGCGCTTTTTAAACAATATTTAAAGTTTCATTGAATAAAAACTTATCTTGTTATGCTCGTAGGAAAAGTATAGTGTGACACACGTGCACAAAAGCAATTTCTCACTTGTGTGAAAAAAACATTTTCACACTCTTGAGAAACATGTTACTTCGTGCACTTGTTTCACAATATACTTTTTTTTTTTCGAAAATAACAAGAATATAATTTTAGAATTGTTTGATGTTACAATGGTTGGCTTCCTTGTTTTTTTTATACCGAATGGCATAAAAGAATATGGCAGCAATAATGAAAAAGGGACCTACGAACATCTCGATTTTTCAGTTGTTTTCAGCATATTTCAGCAACGACTCAAGATATTCTGAATTTTGTTTCGGATCCTTATTAAGTATGAAATGATGTAACTTTTCTCTGATTAAACCGATACGGGTATTCCTGCTACTTTTCAAGTTCCAGTAGTGGTATCTTGAATAATGGAGAGTGGAACTTTCTGCATGATACAAGCAATAAAAATTTGGTTTCTGGACACTCTTCTAATACAATGGGAGTAATTGTCTTCTCAACTTCACCACAAATAAGACAATTTGGGCTTGAAACTGCCAACTAGTTGAATAACCTCTTGAGTTACAGCGCTCATGACCAGTTCTTAAGCGGTTTAGTTTACACACCAGAGTTGTCTTGGTAGGTCGAATCTGGGAATTTCCTTTGTATGGTCTTGAATAAGATGATAATTGTGACACAAATATATACAGGGTGATCCAGAAATGGCGGACACGGACAGCACCACGCAGCATCCATTGTGGATTAAGGATTCTAAGTTTTATTTTCTGTTTTCTCCAGTATTGCTCCCTTAAGAAGATATGACCACTTTTGTGGAAAAAAAGTCACAACACTGCACTACCCTTCTTAAGGGAAAAATAATGTGTAGGTCTACAATAATACCCAGATGGATATTACCATGGAAACATATGAAATGGAAAGTTCAACAATGTTCAAAACAATAATCGTTGCGGGGAAACATATCCGATAATATTATTCAAAATCTATTTTAGTTGCATTGTTGAGCTCGAATTTGAACAACGATGCCACATTGAAAAATTTTGTTGAACTCAGGGAATAGGTAAACTTTGAATGCCTGTATAATTCCGTTCCCGATAGTAATAAAAATAAAAAGCAAACGCTATCGTAATAGTTATGTCAAATCATGTGATTTGCCAGTGTAAGTTGTTTAAATTTGACTGCCTTTTTGATTTAAAGTTTAGAAAAAGGACACCTATATCTCGGTAACGAAGGCGAGGAACCAATTTTTGTTTTAAATTTACAGTCTTTCTGAACATCCTCTACAACACCCTGTATACCGTGTCCGCCATTTCGGGATCACCCTATATAAATGGCCACCCTTTATGAGATAAACGACCCACATACCACTGCGTCCTATCCAAAATGCACCTATAGTATAGTACCGAAATGCTCCTAGTGGGTTCTCCGGTATAACGTACTAAATTGGTGACTTTAACGATGCGTCAAGCAAGAACAAGTTATTGACTTATTCCAAGGAAATAGTTGCATTAAGATGTTTTATGATTTAACATTCACACAGCTATGGTAGGAATAATGTACACACTAAGATAGGAAACTAAGTCATGGGGAAAATTCTTGACATGTTTTAAATATGTTAACATAGGTATAGCTTATATATAGTTCGTGTGACCATTACTTAATAGTTATGTTACTTGTACAAAAACTTACTATATTATGATCTATTACTACATGTACCTATGATCCAATATCCTTCATGAATTTGACAGAAGTTCTTTCTCAAGATGAGATGTGTTACAGATGAACCAGCTGTGCAAGGTGTGTGGAGAACCGGCAGCAGGCTTCCACTTCGGTGCATTCACATGCGAAGGATGCAAGGTAGGTCAACGAGGAATTTTGCATTTAATAAAAACTGAATCACTTGAAAATGTTGTTTTGAAAAAAATAAACTTAACAAAGAATAAATTTATAACTTGTCCCACAATTTTCTGAACCAACTTGTTCAAGGCGTTGTTTGTTGATTTTATTCCTCACGAGCTTTTGTAGACCTACAAATGCTTAGGTAGCGTCTTTCAGCATTTTTGACCATATTTTATGTAGGTAAGTAGTATATTATGTAGTATTATATGCATTTCCATACCTATCCGTACCTACCTATCTCAATGCATAATTCAATGCAGCCATTCATAATATCTTCATTCATCATCCAAATAGAGTACCTAAATTACATACATAAAGTCTATTTTATATATTTTTTATAGCTGGACGGGTCAACACAATTAAAACGTTATTTTTCCCTATACTGTGCCATTTTGTACTTCTAGTGTAAATTATTTCTTCTTTTTGGTCTTAGTTTTTACTGTTTTTTACTTCTCACGGCAAGCTTACAGATTCTGAGCTTCTATTAAAAGCGGAAATAATATTAAGTTATAATCCTATCATAATCAAGTCATATTATTATATTTTCTAAAATTAAAATTAAAAAATTTCATAAAAACACCATTTTACGACCATTTTATTATATTAATTATTATAGTTTTTTAAAATATTTTTAAATTTTTTACATGTTTTTTACATTACGAGTGAACAAGGGACCAATCGGCCCTGAAACGTTTCGTTTTTTATAAAAATCTTTTAATAAATAATAATTTCATTGAAGAACCCGATTCCCAATTAAATAAGACAGAAATTCAACAATTATAAGTAGGTACCTATAATGACCTATAATGAACCTGCTTAGCAAATTGTCCCTTATCCCGCGACGTCAATATTATTTTTGATGTCAAGCTTTTTGATTTCATTCGTCTTGATTCGTCAAAAAACAGCTTAAGTTGCTTTGTCAGGTCATTTCACAGGTTTCCATTGTGTTGGGATATAGCTTGATAAGTCGTATATTAATTATGTGACATGGTGCTGCCATTTTTTGCAACTCTCATCCTAGTTCACTTCAGTTCATACCATCGAAAGCTTTAAGATGGGCAGAGAATAATACGTTGGAAAAAGGTTTTTCATTAATACGTTTACTCCCATGAATTTTTTAAATTATTTGTTTTATATGTACCTATGCATAGAAACTGGCTGTACCTATTTCTGTTGCTTGTTGTGTCGTTAATTCCAGTTTGAATGTTAGTTTTCATGCTGCACAAAATTCGGTCTAAATTAACATAATATCGTGTATGGAATTATACCAGTACTTGAGAGTTTCAGAAACTTATTTTACGATTTACTTGTTTTTTTTAAATTTTTTTTTTTTATCTTAGAGGTTATTTTTTATCTTGTTGTGTTATGTGCATTGTTTTTACTTAAGTTGGTCTTTTCCATAATTTAAAAAAAAATCATTCATTTTTTGTTTCTTTTTTTTGTCTAAACGGTAACCCGTTTTGTTTCTGGCACACATTTTCTCCTTCAATTATTCTGTTTTTAATCTTATACTGATTTATACCTTACCACTTTCCTGTAATTAGGCTCTCTATAAATAAAATAATATTTCGGTTGATTAGTGCCTCTTTCTCGACATTTCAAAACTTTTCGAGTTACTTACAAGTCTTCAACTAAAGTTGAGACTCAAAGCCTGATTATAATAATATACTATAACGAAAGAGCACTCGCAAAGTGTTCTCGATCTGGATTCGTAATTCGTATTTCTTGTATTCGTTTACCTTTGTCTAATAATTGTGGTTATGTCACAGCAATTCGATTCGAGACGATTCTATATATAGTGACATGATAGGAATGACACATTGCCAGGCCAGTGTAACTGACAGTTCTACTAAATACCACACTGGTTCAGCATTCTGCGCATGTTCGAGAATGCGTTGTGACTAGAGACACGTCAGTGAAGCTCCTAGATAACTTCTATGACACCTCATGGAACTTGCTGGAGAGTAGTTAGTTATAATTGGAAGATGAAGGAAAACTAAAGTAAACAGAGTGACAACTGAAGTGAAAGAGCATTAGTGGTGTATGTGTAAATAAAAGAAACAGCTGATTATTTAGGTTTTCAGATTATTGTTATGAGATATACATGTAGTGGAGAATAAAGAATTTTGTAAGACTTTTAATTTGATATTAATAAAGTGTGAGATCCGTAATAATAAGACACATTTCTTGCAAATGCATTCGTATATTATTGTCTCCATCGGTAGGTAGAATGGAATAAGTGTGTATATTTAGCTGTAATTAAGAATTCAGTTTAAGAGGTCATGATTAATAAATAAGTAATACCAGTGAGATATGTCAGGATCGGCGCGAAAGATTAAATGAACCCACAGGACCGCTGGTGTGGTGGTGTTTATGGGTAGCCGCTTGCGTCACACTTATTAATAATACATTTGTTTCCGCGGTCGCCCGCATACCTGATTTATTAGTTGAAGGTAATGAGAACAAAACGTTACCATTGGGAGCGGTAATTAATGATACATTGTTGAAAATGTGGGTGAATTTACAATTAAAATGTCTACCGACCTCTTGACCGGCGTTGATATGATTTCATTGCCTTACTTTTCTCACGAGTGATATATATTTAGATTTGCATTTATTAGTAATCATTGAACCTCTACATATACTATCTATTTTACCAGTAACCTGGTGTTATGTTCTTTGTTTTTTTTTTTCTTTTATTGAAAACCAATTATTAAAATTCCTCAGTCGTCCAATTAGTCAGCAACCTTGTTCTTCGCAATATCGTTTAGACTAGACAAGAGATAATTTTCAGTTGAAATTTCTTCTCTCAAAGTTAAATTGTTGTGTCAACTGCCAATGATGACCTAGCAGTCCTTGTAAACTTAAAAATTTTATGAAGAATTAGGGGAATTTTACTTATCTACAGAAAAATTATGTTATAGTCCAATAAAGTCTAAAAAGTCATACGTATCGATTAAGAATACACCTCCATTTGATAGTTCGATTTATTTTGTTTCATATACGTGGTTTTTATAGTAACCGTCCAGTTTGTCTAAACACTCCATCCCGCATAAATAAGTATACGTCAACATTGGTTTTGAATGAGAATTGAATGCACAACACAGAGGATAGAATGTCATTACGTGAATAAATTTTATGTAGTTGTCAGTGGCTCTCAAACTGACGTAAGCGATTCAATTCATATTTGAATGATTTCCTTCAATAATTTACGCTCGTTCACAACTTGACAATTAACTGTTTGACATTTTCTGGTGAAATTAAAAATATTAATTCAGACGGTTAGTGTAACGTCACATCTGACTTTTTAAAGTTAATCCTACTATATTTGACGGACTGGTGAGTCAGTTATAGGACGTTTATAACTAGAGTATAGTAGCTTTGACTACGTCATAATTGACATTTTACATCAGTTTTACTTCAAAAATTAATAAAACCCATCCCATTGAACTTTGTTTTTTTTACCAAAGTTCAATCTCATTCGGCTCAGATTTTCGGAGCTGGTGCCACTTTTAGGAGGCTGATGACTCTTATAGGTAAATTAGGTCAAGGGGGGAAGGTTCGGAGGGTTCAGGTACCTCAGAAAGAGCGCGGGCGACTAATTTTCTTCATCGTTCAATGTCACGGAATTTAGTCACAAAATGCATAATTTTTTTGACTTCTTAGAATTAACAACATGGGCTTTTGAAAATAACAACAGATACTTTTGAAATTTTAAAATCAAATTATTTTATTTATTTATTCATTTATTTATTCTTGATTTTTTCTGTATATTTTTTATCTCACGACCTGTGGACCCTATAGTTGCAGGGCGTGACTTCGCGCAAAACTGTGTCGTTCCTTCTCGAAAAATCCTGCACTGTACATGATCCACCATGCCCCTAAAAAACTTGACGTTTGCCTCGACTGCGATGTAAATTTTGACATTTGGCACAATTTTGCGCCAAAAAGTAGTAATTAATTGAAGTTACCGAATTTAGTTTTTATACCACACTTCTATCTTACTCGACTCAGAAGTTAAAGGGGATGAGAGACTGTAAATATTCGCACTATACACCGTGTTTTATATTAAGTCGGCACTATTGCTAACTTCGTTATTATTTAACCTAGAAAGTCGGTTAAATTAGCAAACTAGTAGTATTTTTGCCGCTGAATAAAATAGCGAAAGCAGAAAAACAATTGAACATCGCGTTTTCGAGATATTTAAAAAAATGTAATTTTTTTAATGAAACACCCTGTATATTTTTAGATAGATCGGTTGCAAATTTTTTTTTAAAGGGAAAAGTCTTTATACACTATTGCCCGTATTCACAAACGATAATTTCCTAAATAATTACGTAATTATTTAAATGAGTGAGATGGAGATATGCAGTTTTTTTGCAATAGAATGAGATGGAGATAATTGATTACGTAATTATTTAGGAAATTATCGTTTGTGAATACGGGCATATGATCCTAAAATAATAAATTCATTAATTATTCATTATTTTATTACTCCAAAAGTAGGCTGCGACAATTATTGTAATTTAGTGTACCTACGTAATGTAAGGTAAAAAAATTATATCGTCCTCAATAGTGTATTTTTCAATAAAAAAATACACTAAAAATAAGAGTTGTTACCTTGAAAAGGATTTAATTTTACATAAAGAAATAACAGAACTTGTTTGTGTGTAAAATTTTATTATTTTAGGATCATAGTGCATGGAGACTTTTTCCTTTAAAAAAATTTTTGCAACCGATCCATCTAAAAATATACAGGGTGTTCCATAAAAAATATCAATTTTTTTAAATATATCGGAAACGCGATGTTCAATTGTTTTCCTGTTTTCATCGTTTTATTCAGGAGAAAAAATACTACTAGTTTGCTAATTTAACCGACTTACTAGCTCAAATAATAACGAAGTTAGCAATAGTGCCGACTTAATTTAAAACACGGAGAAGTTCTGTTATTTGTTTATTTAAAATTAAATCCTTTTCAATATAACAACCACTTTTTTTTGTGTATTTTTTTTATTGAAAAATACACTATTGAGGACGATATATTTTTTGACCTTACATTACGTAGGTAGGTACACTAAATTACATTAATTGTCGCAGCCTACTTTGGGAGTAAAAAATAATGAATAATTAATGAATTTATTATTTTAGGATCATAGTGCATAAAGATTTTTTCCTTTAAAAAAACATTTGCAACCGATCCATCCAAAAATATATAGGGTGTTCCATTAAAAAAGTTACATTTTTTTAAATATCTCGAAAACGCGATGTTCAATTGGTTTTTTGTTTTCGCCATTTTATTCAGGAGAAAAAATACTACTAGTTTGCCAATTTAACCGACTTTCTAGGTTAAATAATAACGAAGTTAGCAATAGTGCCGACTTACTATAAAACACGGTGTATACAGGCAAGGTCAGAGCAAGCTTAGTTATAGCAAGTGAGAATTAAGATATACAAGGAATGGGTTATGCACCCAAAGCGATTAGGTCTTCAAGGATCTTTTCGCCAGTCTCACACAGTCGCACAGCTCACCACCATTCGTCAATCGTATATAATATTTTGAATAAACATTTGAAAATGAGCCTGAAAAATAGTGCGGGCCGAGCCAGGATCGAACCCATTATCTTGGGCTCCATCGCCAGCGGTCACCAGTGCACCACGGAAAAACCAGAATTTGTGATCTTCCGTTCTCGAGATTAGCGAGACCAATCCGTTAATCAGTTCGTACACCAATTAGCTTCAGAAACGTCATCTAAAGTATTCTTGCTAAAATGAACACCAAACTTCTCACCGCTTTCACTCTGTAATCGAGCAAGTTAATCCAAAATTTTCAAGTTTTTACGCAAAGATAACAATAGCCATCAGAAGTAGTTAATATGAATAATTGAAGAAACCTCGATATGAAAAGAAACAATTTCAAATATGTAACTAGAATTATGTAATAAATTGTTAATATCTCACTGATGCATCTCCATGAAGGCTGAAATTGATATAATTTAACAGAGTTGAAAACTTGGGATGACTAATCAATGATTTTATTATTGATTATTGATGTGAAAGAGTGTTGAAGAAGCAAATCTGAAAATCTGAACAAGAAATGTCTCTGAAAACGACTTCTAATATAATATTTTCGTGATTTTGAAGCTTGAGCGTATATTGGTGAGCACATCACTAATTATTATAGCCTGCCTACAGCAGAATCAACAAAGATATATCAGTAATAATATTATAAGGTCATTCAGAATCAATAATAATTATTTACTGATGTTAACAAAAAAATTAGATCGGCTAGTTAGGATGATCAAACACTACGTTACGCTCATATTTTTGTGACGAGTTTGAAAATTAATAAATAATACGACTAGAAAATAATAATATAGTTATCTACTGATTAAAGCAGAGTAGGTATGAGGATGGGTGGTGGGTAGTTAGTCTGACGAAATAAACGCATTCGAGCCGCTTGGGAAAAGGCAATATTGATGAAGTATCATGAGATATTGCGAATATCCTTCTTCTGGTTAAGATCCCATAACATGCTATTAAACAATTTGTCAAACTACAGCTATTTTCTCACACCACGTTCAATTTATGAGGATGATGAATGTGGATCTAACATGCGCTTCAATCTCATTATTCAATTAATTATTCATTATACTTAATAAACAACATGTCAAGAGTTGAGAGTCGAGGAGAGATTGGTCTTTGGAAAAGTTGCTCCAGACTAACCCCGCTCTGACTTTGCTCGTCATAGCTATAATTTTCTTGATTTATTACATATTGAATCGCAATAAAATATCCATGTAGTTATCGTATGTTTATGCAGCTTATAAGGTGCTTAACCAAAAACCTTCCACCATCATGGATTAATACTACGGCAGGACATGTCAATTTTAGTTGTAAAAGAGGACACCTCTTTTTGTTATTTTCTACCCCAAATTTGGAATTGTCATTTTAAAAACTTAAGTATAATGCCCACTGACATGCCTAAAGAAATTTAGATGTGTCCTCGTCATGTAATGTTTTATTAACGATTGAAGTAAACCTCGCGATTAAGGGTCGCAATTCAATCGTTCAATGTACTTAATAAAAAAATGCGTGCTATAAACACCAAATACTGTTGATTCAAATCGTTTCTTTTATTATACAGGGTTATCCACGGTATACGCCACGGAAGATTATGGCCGTGTCTCTGGATTTTAGGATCTTTTTATTTTTGGAGTGGATAGAGACCTGGCAGAGGTACGTTTTAAAATTATATTCATAATGTACAGTGTGTCCCAAAAGCATGAAACATATCAAAGTTATGTTTTTTTAAATGGAATGCTCCTATGTTATTGCATTTTTAGATTGCCTGGGAAGACAAAAGAAGATTGGCTTTTACAGTTGGTGTTTAAATTCAGAAGTTTGTCAGTTATAAACAAGTGAAAATCGTCATTTTTCAAGTTCAAGGCCCTGTACAAGGAAAACGGCTTAAGATAGAGAAAAACGGCTTACATGTCCCTATTTCTTTTCATGCACTATCCAATGATGTAGATGAAATGTTTATACAGGGTGATAAAAAATTTGAAAAATTCTGAGATTTCTCCACGCGTTGACAAATAAAAAAATCAAAGAAAGTACAAATGTTTCTATACCATAGGATAGTACATGAAAATTTAAAATAGGGACATGTAAGCCGTTTTTCTCTATCTTAAGCCGTTTTCTTGTAGAGGGCCTTGAACTTGAAAAATGACGATTTTCACTTGCTTATAACTCAAAAACTTCTGAATTTAAACACCAACTGTAAAAGCCAATCTTATTTTTTCTTCTCAGACAATCTAAAAATGCAATAACAAAGGAGCATTCCATTTAAAAAAAACATAACTTTGATATGTTTCATGCTTTTGGGACACCCTGTACATTATGAATATAATTTTAAAACGTACCTCTGCCGGGTCTCTATCCACTCCAAAAATAAAAAGATCCTAAAATCCAGAGACACGGCCATAATCTTCCGTGGCGTATACCGTGAATAACCCTGTATACACCGAATTAAATAACAATCCCAACGAAAAATATTATTTTTATCTTTCCCAGTTTTTTTTACATATAACAAAATATTGTTTTTATAATAACAAAGAATATTAGCAATGCAACGGAACCATGAGTGTTGTTAAAGCAATTGAACAATGGCTAGTTTTCATTGGGATTATTATTTAATTCGACGAAATACATAATTAAAAAATTTATAAAAAGTAAATTTAATTATTTGCTCGTTCTTTTTTTTTTTGATAGGAAAACGTTATTTAGAACAAGAAAGGGTTACGAAAACAAAACATTGAAAAGAGGAATATGATAAAAAGGAGTAATTTTGTGGAAGTTTCGAAATTTTTTTAAACTGGGAAATGCTCACTTCAACAAATTTTTGATTTTTTTTTGCTAGAGGGTTCAAAATTAGTACATGGGCAAAAAATATAATATACCTACAACAACTTCTTCCTGTGACATTTTCCAAAATTTTGAAACTCATTTTATAATTTTGTAGTATATAAGAAGCCATATTTTGTATTTTTTTGCCAAAAAAGTCAAATTTGATAGTTGTAAACAACACGTAACAGGTGGTGTGCGTGTCATTTGTCATCATTGTTAAAGCACAAGCTATAAGCGAAGTCAAAATTTTCCTAAATCGAAAAGGAAACATTTTTTCCATATTATGCGTAATTTATGTGTGACACTGTAGCTATTATAGGTAAGGAAGAAAACCCGGGTGGAAAGTTTTCGTCGGGCCACCCATTATATGTATTATGTCATCCAAATCCCAATATTAGAAAATGTATATTAGGGAAATAACTGACATTGTTAATTAATTCCTGCCGCAAGGACCTATATTAGGTAGGCACAAGAACTCATGTTCAATATTTTAACGAGTAATAACGGGGAATGAACTTTAACATGATGCCTATCATTTCTTTTTTCAAAGAATGACATCTAAAAACCAGTTATAAAAAATAGAACAAATGGAATGAAATATTTGAACGAAATTCAATAAAAGAAGACTTTATGCTAGGTAGGTACTTAACTTACCTACCTAGATTCAAATATTTCAGTATAATCTCTTCAACTCAATCAGATTATTTTACCGGTTCTAGTTCTGAACACCCACAAATATGGAAAACGGATGAAAATAGAGGCCATTTATAACTGGCTATCACCTGCATAATAATCGTTTAAAGTTGCGCATCAGAAAAAAATAAACAACATTTACCAGTTTAGATCAATACATTTAGATATAGCACCTGGACGATTAATTTATTAGACTGCATAAGTAATGGCGTTTATCAGAAAAATATCGGAATTCTGTTATACTTTATTACGTTAATTGATTCTTAATAGCGTTCTTAGTGGGCTGAAATGAAACTATTTCCTTGTTCGGCAGATTTGGAGATTATCTTTATGGTACATATTAGAAAATGCCGAAACGTGTTAAACTTTTTTGCAGATACCCATATGTAATCTTATAGATGTTTCAATTTCTCCACTTTTTGTGAAATTTGATATTAAAATAGATACACTCTATCGATTTGATTTTTTTTGTGGTGAGGATTCTAGAACTTGCATATCTAAGCGATCTTCAAAAGACTATTTACATATAGATGTATACTTTCATTTAAATACGATCAATTTAGTAAAATAATGATTGATTCAATAATTCTTCAACTGCCCTATCATGAATGTTAATGAAATGTAGATAAGCGCCTCAATATGGCAGTCAAAAAATTTCCAAACTTTTTTTTTGAAAACGCCATGTCGCTGTTGTAACGGACTACATACTCTCCAATTGTGTAACTCCATAAGATAAAAGACGAAACCAGGAGATTGGTCAAATGAGCTTTCTCTCTGTAACAGTATAAATAGTCACTCTCCTTATAGTAACCGTTAAGTAGGGTTGTTGATTTTCCTACTAGAAAATAGGTGATAACTTGAGTCTCAATCAGAGAAGTTTTCAAATTTTGGCGTCATCAATATTCTGAAGTCTGTTTTGAAGCTTAATGTCTATTCTATCTTATGTTTCAATTTGTCAGTTTAGACTTTTGCAATCAGGGAGATCACTAATCACAAGTTTTCGTTAAATTTCAACCAAATATTACAAAATGTCGCGTTTTGACGAAGACTTTCTATAGTTTATTATTCGCTGTATAATCTAATGAATACAACATGTGAAATCGGGATTAATTGAAAATCACATAGGTTTCCACTCGACATGTTGTCAAATAATTACCCTCGTGCTTCGGACTCGGGTAATTATAATGCTTGACACCATGTTTCGTGGAAACCTATGTGATTAAGCAGGACACTCACATAGGATGTGTTCTGCTCTGCTGTTTCGTCATCCTCCAAGTACTGGCGGCTTTCAGCGCTGATCGCTAAACCCATCCAGTGCAGATGATGATTCAGCTTGAAGTGCCCAGTATATAGGCCTATTAGGACTTTCAGTTCTTTCCTGTTAAGCTTTAGTAGTTCTTTGATCCTTTTCTTCGAAGTACCCTTTATAAAGGCCTTCGAATGATCCAATCTTGGTAAGTTTTGCCAGTGCTGAAGGACCTCCCTCTCAGCCCAGTTTCGTATTGTTGTTTTGGCAATATCCGATGATATGCCAAATGCTGGTTCTGTTCAAATACATTCGGATTCGGCACCTTTCCTGGCCAGAGAGTCGGCCAGTTTGTTCTCTCCATATCCAGCATGGTCCGAAATCTAGACCAGAATCACTTCATTGCTCTTTGCTAGAGCATTCAAGGTTAGTTGACAGTTCCAGGCCAACTTGGACTGGCAGTGGCTAGAGCTAAGGGCTAAGGTCTGAAAATATCTTTATTGATCTGCGTTGGTAGTGCATTTTTCCGGCAACTGCGCACAAAGCTCTATGGCATAGATTTCGGCCTGTAAAGTGGTTGCGTGAAGACCCAGTATCGAGAAAACTATATTATTCGAGTCAGCTCTACACCCCAGCTCCACGTCCTCTGGATGCTTAAATCCATCGGTGAACCAACTGAAACCTGCTTTCAGGAGTTCATTTCCGGTGTCCTCCCACACATCTCTTCTCCAGAGAATCCATTATGTCCGAGGGCATAACCAATATACTGTGACTTACTATGTCATCCAGTAACCAGGTACGCTTCAAGTTATAAGCCTTTCGCAAACTGCTTGCCATCTGTTTCATTCTCTATGTAGTCCATCTGGTCTCTCTCTCTCTCTCGAAATAAATATAAAGAGGTGGTAAGTCCAGTAGGATCTCCATAGCCGGTGTGGCGTTAATGACACCACAGATCGCCAGATAAGCTTGTCTCTGTAAGGCTATAGAGCTTTAATTTGGCCATGGCCTGGCGGCCTTTTGACCACCAAGCAGTACTACCATACACAATCTGACGACTGCTACGTAAAGCCAGTATATTTGTTTGGATGCGATTCCCCATGTTTTGTCAGAGTTCTTTTACACGTCCATAAGGAGCGTTTGACTCTGTATATAACTTCTCAAAGAAAAGTTAGAGGCGTTAAACCATCTAACCTTCTCTTTCTGTAAATTGGTACTATCGAGTACTTTCTAAAGGACCCTAGAAATGGTCGCTACAGATTTGCCTTTGATCAAAATGACCAAGTCATTATCATATGCCTGAACGTCGATACTCCATAGTGAGAGAACGGCTAGAAGATCATCGATGGGAAGGGACAAGAGCAAAGGGGAGAGGACTCCTCCCTGCGGGCACCCCCTCGTGAGCCTAAAGTCCACCTATGACTGATGCCTTCTTGAGACAACTACCTAATTAGAGGGAATCTAGTAGTGTGTTGTTGAACGCTCCTATATCGAGGAAGGCAGCCACCTTCCTCGGAAGGCAAACGGCAGAACACGTCAAAATAATTCTATTTTTTTTTTTCTATAAAGTATTGCTATTAAACGCTTTATTTTAAACAAGGTGTTAAACTTTTATTAAAAAAATCATATTTTTCGAAAATAAGTAGATAAAATATACTTTACTCAATTCTGTTAAAATTTGACAGTTCCATTTGCTTTAGTAGGGAGCTAATTTAGCCTTAAATAGATTTTTCAGATTAAGCAATTACAAGAAGGTACAACTTTTTTGTCTATTAGATTTTTTTCGTATATCTTGTTTCGTTTTTGAAATAAAAAATAGAATTAACTAAAATGCATATCGCTGGTTCGTCCAGGGATATGCAATTAAGCATTTTTTTTAAACCAATCAAGATACGAAGAAAAGTCAAGAGACATAAAAGCTCTATCTTTTCATAATATTTGGTAGGTACAGTTTTCAGTACCTACAGCACGACTTGTTCGGGGTTAAATTTCACAACTACAGAAATAGATGGGGTAGGTAAAAGAATCTTTGCTATGAGGTGAACATTACGTCATAAAGAATACATGGATGACAATACCTGTATGGAGATATAGTTACTCTGAACAACAGCATGGGCTTCTACTTACTTAGCCGCCAATGTTACACAGAAATTATTATTATTATCCGTACAGGATTATACTTCGAGGATTTTAATTAAAATTTTACAGTTTGAAATTAAGCATTAACTATCGCTACAAAACTGATGGTGCATTTTTATAGGAGGAATCATTGCATAAATATGATTCTTGCATATTCGCGTATTAGCACTATCAAATGTATATTATGAGAAAATTTCTGAGAAGCGCGATCAGAAGAATCTATTAGGTTTTTAAGCTTTTAATGAAGAATTTGATATGAATTTAAATGTAAATATCTGCAAAAGAACGAAATTTAATCTTACTGAAAGCTCTATCTAAATTATTATCTACTCCAACTAAGTAGATCTTGATGGAAGAATATTTGAAATTCTCTACTCCGCTAAAAAAATAATACACATATTTCGATTAAAACGATTTCAAAGAATGTTGAATCCAGCACATCCTTAATTAACCTCAAATTAAATTATCGGAATTATGTCTCTAAGGAATTATCTCCTTTTTATGCACGAAGAATTTGAAGAGGAGATTTAATTAAAGTTTCAATCGGCGGCACATACCGACAGGAATTTAAAATTTGACACAAAACCACTTTTCTTTTGCGAAATAGAATCGACGAGATAAATGTGCCTGAATATATCACCAAACTGTTACCGTTACTGGCAGTGTCGGATCTATTTTGTAGTCTTAATTGTTTATTCCGTGACGTATGTCATTTTTCTTCATCCTAGAGCAAGCAACTACTGATGGCGGAGTATACCGATAGTGTCACCTAACTGGAAGCTTTGATATTTTAGGAGCGTGGTATATATTATTATTATAACAGATACAGTGACTGACTATTTCTCTGAAGTTTTTTTTTCAGCTACTGACTTAACTATCTCTATTAATTTATTCTAAAATTATTTATTATTCCAATTGAAAGGTTCAGTTTCAATGAGTCACCATGGATACCTACTTAATCGTAGGTATTGTTACAAACGACCCTTGAAACTATTTACCGTAGCAACTACTAACTACGATTCGCCTATGTATAAAGATTAATAATAATAAGTATAGGTAGCTAAGTTATAACTAGTATATTATTCAACAAGCGCATAATGATTGCTATTACTCACGAAGATGAAAATTACAGAACCACCGTCTGGGAAGTGGTCTAACCTCTGAGAAGGCAATAGCCATAATGAGTGAATGAAATACTATAATAAGTTATCTACAACTATATTACGTACTTACTTGATTGAAAAAATTTTAATAAAAAAAAAAAAAATAAATAAAAAGTAAAAATTCTTTCAGATGGTCAAAGACGCCCAATTTCTATGGTACCTACATTTAATATAATTATTACGGAATACTTTAAAAATGGAAAATATTGTAAATAACTATATTTTTGTTAAATTGCATCATAAAGTTCACATTTTGATTACCGTTTTAGTTTTGCAATTATATTCTTTTACGCACTTGTACTTAAAAGTGCCATAAATGAAATGACAATTATTACAAGAAAGTTTTCAAGAAGACTCACGCTTTGACTCTATAAGTAAAATACCAATCTCTATACCGGGTGTCCCATTAGTGCGGGATTCTTCTCTGGCAGCTTCACTTTTGAAGCTATAAAAAAAGATGAGGGAGAAAAATTGTATGGTTTGAAGAGACCTTCAACCTAAAATAATTTTCAGCTACACAGGATGGCCCAATATCACTGTACGCCTTACAACTTTGTTATTTTAAATAGGACACCCTATATATTATTACATTTTCAGATTATCTGAAAAAAATCAGTAAGAATGGTTTTCACAGTTTCAGTATAATGTGAATAGTTTTTGAGTTATAAACAAGTGAAAATTGCCATTTTCCATTTTCGAAGCAGCTTACAATGAAAACGGCTCAAGACAGCAGAAAAAGGTTTACATGTCCCTATCTTAACTTTTTACAAGGTGTGGAATGATGTGGATGAAATTTTTATACAGGGTGATGAAAAATCTGAAAATTTTCATCACCCTGTATAACAATTTCATCCACATCATTCCACACCTTGTAAAAAGTTAAGATAGGGACATGTAAACCTTTTTCTGCTGTCTTGAGCCGTTTTCATTGTAAGCTGCTTCGAAAATGGAAAATGGCAATTTTCACTTGTTTATAACTCAAAAACTATTCACATTATACTGAAACTGTGAAAACCATTCTTACTGATTTTTTTCAGATAATCTGAAAATGTAATAATATATAGGGTGTCCTATTTAAAATAACAAAGTTGTAAGGCGTACAGTGATATTGGGCCATCCTGTGTAGCTGAAAATTATTTTAGGTTGAAGGTCTCATCAAACCATACAATTTTTCTCCCTCATCTTTTTTTATAGCTTCAAAAGTGAAGCTGCCAGAGAAGAATCCCGCACTAATGGGACACCCGGTAGAGTTCACATTTTTAAAGACTTAGAATTCACGAAGTATTGTTCCTCGGCGATTTAACAAAAAATCTTGTGCGACACACGTTGCAAAAGGAGTATGTAAGAACCTGATGATTGTCAATAGGGCGTGCGGCCTCGTTTGACAATTTTCTACAATAATTTAGCTATTTTAGTAAGGTTTTACTAGTTTTCTCTTAAACTTTTTTAACATTTTATTTCTACAAGTTATTATTAGAGAGGTATCACCACAAATAAAAGTAAGAAAGCAAGCCAATGAAAGAGTGCCATTTGTTTTCAGTAAGCCTAGTTCATGGAAATAAATGCACTGATATAATTATACAGGGTGATCCCCAAATGGCGGACACGGACAGCACCACAGCATCTATTGTGGATTAAAGATTCTAAGTTTTATTTACTGTTTTCTCCAGTATGGCTCCCTTAAGAAGATATGACCACTTTTGTAGAAAATAAAGTCACAACACTGCACTGGATACCCTTCTTCAGGCAGAAAAATAAATGTGTAGGTCTACAATACCCAGATAGATGTTACCATGGAAACATATAATGAAATGGAAACAACAAAGTTTAAAACAATAATCGTTGCGCGGATACAAATTCGATATATTATTCAAAATCTCGAATTCGAACAACGATGCCACATTGAAAAATTTTGTTGAACACAGGAAATAGGTAAACTTTGAATGCCTGTAATTCCGTTCTCGATAATAAAAATAATAAAAAGCAAGCACTATCGTTATAGTTATGTGAAACCATGTGTTTTGCCAGTGCAGGTTGCTTAAATTTGACCGCCATTTTGATTTAAAATTTAGAAAAAGGACACCCTATATCTCGGTAACGAAGCCGAGGAACCCATTTTTGTTTTAAATTTACAGTCTTTCTGAACATCCTCTACAACACCCTGTATTCCGTGTCCGCCATTTCGGGATCACCCTGTATTGTAGCCCTGTTTGAGAAACACTGTAGACAAGAATATAACTGAATATAGTGGAGGGGGTATGACTTTACCAGACCATATAAATAGGAGCGCTCACCCAGCTGTCCAGTCAGTTATTAGTGTACACGAGGAGTGGAAGCATCGCTTGCGCACACATATCCGCTGATGATGTCTACCGCAGCTGAAGACGAAACGTTCGGTGCAAACTCCATAGACCACGGCACAACAGCCCGGAATCAATTACAATTTCAATAGAAGTCGGCCGTGAATGCCTACATACATCAATCACATTACTGGATAGTTTGGAATGCATTTTGGATTTATTGGCTGTCAGCACAAACATAAATAATTGAACAAAAGCAAGACTCAGACCAAGATCATGATAGTCTTGCATGATGTAGGAAGGTCTTGCATTAGTGGACTTCGTCTTGGTCTTGTTTGCAAGACTCTTGAGTTCTTGCATTTCCACACTAGATTAGTGCCGAAATATTTTTATTTTATTAAACTTTCTTAAAGTCTGAAATTTCCACTGAAATCAGTGATACCTAAATATAGAATCTTTTTAACTGACTTATACAGCCAATATTATAAAGGCTCATTAGGCTAACGGGCAGATTTCTGTGCTCTTTTTTGAAGCTAATATCGACGTCAAATGACTTTTATTAACATTTTTGTAATTACTTTCATGTCAAGAATAGATAAATAAAAAAAATTCACTTGTACTCGATTCCTTCTCAAGAAATGACCACAGAAATCTGCCCGTTAACTTAATGAGCCTTTATAATACCCGCTGTTTTAAAGGTACATACAAACATAGAGAAGAAAGTGTTTTCTGTCAGCAAGACACCCGTAGTTCGACTCTGTCCTTGGTCAAGCCTCGAAAAAATGGGCTTGGTATTGAAAATCAGTTCTTGGTCTTGCTATAGATGCACTTGGCTTTGGTTTCATTACAAGACCGAGACCAAGACCAATTCTCTTCATCCCTAACTGAAAGATGATAAAAAAATTAACGGCACTCGGGCTTGGTTTTATTACAAGACCGAGGCCAAGACCGACTCTGCTCATCACTAGCTGAAGATGATAAAAAAATTATGAAATGAAAGTATGAAGGTTAGGTATACTTTGTTTGATGGATCTTTGCGTGCTCATAACTCTCAATTGTATGAACCAAATCAATTCAGAGTTTCCGCTTTGAAAAGACAATTTTAGATGTATGCCATTTTTATATTCTCAAACAGCACAGGTACTAAAAGTATGTAAAAATTTGTATATTGTGAGTCGCGTAATATCTATAAAGGTACCACACACCAGTGTTTTGAAAATGATGAACTAGAAGAAATTCAACCCCAAATTGAAATATACTCGGATGTCTATGAGTGTGCAAGCCGTAGCAGCCGAACCATCCTTGGTTGCAAGCTACGCTTACGTTTACATTTTCTATCTTTGCTATCTCACTTTCTCACTATCCTATCAATTATCATTATCGGATGATTGAGCCTCGGCAGACATACCGCATACGGTCACATTTTACATGCATCTACGCATTAGCATGAAAAGAGTCAGCTTTCGTTTGTTGTAGTAACGGATACACGCAAAAGATCCATCGAACAAAATAGATCAAGAAAAAGCACTCAGGAATCCTTAAATTAAAATAGGTAGCTGCGCTTCTTGCAATGATTTAGCTAGGAAAATTGACTTTGAATCGATTGACTACTGATCCTACTCACAATATGTCGTCTCCTCATGCTAATATTTACTATTTTCAATCCTTTTTACATGCTTCTCTGTTCCGATTTGGATCCTAGCACTGTTATTTGGTAAAGGATCATTCCAAGGCACGCTCGAATAGCTGCTTTTCGACCACTCCATATTCAGGGATTTAGGCCACCTTGTCGGCGTCACAATAATACTAGACGTCACCGTGGTAAACCGCAGCGGTGTTACGATATACAGGGTGAGGCGCGAGAACCTTAGGACATTTTTATATGTAGAAGTCCTGGGAGTAGAAGTCTAAAAATTTGTACGTGTATAATTTCGGTTTTGACGAGCTGAACTAAAATATTCACAACCCCTCACCATTTCCGGTTATACCGGAAGTTGCCATCAACTTTTTTATTTTAAATGGGACATCCTGTAAATTTTTTTTATTTTCAGATTGTCTGAAAAATGCAATAAAAATGGGGTTTACATTTCAAAATTGTAGCGAGTGGTTTATGAGTTATAAACAAATGAAATTCGCAATTTTCCATTTTCAAAGCAGCTTAGGTCGAAAACGGGTCAAGATATCGGAAAACGGCTACATGTCCCCATCTTAACTTTTCACGTAGTATCCTATGGTGCTAATGAAATTTGTATACAAAGTGATGAAAAATCAGCGATTTAAAAAAAAAATATTAATAAAAACTATTTTTTTTGTAGGTACTCCAGCGTAGTATACAAAAAGTTAGGATAGGGACATGTAAGCCGTTTTCCGATATCTTGACCCGTTTTCAAGCTAAGCTGCTTTGAAAATGGAAAATTGCAATTTTCATTTGTTTATAACTCATAAACCACTCGGTACAATTTTAAACTGTAAACATCATTTTTATTACTGTTTTTCAGGCAATCTGAAAATGTAATAATATACAGGGAGTACTATTTAAAAAAAGAAAAATATGTCAACTTCCGGTATAACCGGAAGTGGTGTGGGGTTGTGAATATTTTAGTTCAGCTCGTCAAAACCGAAATTATACACGCACAAATTTTTAGACTTCTACTCTCAGGACTTCTCCATATAAAAATGCCCTAAGGTTCTCGCGCCTCACCCTGTATATTTTCTCCCTGTAATAATGAAGCATGTGAATAGTGTTGCATCATTTGTGTAAAAAAATAACATTCCTGTAAATTTGAAAATGAATAAGCAAATTACGTACTATATGTACAGGGTGTTGATTTTCAAAGCGGGCCATAGGGGATTAGCATTGCGAAAGTGGTTTTTGAGGATTCCTGCTCGCCGTTTAAACTGACAGAAATGGTTTTGGTATCAAAATGAAGCTAAAATTATTGCGCATAACGATTGACATCAGAAATTAATTTAATTACACGTTGTTTTCTAAAATTCTTCAGTAAAAATTCAAGTAATTGTTGATGTTTAATCACAAAATAGAGCATGCCTTGCCTAAACAATAATGACGTTTCTACGTTTTGACAATCCAATAATAAAACTTTATAAGTCAGTAGGTAATAATAAAGTCTGGTTCTATTTAAAAATGGGTTATACAAA